>CM038402.1:24686437-24726786 GCA_021498475.1 Saguinus midas | reverse complement strand
ATCCATTCTCTAAGAAAGATTGGTATGACTTGAAAGCACCTGCCATCTTCAATATAAGACATGTTGAAGAAATGCTAGTCACCAGGACTGAAGGAAACAAAATGCATCA
Organism: Saguinus midas; assembly: GCA_021498475.1. Taxonomy (NCBI): domain Eukaryota; kingdom Metazoa; phylum Chordata; class Mammalia; order Primates; family Cebidae; genus Saguinus; species Saguinus midas. Next base: position 24,726,677 of record CM038402.1, on the reverse strand, counting down.
GATGGTCTCAAGGACTGTGTGTTTGAAGTGAGTCTTCCTGATTTCAGAATGATGCTGTATTTAGAAAATTTAAGCTGATTACTACTGAAGATATTCAGGGCAAAAACTGCCTGACTAACTTGCATGGCATAGATCTGACCTGTGAAAAAAATATGCTCCATGGTCAAAAAATGGCAGAAAATGACTGAAGCTCATGTCGATGTCAAGACTACCAATGGTCACTTGCTTTGTCTGTTCTGTGTTGGTTTTCCTAAGAAACACAACAATCAGGTATGAGAGACCTCTTACGCTCAGCACCAACAGGTACCAAATCCAGAAAAAGATGATGGAAATCATGACCCAAGAGCTGCAGACTAATGACTTGAAAGAAGTGGTCAGTAAGTTGATTCCAGACAGCATTGGAAAAAACACAGGAAAGGCTTGCCAGTCTATTTATCCTCTCCATGATGTCTTCATTAGCAATGTAAAAATGCTGCAGAAGCCCAAGTTTAGTTGGGAAAACTCACAGAGCTTCATGGTGAAGGGAAAACTCATGGAGCTTCATGGAGAAGTTAGCAGTTCTGCAAAAGCCACTGGGGACAAGACAGGTGCTAAAGGTGAATGAGCTGATGGATATGAACCACCAGTCTTTGAATCTGTTTAAAGTTAGGACTTATAATAGTGGCAAGTAAAAAAGTCTTATTTGTGAAAAAATTAGTTTTACCTCTTTCAGTATGTCACAGAAATGGAATCAGATGATGGGTGCTCTTTTCTGACCAGCTTCTTTTGCTCAGTGTATTTTTGAGATTCACCCATGATGTTGCTTTCCTTTTTATTGCAGAGTAGTATTCCATTGACAGTTCAAATATGCCACACTTTTTGGGTTTGTTTTTCATTCATATGTTGATGTTCATTTTTTCATATAAACTTTGCAATGAGCTTGTCTGGTTGAAAAATGTGTTTTTAATAGACTGCATCATCTTTATAAAGTAAATTATGGAGAATTGAAGTTTTTATTATGTCGAGTCATCCTCTCCAAAACATGACATATTTATTCCCTTTGTTCCAGCCATCCTTTGTGTTCCTCAGTGTGTTTTAAGCCTTTACCCAATTCTTGTTATAGTCATTCCTAGTTGTTAGCAGGTGATATGATTGGCTTCTTTCTCCACTTTTCTTTGCTTGAATTTAGAAAAGAAATTGAATCTGTGTAGTTTTATTTTTATTATATTTTGTTTTTAGAGATGGAGTCTCGCTCTGTCTCTCAGGCTGGAGTGGCGTGATCTCTTCAAGCAACTCTCCTGCCTCAGCCTCCCTAGTAGCTGGGACTACAGGAGCACACCACCATGCCCAGATAATTTTTGTATTTTTACAAAAATACAAATTTGATGGACATCTATGTTGTTTCCTGCTTTGGACTATTATGGATAAAGCAGTTATGAATAATCAGGTACAAATATTTTTGTGTTTATATGCTTTCACATGTCTTCAGTAATTTCCAAAAGGTGAAATTTCTGAGTAATATGATACAATGTATGTTTAACTTGATGAAAAACTAGCCATCTGCTTTCCAAAGTGGTTGTACCATTTTATCTTCCCATCAGCAAAGTATGAAAGTTCAATAGTCACATATCCTCATCAATACTTGATATTGTTATTCTTTTATATTTTGGTCATTGTAGAAGATATATAGTTGTACTTATTCATAGATTTAATTTTCATTTATCTGATGATTAATGATATTGAACACATTTTCAAGTACTTACTGGCTATTCCTAATCTCTTGTTTGTTTGTCTGTTTTCTTTATGAGACAGGGTCTTTCTTCCAGGCTGGAGTGCAGTGACTGGTACAATCATAGCTCACTGCAGCCTCGAAGTTTGTAGTTCAAGTGACCCTCCCACCTCGGCCTCCCAAGTAGCTGGGATTAGTGTGCCATGATGCCCAGCTAGTTTTGTATTTTTGGTAGAGATGGGGTTTTACATGTTGGCCAGGCTGGTCTTGGACTCCTAGTCTTAAGTGATTCTCCCACCTTAACCTCCCAAAATGCTGGGATTAGAGACATGAGCCACTGTGCCTGGCCCCAGCCATACGACTTTTTAGTGAAATGTATGTTCAGAACTTTCACCCATTTTAAAATTGGATTTTTCCTTGTGATTTTGTTTAAGAATTTTTTATACAAATGCTTTGTCAAAAATGTGATTACCAAATGTTTTCTACCAGTGGGTGCTTGCCTCTTCATTCTCTGTTTTTTTCCTCTACACAGTATCTTCTCACAGAGCAAAAAGTTTCAATTTATCAATTTTTTCTTTTATAAATTGTGAAGTTTGTGAAAATTTAGGCAGATCATGAGGTGAGGTAGGCAGATCATGAGGTGAGGTAGGCAGATCATGAGGTGAGGTAGGCAGATCATGAGGTGAGGTAGGCAGATCATGAGGTCAGGAGTTTGAGACCATCCTGGCCAACATAGTGAAAACCCAACTCTACTTAAAAAAAAAATAGCTGGGTGTGGTGGCATGTGCCTGTAATCCCAGCTACTGGGGCAAGGGTGCTGAGGTAGCTTGGGGCCGAGGTAGGCAGATTATGAGGTGAGGTAGGCAGATCATGAGGTCAGGAGTTTGAGACCATCCTGGCCAACATAGTGAAAACCCAACTCTACTTAAAAAAAAAATAGCTGGGTGTGGTGGCATGTGCCTGTAATCCCAGCTACTGGGGCAAGGGTGCTGAAATAGCTTGAACCTGGGAGGAAGACGTGAGTTTGGAAGAGTTACGCACCTTTCCACAGCCTTCCCTTTGAGAAGTGTTCTTTCTGAAAATTGTTTCTCTTGTATCCTCATCGTGTGTTCTTTTATCAGCCCTTGTATGGCAGTTAGGAGTTCCTAGAGAGAGAGAGAAGACAAAGACGGTCTGCGTTGCAAAAGAAGCCGCAGGATGAAGACTGGAGATCTGAACGTGCAACTTGCAAGGGAACTGGAGACCACGAAACTCCTGTCAGGTAAGTTGGATGCTCCAAGCTCCTGTGGAGGGGATGAGGGTTCCATCCTTATGAAGTGCTCATCACGGATTACATGTAAACCCACACGGCAGGGTAGGACCTTCCTTAAAATATGATGGAGTGGAAACAGTCCTTCAGAAACAGATTTCGTCCACTGATTAATTCACCCTGCCCCCCACCAGCACCACCACCGCCGCACAGGGTTGCACTCTGGACTTAGGTGTCCCTAAGGGTGAGAATCTGCAACTTTAACACCGGGAGTTAGTTTCCTCTCGACAGGCCAAGTTGACAACGGGTCTCCGTGCATAGGCCAACAAAGCAATTTGATGGAAACGCTTGGTAGCAAGACGATGATGCTTTCCGTCAAAACAATAAAGTGACTAAGATCCGTTGGCATGTTGTGCTTGTCTTTCGTGGGAGTCCTCAGCGGCATGCCTGCACATCCGTTCCGGGATTTGGCTTCGCCCCAGACAGCTTGTGAGAAGCGGTCTCCACCCGTTCTGCCCCCAGGGGAGGCCGGATGCGGCGGTTGCCTCCTCCGCTGTAGGCTGCACTCGCCACCGCTTTGTCTTTCTTCCCCTCTTCTCTGGACCGCAGTGAGCAGAAGCAGGGGTCCCTGGGCTTGACGAGAAAGGCAGGGTCCCTCGTTGGGAGGCCCAGGTCGAAGGGGAGGGGTCAGTGAGCTCCTGGAGCTGCGGAGCGTTCACCGGCACCCTCCCGGAGGGTCTCCGGTATCTTTCTGGGGTCCAGCGACCCCCGGCACAACTCCCCAGACTGAATCTCCAGACCCGGGGGACCCGATCCCTGCTCACGCCGTCCGATCCGGAATCTGCTGAGGAGAGCGGTCCCGAATGCACACCTCGAGGTCTGAAGCGCCCTCCCCCTTTAGGGGACCGGAAAAAGAAAGTTCAGGGAGTCAGCGGAGTCAGGACGGTGGGGCTCCTGCACTGCTCGTGGCAGGCAGCCTCCTTCCCGGGGCCGCTGAGGACACCGCCACCAGCATATTCCCGCGCCTCCTGCGGCCGGCCAGTGCTGGAGCACGGGCATTGCGGCCGGCCAGCCGGCCACGCCAATGCGCATGCGCAAGCGGCCGGTGACAAGCGCGAGCGCCCGCTCGGGGCTCGCGTCCCAGTGACCGTCCCCGTGGCCGGGGGAAACGCCTTCTCAGCGGCTTGGCAAGGCACGGGCCCTCCGTGGCAGTGCATCGGCATTGGGCGACGGCCCCGCCTCTCCGGGGATCAGCGCCGGGGTCCCGCGGTTTCAGGAGTCCGGCAGGGCGGAACCAGGCGGAGAAGAGCTGCAATGGAGCCTCAGGGATGCCCAGGGCGATCCCCAAGGATCCGCGCGATGCTTCAGGCCTGCTCGAACGCCGTGGGATGCGGCTCCCGGAGAGCTGACCCTGCTGGGATTTCCAGGTACCGCCGGCCTGTTTGCCAGCGGGGATGCCCTCTTCCCGAGGGGCTTCCCGGCTGAGAGCAGGACCTGGCAGCCTCAAAAGCTGCCTGCGACTGTCGGATGTCTCCGTGTGTCTTTTTTTTTTTTTTTTTTTTTTTTTTTTTTTTTTTTTTTTTTGAGACACAGTGTTGCTCTGTCACCCAGGCTGGCGTGCAGTGGTGCAATCTCAGCTCACTGCAGCCTCTGCCTCCCTGGTTCAAGCGATTCTTCTGCCTCAGCCTCCCGAGTAGCTGGGACTATAGGTATGCACCACCACACCCAGCTAATTTTTATATCTTGGGTAGAGACAGGGTTTTGCCATGTTGGCCAGGCTGGTCTCGAACTCCTGAGCACAGATGATCTGACCATCTCAGCCTCCAAAAGTTCTGGGATTACATGCCTGAGCCACCATTCCCAGTCAGAGAACAGACCATGAAGCACAGCAATAGAGAGATACAATTACAGCAAAGCAAGAGAGGATGAAAGGGGATGAAGAATGGGGGGCAGGAGGCACATGTAAGGCAGTTCGCCAGGCTTCACAAGAAACAGCAGGATGCTTCCAAACAGTTCTTTGGCCACAGGGGGAGGGAGGGCATTATCCACTGCTTCCTTCTGTCTCTTTTCTACCATTGGTCAGAGCTTGTCCTGAGGGCTGTTACTGCTCTGCCCTTCAGGTGTGGTTGTTTCCCAGTTCCATTTACTGACAAGTTTCTCTTCTCCTCCATTGATTTGAAAGGTCTCTTTTGTTACACACAAAATTTCTATATTGGAGGGTACATTTAAAATTTTCTTTTCTATCCCATGGGTCTTTCTCTTGAAGCCAATTTATTTATTTATTGAGACATAGTCTTGTGCTGTTGCCCAGGCTGGAGGGCAGTGGTATGATCTTGGCTCACTGCAACCTCCATCTCATGGATTCAAGCAATTTGCCTTCCTCAGCCTCCCGAGTAGCTGGGACTATAGGTATGCACCACCACACCCAGCTAATTTTTATATCTTGGGTAGAGACAGGGTTTTGCCATGTTGGCCAGGCTGGTCTGGAACTCCTGAGCACAGATGATCTGACCATCTCAGCCTCCAAAAGTTCTGGGATTACATGCCTGAGCCACCATTCCCAGTCAGAGAACAGACCATGAAGCACAGCAATAGAGAGATACAATTACAGCAAAGCAAGAGAGGATGAAAGAGGATGAAGAATGGGGGGCAGGAGGCACATGTAAGGCGGTTCACCAGGCTTCACAAGAAACAGCAGGATGCTTCCAAACAGTTCTTTGGCCACAGGGGGAGGGAGGGGCATTATCCACTGCTTCCTTCTGTCTCTTTTCTACCATTGGTCAGAGCTTGTCCTGAGGGCTGTTACTGCTCTGCCCTTCAGGTGTGGTTGTTTCCCAGTTCCATTTACTGACAAGTTTCTCTTCTCCTCCATTGATTTGAAAGGTCTCTTTTGTTACACACAAAATTTCTATATTGGAGGGTACATTTAAAATTTTCTTTTCTATCCCATGGGTCTTTCTCTTGAAGCCAATTTATTTATTTATTGAGACATAGTCTTGCGCTGTTGCCCAGGCTGGAGGGTATGATCTTGGCTCACTGCAACCTCCATCTCATGGATTCAAGCAATGCACCTGCCTACCTGTGGGTAAACAATGTGTGGAGGACGGTCCCAGGCACAGCATTCCAGCTATAAAAGCCGCCCCTGACAAGTTAGGAAAACGGACACGCTCCGAGTCAAACCTAATCACGGACCTTTCTGAAAGTATACAGAAAGTACATCTAATTTGCCACTTTTCGTATCCCAGGGCATCAAATGGTCACAAAATGTAGTGGTCCTGTAAAGTATGAATGAGACATCGGTAATTTTTCAAGAGCCTACCTCACGTCAGTCAGTCACCGTGTTTGACGCAGGAAACTTACCTTTTCCTTAAGCAATGGCTTGATATGGTGTGGGCTTTGGATGTTTTTGATGTGGTCGCTGTTGTTGTTGTTCTCGTTTTCCCAGAGAACCAGAGGAGGAAAACAGAGCTCGGTTCCCGAGGGAGGAAGACGTGAGTTTGGAAGGAGTTACGCACCTTTCCACAGCCTTCCCTTTGAGAAGTGTTCTTTCTGAAAATTGTTTCTCTTGTATCCTCATCGTGTGTTCTTTTATCAGCCCTTGTATGGCAGTTAGGAGTTCCTAGAGAGAGAAGACAAAGACGGTCTGCGTTGCAAAAGAAGCCACAGGATGAAGACTGGAGATCTGAATGTGCAACTTGCAGAGGAACTGGAGACCACGAAACTCCTGTCAGGTAAGTTGGATGCTCCAAGCTCCTGTGGAGGGGATGAGGGTTCCATCCTTATGAAGTGCTCATCACGGATTACATGTAAACCCACACGGCAGGGTAGGACCTTCCTTAAAATATGATGGAGTGGAAACAGTCCTTCAGAAACAGATTTCGTCCACTGATTAATTCACCCCTGCCCCCCACCAGCACCACCACCGCCGCACAGGGTTGCACTCTGGACTTAGGTGTCCCTAAGGGTGAGAATCTGCAACTTTAACACCGGGAGTTAGTTTCCTCTCGACAGGCCAAGTTGACAACGTGTCTCCGTGCATAGGCCAACAAAGCAATTTGATGGAAACGCTTGGTAGCAAGACGATGATGTTTTCCGTCAAAACAATAAAGTGACTAAGATCCGTTGGCATGGTGTGCTTGTCTTTCGTGGGAGTCCTCAGCGGCATGCCTGCACATCCGTTCCGGGATTTGGCTTCGCCCCAGACAGCTTGTGAGAAGCGGTCTCCACCCGTTCTGCCCCAGGGAGGCCGGATGCAGCGGTTGCCTCCTCCGCTGTGGGCTGCACTCGCCACCGCTTTGTCTTTCTTCCCCTCTTCTCTGGACCGCAGTGAGCAGAAGCAGGGGTCCCTGGGCTTGACGAGAAAGGCAGGGTCCCTCGTTGGGAGGCCCAGGTCGAAGGGGAGGGGTCAGTGAGCTCCTGGAGCTGCGGAGCGTTCACCGGCACCCTCCCGGAGGGTCTCCGGTATCTTTCTGGGGTCCAGCGACCCCCGGCACAACTCACCAGACTGAATCTCCAGACCCGGGGGACCCGATCCCTGCTCAGGCCGTCCGATCCGGAATCTGCTGAGGAGAGCGGTCCCGAATGCACACCTCGAGGTCTGAAGCGCCCTCCCCCTTTAGGGGACCGGAAAAAGAAAGTTCAGGGAGTCAGCGGAGTCAGGACGGTGGGGCTCCTGCACTGCTCGTGGCAGGCAGCCTCCTTCCCAGGGCCGCTGAGGACACCGCCACCAGCATATTCCCGCGCCGCTGCGGCCGGCCAGTGATGGAGCACGGGCACTGCGGCTGGCCAGCCGGCCACGCCAATGCGCATGCGCAAGCGGCCGGTGACAAGCGCGAGCGGGGCCCGCTCGGGGCTCGCGTCACAGTGACCGTCCCCGTGGCCGGGGGAAACGCCTTCTCAGCGGCTTGGCAAGGCACGGGCCCTCCGTGGCAGTGCATCGGCATTGGGCGATGGCCCCGCCTCTCCCGGGGATCAGCGCCAGGGTCCCGCGGTTTCAGGAGTCCGGCAGGGCGGAACCAGGCGGAGAAGAGCTGCAGTGGAGCCTCAGGGATGCCCAGGGCGATCCCCAAGGATCCGCGCGATGCTTCAGGCCTGCTCGAACGCCGTGGGATGCGGCTCCCGGAGAGCTGACCCTGCTGGGATTTCCAGGTACCGCCAGCCTCTTGGCCTCCGGGATGCCCTCTTCCCGAGGGGCTTACCGGCAGAGAGCAGGATCCAGCAGCCTCAGAAGCTGCCTGCGACTGTCGGATGTCTCCGTGTGTCTTTTTTTTTTTTTCTGTTCGTGTGTGTGTGTGTCTGTATATGTGTGTCCGTGTGTTTCTTTCTGCGTGTTTACATTTGTGTGTGCGAGCCGTGTATGCTGGACGTAAGTGTGGCCAGTGCCTTCCAGCAGGGTTTCTCTGTAGTCTGTGTACCTGCTGGTGCGCGTGGGTTTTTGGGTAGCATATAAGGGCTGTGGGCCGGGCCTTTTTTGTGTTGCTCCTGGATTCTCAAGCCTTAGGGTCGTGCAGGCCTTGCTCCCACCCGCAGGCCTCCCGATCACCTGACAATCCCGAGGGGGGCGGGGGTCACGCCTCCAGAGAGAAGACCAGCACAGCACGCCGAAAACCAAACTGTTCCATGGGCCCTTGGTCTAGCGGTACCTGTAGTGGTGGTATTGTCCTCAGGAGTCCTTCAGGGACTCCGTTGTTGGTAGGTTCCCTCCTCAGAATTCTTGTGAAGGAAACAGGTTGTCATTCCTGTGTGAGAGTGAGCCTGAGATTCTGTATTTCGTGTCGGCCCTCAGGGGATGCCCGTGCTTATGGGTCCTGATTGATATCTCCAGTAGCAAGTCTCACCGTTGTTTTCTGGAGGTCAATGTTGGAGATGTAGGGTTTCATTCAAAGGCCTCTTGTGGATATAGGCTTCACTTTTCTTCCTAATTCTCTTGGTAAGATAATTCCAACACACTGGTTGGCAGGAAAGATGGAAACAGAGGAGTAGGTCTTAAAGTGCCTTTTCTTGAATGACTCACTTGGTGGACCCTCTGCTTATGCAGGGACAGACAAAATGGGTTGCAGTTTGCCGTGGACGAAATCACAGTGGGCTCGGTATCAGGAAGAACTGAGATGAAAATGAGGTAAGAAAACGTTAATAGACGTACAGTATCGTGTCACTGTGTTGAGACTGATTTGGTACCCACTCCAGCTTGAGAATGATCGTTGATCTCAGCTGTCCAAGTAATTCTGGGGAGAAGTGCCCTCTTTCTCTTCCAGTCTCTAAGGAACAGCGGTCTGCACGTGGGCACGGCAACATCTACACAGAGGCTGTGCTGTCATTGGTGGAGATTGTTAAGGTATTGGCCGCAAAACACTCAGGTACTTACGGTTTCTGCCAACATCTCTAATGCCTCCTTGGAAATGGTCAACGTAATCTGAACTATGGGATGTGAGTTTTAGCTGAACGACTTTACAGGGATCCTCTCTATGTTATGCTAGGCGGTTTGACCTCAAGTAGGACTTAGGAGCTGTGACACCTTTTCCTTCTTCTGCTCTACTGCTGCTGCTGAAGGATTCCCTCTTTCCGTGAAGACGAATGCACCTGCCTACCTGTGGGTAAACAATGTGTGTAGGACGGTCCCAGGCACAGCATTCCAGCTATAAAAGCCGCCCCTGACAAGTTAGGAAAACGGACACGCTCTGAGTCAAACCTAATCACGGACCTTTCTGAAAGTATACAGAAAGTACATTTAATTTGCCACTTTTCGTATCCCAGGGCATCAAATGGTCACAAAATGTAGTGGTCCTGTAAAGTATGAATGAGACATCGGTAATTTTTCAAGAGCCTACCTCACGTCAGTCAGTCACCGTGTTTGACGCAGGAAACTTACCTTTTCCTTAAGCAATGGCTTGATATGGTGTGGGCTTTGGATGTTTTTGATGTGGTCGCTGTTGTTGTTGTTCTCGTTTTCCCAGAGAACCAGAGGAGGAAAAGAGAGCTCGGTTCCCGAGGGAGGAAGACGTGAGTTTGGAAGAAGTTACGCACCTTTCCACAGCCTTACCTTTGAGAAGTTTTCCTTCTGAAAATTGTTTCTCTTGTATCCTCATCGTGTGTTCTTTTATCAGCCCTTGTATGGCAGTTAGGAGTTCCTAGAGAGAGAAGACAAAGACGGTCTGCGTTGCAAAAGAAGCCACAGGATGAAGACTGGAGATCTGAATGTGCAACTTGCAGAGGAACTGGAGACCACGAAACTCCTGTCAGGTAAGTTGGATGCTCCAAGCTCCTGTGGAGGGGATGAGGGTTCCATCTTTATGAATTGCTCATCACGGATTACATGTAAACCCACATGGCAGGGTAGGACCTTCCTTAAAATATGATGGAGTGGAAACAGTCCTTCAGAAACAGATTTCATCCACTGATTAATTCACCCCTGTGCCCCCCACCCCCCCCCACCCCCGCACAGGGTTGCACTCTGGACTTAGGTGTCCCTAAGAGTGAGAATCTGCAACTTTAACACCGGGAGTTAGTTTCCTCTCGACAGGCCAAGTTGACAACGTGTCTCCGTGCATAGGCCAACGAAGCAATTGGATGGAAACGCTTGGTAGCAAGACGATGATGTTTTCCGTCAAAACAATAAAGTGACTAAGATCCGTTGGCATGGTGTGCTTGTCTTTCGTGGGAGTCCTCAGCGGCATGCCTGCACATCCGTTCCGGGATTTGGCTTCGCCCCAGACAGCTTCTGAGAAGCGGTCTCCACCCGTTCTGCCCCCAGGGGAGGCCGGATGCAGCGGTTGCCTCCTCCGCTGTGGGCTGCACTCGCCACCGCTTTGTCTTTCTTCCCCTCTTCTCTGGACCGCAGTGAGGAGAAGCAGGGGACCCTGGGCTTGACGAGAAAGGCAGGGTCCCTTGTTGGGAGGCCCAGGTCGAAGGGGAGGGGTCAGCGAGCTCATGGAGCTGCGGAGCGTTCACCGGCACCCTCCCGGAGGGTCTCCGGTATCTTTCTGGGGTCCAGCGACCCCCGGCACAACTCACCAGACTGAATCTCCAGACCCGGGGGACCCGATCCCTGCTCAGGCCGTCCGATCCGGAATCTGCTGAGGAGAGCGGTCCCGAATGCACACCTCGAGGTCTGAAGCGCCCTCCCCCTTTAGGGGACCGGAAAAAGAAAGTTCAGGGAGTCAGCGGAGTCAGGACGGTGGGGCTCCTGCACTGCTCGTGGCAGGCAGCCTCCTTCCCAGGGCCGCTGAGGACACCGCCACCAGCATATTCCCGCGCCGCTGCGGCCGGCCAGTGATGGAGCACGGGCACTGCGGCTGGCCAGCCGGCCACGCCAATGCGCATGCGCAAGCGGCCGGTGACAAGCGCGAGCGCCCGCTCGGGGCTCGCGTCACAGTGACCGTCCCCGTGGCCGGGAAACGCCTTCTCAGCGGCTTGGCAAGGCACGGGCCCTCCGTGGCAGTGCATCGGCATTGGGCGACGGCCCCGCCTCTCCGGGGATCAGCGCCGGGGTCCCGCGGTTTCAGGAGTCCGGCAGGGCGGAACCAGGCGGAGAAGAGCTGCAGTGGAGCCTCAGGGATGCCCAGGGCGATCCCCAAGGATCCGCGCGATGCTTCAGGCCTGCTCGAACGCCGTGGGATGCGGCTCCCGGAGAGCTGACCCTGCTGGGATTTCCAGGTACCGCCGGCCTGTTTGCCAGCGGGGATGCCCTCTTCCCGAGGGGCTTCCCGGCTGAGAGCAGGACCTGGCAGCCTCAAAAGCTGCCTGCGACTGTCGGATGTCTCCGTGTGTCTTTTTTTTTTTTTTTTTCTGTTCGTGTGTGTATGTGCGTGTATCTCTGTGTGTGTCTGTGTATGTGTGCCCGTGTGGTTCTTTCTGCGTGTTTACATCTGTGTGTGCGAGCCGTGTACGCTGGACGTTAAGTGTGGCCAGTGCCTTCCAGCAGGGTTTCTCTGTAGTCTGTGTACCTGCTGGTGCGCGTGGGCTTTTGGGTAGCATAAGGGCTGTGGGCCGGGCCTTTTTTGTGTTGCTCCTGGATTCTCAAGCCTTAGGGTCGTGCAGGCCTTGCTCCCAGCGGCATGCCTGCACATCCGTTCCGGGATTTGGCTTCGCCCCAGACAGCTTCTGAGAAGCGGTCTCCACCCGTTCTGCCCCCAGGGGAGGCCGGATGCAGCGGTTGCCTCCTCCGCTGTGGGCTGCACTCGCCACCGCTTTGTCTTTCTTCCCCTCTTCTCTGGACCGCAGTGAGGAGAAGCAGGGGTCCCTGGGCTTGACGAGAAAGGCAGGGTCCCTCGTTGGGAGGCCCAGGTCGAAGGGGAGGGGTCAGTGAGCTCCTGGAGCTGCGGGCGTTCACGGCACCCTCCCGGAGGGTCTCCGGTATCTTTCTGGGGTCCAGCGACCCCCGGCACAACTCACCAGACTGAATCTCCAGACCCGGGGGACCCGATCCCTGCTCACGCCGTCCGATCCGGAATCTGCTGAGGAGAGCGGTCCCGAATGCACACCTCGAGGTCTGAAGCGCCCTCCCCCTTTAGGGGACCGGAAAAAGAAAGTTCAGGGAGTCAGCGGAGTCAGGACGGTGGGGCTCCTGCACTGCTCGTGGCAGGCAGCCTCCTTCCCAGGGCCGCTGAGGACACCGCCACCAGCATATTCCCGCGCCGCTGCGGCCGGCCACTGATGGAGCACGGGCACTGCGGCCGGCCAGTGCTGGAGCACGGGCATTGCGGCCGGCCAGTGCTGGAGCACGGGCATTGCGGCCGGCCAGTGCTGGAGCACGGGCATTGCGGCCGGCCAGTGATGGAGCACGGGCATTGCGGCCGGCCAGTGATGGAGCACGGGCATTGCGGCCGGCCAGTGCTGGAGCACGGGCATTGCGGCCGGCCACTGATGGAGCACGGGCACTGCGGCTGGCCAGCCGGCCACGCCAATGCGCATGCGCAAGCGGCCGGTGACAAGCGCGAGCGCCCGCTCGGGGCTCGCGTCACAGTGACCGTCCCCGTGGCCAGGGGAAACGCCTTCTCAGCGGCTTGGCAAGGCACGGGCCCTCCGTGGCAGTGCATCGGCATTGGGCGACGGCCCCGCCTCTCCGGGGATCAGCGCCGGGGTCCCGCGGTTTCAGGAGTCCGGCAGGGCGGAACCAGGCGGAGAAGAGCTGCAGTGGAGCCTCAGGGATGCCCAGGGCGATCCCCAAGGATCCGCGCGATGCTTCAGGCCTGCTCGAACGCCGTGGGATGTGGCTCCCGAAGAGCTGACCCTGCTGGGATTTCCAGGTACCTCCGGCCTGTTTGCCAGCGGGGATGCCCTCTTCCCGAGGGGCTTCCCGGCTGAGAGCAGGACCTGGCAGCCTCAAAAGGTGCCTGCGACTGTCGGATGTCTCCGTGTGTCTTTTTTTTTTTTTCTGTTCGTGTGTGTGTGTGCGTGTATGCCTGTGTGTGTCTGCGTATGTGTGCCCGTGTGTTTCTTTCTGCGTGTTTACATCTGTGTGTGCGAGCCGTGTACGCTGGACGTAAGTGTGGCCAGTGCCTTCCAGCAGGGTTTCTCTGTAGTCTGTGTACCTGCTGGTGCGCGTGGGCTTTTGGGTAGCATATAAGGGCTGTGGGCCGGGCCTTTTTTGTGTTGCTCCTGGATTCTCAAGCCTTAGGGTCGTGCAGGCCTTGCTCCCAGCCGCAGGCCTCCCGATCACGTGACAATCCCGAGGGGGGCGGGGGTCACGCCTCCAGGGAGAAGACCAGCACAGCACGCCGAAAACCAGACTGTTCCACGGGCCCTTGGTCTAGCGGTACCTGTAGTGGTGGTATTGTCCTCAGGAGTCCTTCAGGGACTCCGTTGTTGGTAGCTTCCCTCCTCAGAATTCTTGTGAAGGAAACAGGTTGCCATTCCTGTGTGAGAGTGAGCCTGAGATCCTGTATTTCGGGTCGGCCCTCAGGGGATGCCCGTGCTTATGGGTCCTGATGGATATCTCCAGTAGCAAGTCTCACCGTTGTTTTCTGGAGGTCAATGTTGGAGATGTAGGGTTTCATTCAAAGGCCTCTTGTGGACATAGGCTTCACTTTTCTCCCTAATTCTCTTGGTAAGATAATTCCAACACACTGGTTGGCAGGAAAGATGGAAACAGAGGAGTAGTTGTTATAAAGTGCCTTTTCTTGAATGACTCACTTGGTGGACTCTTTGCTTATGCAGGGACAGACAAAATGGGTTGCAGTTTGCCGTGGACGAACGAAATCACAGTGGGCTCGGTATCAGGAAGAACTGAGATGAAAATGAGGTAAGAAAACATTAATAGACATATAGTATCATGTCATTGTGTTGAGACTGATTTGGTACCCACTCCAGCTTGACAATGATCGTTGATCTCAGCTGTCCAAGTAATTCCGGGGAGGAGTCCCCTCTTTCTCTTCCAGTCTCTAAGGAACAGCGGTCTGCATGTGGGCATGACAACATCTACACAGAGGCTGTGCTGTCGTTGGTGGAGATTGTTAACGTATTGGCCGCAAAACACTCAGGTACTTACGGTTTCTGCCAACATCTCTACGCCTTCTTGGAAATGGTCAATGTAATCCGAACAATGGGATGTGAGTTGTAGCTGAATGACTTTACAGGGATCCTCTCTATGTTGTGCTAGGCGGTTTGACCTCAAGTAGGACTTAGGAGCTGTGACACCTTTTCCTTCTTCTGCTCTACTCCTGCTGCTGAAGAATTCTCTTTCTTGGGGATTGACTGCAAGATGGAACCGTAGAAGCGACTCAGGATTGCAGCTCTCAGTGAAGGCACAGAGGGTGAGTCCTAGCCGCATTGGGCGACGGCCCCGCCTCTCCGGGGATCAGCGCCGGGGTCCCGCGGTTTCAGGAGTCCGGCAGGGCGGAACCAGGCGGAGAAGAGCTGCAATGGAGCCTCAGGGATGCCCAGGGCGATCCCCAAGGATCCGCGCGATGCTTCAGGCCTGCTCGAACGCCGTGGGATGCGGCTCCCGGAGAGCTGACCCTGCTGGGATTTCCAGGTACCGCCGGCCTGTTTGCCAGCGGGGATGCCCTCTTCCCGAGGGGCTTCCCGGCTGAGAGCAGGACCTGGCAGCCTCAAAAGCTGCCTGCGACTGTCGGATGTCTCCGTGTGTCTTTTTTTTTTTTTCTGTTCGTGTGTGTATGTGCGTGTATCTCTGTGTGTGTCTGTGTATGTGTGCCCGTGTGGTTCTTTCTGCGTGTTTACATCTGTGTGTGCGAGCCGTGTACGCTGGACGTTAAGTGTGGCCAGTGCCTTCCAGCAGGGTTTCTCTGTAGTCTGTGTACCTGCTGGTGCGCGTGGGCTTTTGGGTAGCATAAGGGCTGTGGGCCGGGCCTTTTTTGTGTTGCTCCTGGATTCTCAAGCCTTAGGGTCGTGCAGGCCTTGCTCCCACCCGCAGGCCTCCCGATCACGTGACAATCCCGAGGGGGGCGGGGGTCACGCCTCCGGGGAGAAGACCAGCGCAGCACGCCCGCCGAAAACCAGACTGTTCCATGGGCCCTTGGTCTTAGCGGTACCTGTAGTGGTGGTATCGTCCTCAGGAGTCCTTCAGGGACTCCGTTGTTGGTAGGTTCCCTCCTCAGAATTCTTGTGAAGGAAACAGGTTGCCATTCCTGTGTGAGAGTGAGCCGGAGATCCTGCATTTCGTGTCGGCCCTCAGAAGATGCCCGTGCTTAGGGGTCCTGATGGATATCTCCAGTAGCAAGGCTCACCGTTGTTTTCTGGAGGTCAATGTTGGAGATGTAGGGTTTCATTCAAAGGCCTCTTGTGGATATAGGCTTCACTTTTCTTCCTAATTCTCTTGGTAAGATAATTCCAACACACTGGTTGGCAGGAAAGATGGAAACAGAGGAGTAGGTCTTAAAGTGCCTTTTCTTGAATGACTCACTTGGTGGACCCTCTGCTTATGCAGGGACAGACAAAATGGGTTGCAGTTTGCCGTGGACGAAATCACAGTGGGCTCGGTATCAGGAAGAACTGAGATGAAAATGAGGTAAGAAAACGTTAATAGACGTACAGTATCATGTCACTGTGTTGAGACTGATTTGGTACCCACTCCAGCTTGAGAACGATCGTTGATCTCAGCTGTCCAAGTAATTCTGGGGAGAAGTGCCCTCTTTCTCTTCCAGTCTCTAAGGAACAGCGGTCTGCATGTGGGCACGGCAACACCTACACAGAGGCTGTGCTGTCATTGGTGGAGATTGTTAAGGTATTGGCCGCAAAACACTCAGGTACTTACGGTTTCTGCCAACATCTCTAATGCCTCCTTGGAAATGGCCAACGTAATCTGAACTATGGGATGTGAGTTTTAGCTGAACGACTTTACAGGGATCCTCTCTATGTTATGCTAGGCGGTTTGACCTCAAGTAGGACTTAGGAGCTGTGACACCTTTTCCTTCTTCTGCCCTACTGCTGCTGCTGAAGGATTCCCTCTTTCCGTGAAGACGAATGCACCTGCCTACCTGTGGGTAAACAATGTGTGGAGGACGGTCCCAGGCACAGCATTCCAGCTATAAAAGCCGCCCCTGACAAGTTAGGAAAACGGACACGCTCCGAGTCAAACCTAATCACGGACCTTTCTGAAAGTATACAGAAAGTACATCTAATTTGCCACTTTTCGTATCCCAGGGCATCAAATGGTCACAAAATGTAGTGGTCCTGTAAAGTATGAATGAGACATCGGTAATTTTTCAAGAGCCTACCTCACGTCAGTCAGTCACCGTGTTTGACGCAGGAAACTTACCTTTTCCTTAAGCAATGGCTTGATATGGTGTGGGCTTTGGATGTTTTTGATGTGGTCGCTGTTGTTGTTGTTCTCGTTTTCCCAGAGAACCAGAGGAGGAAAACAGAGCTCGGTTCCCGAGGGAGGAAGACGTGAGTTTGGAAGGAGTTACGCACCTTTCCACAGCCTTCCCTTTGAGAAGTGTTCTTTCTGAAAATTGTTTCTCTTGTATCCTCATCGTGTGTTCTTTTATCAGCCCTTGTATGGCAGTTAGGAGTTCCTAGAGAGAGAGAGAAGACAAAGACGGTCTGCGTTGCAAAAGAAGCCGCAGGATGAAGACTGGAGATCTGAACGTGCAACTTGCAAGGGAACTGGAGACCACGAAACTCCTGTCAGGTAAGTTGGATGCTCCAAGCTCCTGTGGAGGGGATGAGGGTTCCATCCTTATGAAGTGCTCATCACGGATTACATGTAAACCCACACGGCAGGGTAGGACCTTCCTTAAAATATGATGGAGTGGAAACAGTCCTTCAGAAACAGATTTCGTCCACTGATTAATTCACCCCTGCCCCCCACCAGCACCACCACCGCCGCACAGGGTTGCACTCTGGACTTAGGTGTCCCTAAGGGTGAGAATCTGCAACTTTAACACCGGGAGTTAGTTTCCTCTCGACAGGCCAAGTTGACAACGGGTCTCCGTGCATAGGCCAACAAAGCAATTTGATGGAAACGCTTGGTAGCAAGACGATGATGCTTTCCGTCAAAACAATAAAGTGACTAAGATCCGTTGGCATGTTGTGCTTGTCTTTCGTGGGAGTCCTCAGCGGCATGCCTGCACATCCGTCCCGGGATTTGGCTTCGCCCCAGACAGCTTCTGAGAAGCTGTCTCCACCCGTTCTGCCCCCAGGGGAGGCCGGATGCAGCGGTTGCCTCCTCCGCAGTAGGCTGCGCTCGCCACCGCTTTGTCTTTCTTCCCCTCTTCTCTGGACCGCAGTGATGAGAAGCAGGGGTCCCTGGGCTTGACGAGAAAGGCAGGGTCCCTTGTTGGGAGGCCCAGGTCGAAGGGGAGGGGGCAGTGAGCTCATGGAGCTGCGGAACGTTCACCGGCACCCTCCCGGAGGGTCTCCGGTATCTTTCTGGGGTCCAGCGACCCCGGCACAACTCACCAGACTGAATCTCCAGACCCGGGGGACCCGATCCCTGCTCACGCCGTCCGATCCGGAATCTGCTGAGGAGAGCGGTCCCGAATGCACACCTCGAGGTCTGAAGCGCCCTCCCCCTTTAGGGGACCGGAAAAAGAAAGTTCAGGGAGTCAGCGGAGTCAGGACGGTGGGGCTCCTGCACTGCTAGTGGCAGGCAGCCTCCTTCCCAGGGCCGCTGAGGACACCGCCACCAGCATATTCCCGCGCCGCTGTGGCCGGCCAGTGATGGAGCACGGACATTGCGGCTGGCCAGCCGGCCACGCCAATGCGCATGCGCAAGCGGCCGGTGACAAGCGCGAGCGCCCGCTCGGGGCTCGCGTCACAGTGACCGTCCCCGTGGCCGGGAAACGCCTTCTCAGCGGCTTGGCAAGGCACGGGCCCTCCGTGGCAGTGCATCGGCATTGGGCGACGGCCCCGCCTCTCCGGGGATCAGCGCCGGGGTCCCGCGGTTTCAGGAGTCCGGCAGGGCGGAACCAGGCGGAGAAGAGCTGCAGTGGAGCCTCAGGGATGCCCAGGGCGATCCCCAAGGATCCGCGCGATGCTTCAGGCCTGCTCGAACGCCGTGGGATGCGGCTCCCGGAGAGCTGACCCTGCTGGGATTTCCAGGTACCGCCGGCCTGTTTGCCAGCGGGGATGCCCTCTTCGCGAGGGGCTTCCCGGCTGAGAGCAGGACCTGGCAGCCTCAAAAGCTGCCTGCGACTGTCGGATGTCTCCGTGTGTCTTTTTTTTTTTTCTGTTCGTGTGTGTATGTGCGTGCATGTCTGTGTGTGTCTGTGTATGTGTGCCCGTGTGGTTCTTTCTGCGTGTTTACATCTGTGTGTGCGAGCCGTGTACGCTGGACGTTAAGTGTGGCCAGTGCCTTCCAGCAGGGTTTCTCTGTAGTCTGTGTACCTGCTGGTGCGCGTGGGCTTTTGGGTAGCATAAGGGCTGTGGGCCGGGCCTTTTTTGTGTTGCTCCTGGATTCTCAAGCCTTAGGGTCGTGCAGGCCTTGCTCCCAGCCGCAGGCCTCCCGATCACGTGACAATCCCGAGGGGGGCGGGGGTCACGCCTCCAGGGAGAAGACCAGCGCAGCACGCCCGCCGAAAACCAGACTGTTCCATGGGCCCTTGGTCTAGCGGTACCTGTAGTGGTGGTATCGTCCTCAGGAGTCCTTCAGGGACTCCGTTGTTGGTAGGTTCCCTCCTCAGAATTCTTGTGAAGGAAACAGGTTGCCATTCCTGTGTGAGAGTGAGCCGGAGATCCTGCATTTCGTGTCGGCCCTCAGAAGATGCCCGTGCTTAGGGGTCCTGATGGATATCTCCAGTAGCAAGGCTCACCGTTGTTTTCTGGAGGTCAATGTTGGAGATGTAGGGTTTCATTCAAAGGCCTCTTGTGGATATAGGCTTCACTTTTCTTCCTAATTCTCTTGGTAAGATGATTCCAACACACTGGTTGGCAGGAAAGATGGAAACAGAGGAGTAGGTCTTAAAGTGCCTTTTCTTGAATGACTCACTTGGTGGACCCTCTGCTTATGCAGGGACAGACAAAATGGGTTGCAGTTTGCCGTGGACGAACGAAATCACAGTGGGCTCGGTATCAGGAAGAACTGAGATGAAAATGAGGTAAGGAAACATTAATAGACATATTATGTATCATGTCATTGTGTTGAGACTGATTTGGTACCCACTCCAGCTTGACAATGATCGTTGATCTCAGCTGTCCAAGTAATTCCGGGGAGGAGTCCCCTCTTTCTCTTCCAGTCTCTAAGGAACAGCGGTCTGCATGTGGGCATGACAACATCTACACAGAGGCTGTGCTGTCATTGGTGGAGATTGTTAAGTATTGCAAAACACTCAGGTACTGAAACATCTCTAATGCCTTCTTGGAAATGGTCAATGTAATCCGAACAATGGGATGTGAGTTGTAGCTGAATGACTTTACAGGGATCCTCTCTATGTTGTGCTAGGCGGTTTGACCTCAAGTAGGACTTAGGAGCTGTGACACCTTTTCCTTCTCCTCTCTCCTGCTGCTAAAGAATTCCTCTTCCGTGAAGACGAATGCACCTGCAACCTGTGGAAACAATGTGAGGACTCCCAGGATTGCAGCTATGAAGGCACAGAGGGTGAGTCCTAGCCGCATTCTTGGATGGACCTTTTGCCCACAGAGGCTGAAAGTCCCAGGTGTGAGAGACCTGATGCTAGTACATCGGTACAGCCCTCACCTTCTTCACCCGTCAGCGGACGCACAAACTCACTGGTCTGGGTCCCTGTTAAGCAATCTGAGATTTGAAGGGCAGATTGATGTCCATCTGATTGAACGGGACGGACAGAGCCAGACCAGGAGTTCAGGGAAGCGTGATCTGAGCTGGCAGAGCAGCACGGGAACAGCCTTCCCCATCGGCAGGTTCTACTGGGGCCCAGAGAGTTGACCTTTCAGCTTGGGGAGAGGAAGAGAGAGAGAGACGGACTCTGAGGCAGGAGCTGAGTGATCGGCTCTGGGTCCCACTCAGGGACAAGCAGGGCGGCGATTGGAGGTGCTGGGCTGAGAGTTTTGCTGCTGCATCTAGGACAATGCAGCCCTGGGGAGGATGAGGGTTCCATCTGATGAATTGCTCATCACGGAAGTACCACCCCAGGGCAGGGTAGGACCTTCCTTAAAATATGATGGAGTGGAAACAGTCCTTCACAGAGATTTCACCACTGATTAGTGCCCCACAGCACACCCAGCAGCACAGGGTTGCATCCTGCTAGCAGGTCAGAGCTTGCAGGTAACAGAATAGACTTCCCTCAGACAGGACAGTGCAATAGATCCACAAAGAAAGCCCCAACCCTGAGACAGAGCATCTAATGGAAAGGGTGGTGTTTTATGAGTCACAGCAGACATAAACAACTCCCAACAACCCTGAATGAACAATGGAGCTCACAGCTCAGCACTGGAGCTCCTGCACAGCTTCTGCTCAAGCAGCTCCTGACCCTGTATATCCGAGTCACCCCAGGACTAATCAGACTGCATTTGGCGGCTCATTCTGCGCAGCAGAAGAAGCTGGTATTTCCCCTCACTGGACCGCAGAGCTGCCCAGGTACCTCAGAAAAGCAGGGCCTGGAGGCCCAGCACTCAGCAGAGGGCTAGCTGACTGTCAGAAATCTATCATCAACAATCTCAGGTCCACACAGAGACACAATTGTCAGAAATCTAAGACCAGGGGATAAATCCTGATGGGAAGCCAGCGAGGAGGCACCTGAAACCACACCTCACCTCTGGCCTCCTCACCAGCAAGGACAAAGCTCAGAGAATGAGTGTCAGCGGAATCAGACGGTGGATAATGCACTTCAGTGAGCAGGCAGCTTTCAGTGAGCACCGAAACCAGATTTGAGGTGTGTGGCTTAGGGTATGAATGAATTGAAGGAGCTGCACAACACCGGCCCGAAGCATGCACGCAACAGCTGAATTGATCAAGCGGGATCAGCTTGAAGATCAACTCAATGAAGTGGCCAAGATTGGCACGGGCTCTCCGTGTGGGACTATGTGCAGCACAACCCCGTTGATAGGTGTGCCAGAATGTGAAGGCTGAACCAAGCTGGACACTCTTCAGGATATTATCCAGGATTTCCCCAACCTCCAAGACAGGTCAATGCTCAACCCAGCCAGGCACCACAAAGATACTCCTCAAAAGCAACCCCCGCACATAATCGTGTATTCATCAGGGTTGTGGGTCTTCAGCCAGAGAGGGTCAGGTCACCCACAAAGGAAGCCCATCAGACTCAAAGCAGATCTCTCGGCAGAGTCTATGTCTTTTCTGTGAAGAGAGTGTGTGTGCCTATTCAACATCCTGTGGTTTCAACCTCATATCCAGCCAAACTGAGCTTCATATGAAGGTCTCATGAACAAGCAAGTACTCAGAGTTTTGTCACCACTAGGGCTTTACAAGAGCTCCTGGAGGCACAGGCTCTGTGCCAGCCATCCTAAAAGCATACCAAATGCGAAAGAGCATCAACAAAATGAAGAATGTACATGAACCAATGGGCAAACAGCTAGCTAGCATCAAATGGTATCTTCCTCAATATTAACCCTTGTTGCAAGGGCAGATTGGATGTTTTGATGTGGTCGGTTGTTGTTGTTCTCGCCAGAGAACCAGAGGAGGAGAGCTGGTGAGAGGGTGAGGAGATGTGATCCCAGTGCCCTGAGAAGGCTCTCTCTGAAAAGTTCTTATCAGCTTGGGGAGAGGAAGAGAGAGGACGGACTCTGAGGCAGGGGAGCTGGTGAGGGCTGGTGCACTTGCACAGGGACAAGCACTTTGGAGGTGCTCCTGAGGTTTTGCTGCTCATCTGGACAATCAGCCCGGTGGGAGGGGTTCCGCCATAGAGGATGTCTGCCCCACGGAAAACCACCCAGGCAGATGACCTGCCATATGCCGAGGAAACCTGCCTAACAGAGAGACTCCACACCTTGCTCCAGCCACCAGAACACTCCACAGCACAATCCATGCAGGGGTAGACTTCCTAAATAGTGAATAGACTGCCTCCTAGTGGGGCAGGACAGTGCAACAGATACTCATAAAGAAAGCCCCAACTCCTGAGACAGAGCATCTAATGGAAAAAAAGGGTGGTGTTTTATGAGTTCTGTTGCAGCAGACATAAACAACCTCCCAACAACCCTGAATGAACAACGGAGCTCACAGCTCAGCACTGGAGCTCCTATAAAGCACAGACCATCTCCTCAAGCAGCTCCCTGACCCCTGTATATCCAAAGAGTCACCCCAAAAAGGACTAATCAGACTGACATTTGGCGGCATCATTCTGGAACAAAGACAGCAGAAGAAGAAACTGGTATCATCCTCACTGTTCCGCAGCTGCTACAGGTATACCCCAGACAAGCAGGGCCTGGAGTGGACCTCAGCACTCATACAGCAGAGGGCTAGACCATTAGAAGGAAAACTAAGTAACAGAAATACTTCATCATCAACAATCTCAGCTCCACACAGAGACCCAATTGAAAAATCAGCAACTACTAAGACGACAGGCGGATAAATCCATAAAGATGGGAAGAAACCAGCAAAAAGGAGGAAAACACCCAAACCAAAACACCTCACCTCCTACAAAGGACCAAAACTCCTCACCAGCAAGGAACAAAGCTGGACAGAGAATGAGTGACAAATGACGGAATCAGACTTCAGAAAGTGGATAATGAGAAACTTCAGTGAGCTAAAAGAACATGTTCTAAATCAGTGCAAAGAAACTAAGAACCTTGAAAAAGATTTGAGGAATTGATAACAAGAATGGACAACTTAGAGAGGAATATGAATGAATTGAAGGAGCTGAAAACACAACACGAGAACTTCGTGAAGCATGCACAAGTTTCAACAGCTGAATTGACCAAGCAGAAGAAAGAATATCAGAAGTTGAAGATCAACTCAATGAAATAAAATGAGAAACCAAGATTAAAGAAAAAGCACAAAAGGAATGAACAAAATCTCCAAGAAATGTGGGACTATGTGAAGAGACCCAACCTACGTTTGATAGGTGTACCAGAATGTGATGAAGAGAATGAATCCAAGCTGGAAAACACTCTTCAGGATATTATCCAGGAAAATTTCCCCAACCTAGCAAGACAGGTCAATACTCAACTCCAGGAAATACAGAGAACACCACAAAGATACTCGGCAAGAAGAGCAACCCCAAGGCACATAATCGTCAGATTCACCAGGGTTGAAATGAAGGAGAAAATACTAAGGGCAGCCAGAGAGAAAGGTCGGTCACCCACAAAGGGAAGCCCATCAGACTCACAGCAGATCTCTCGGCAGAGACTCTACAAGCCAGAAGAGAGTGGGGGCCAATATTCAACATCCTTAAAGAAAAGAACTTTCAACCCAGAATTTCATATCCAGCCAAACTGAGCTTCATAAGTGAAGGAAAAATAAAATCCTTCATGAACAAGCAAGTACTCAGAGATTTTGTCACCACTAGGCCTGCTTTACAAGAGCTCCTGAAAGAGGCACTACACATAGAAAGAAACAACCAGTACCAGCCATCCTAAAAGCATACCAAATGCTAAAGAGCATCAACAAAATGAAGAATGTACATGAACCAATGGGCAAAACAGCCAGCTAGCATCAAAATGGCAGTATCAAATTCAAACATAACAATATTAACCCTAAATGTAAATGGGCTAAATGCACCAATCAAAAGACACAGACTGGCAAATTGGATAAAAAACCAAAACCCATCGGTGTGCTGTATCCAGGAAACCCACCTCACATGCAAGGATACACAAAGGCTCAAAATAAAGGGATGGAGGAAGATTTACCAAGCAAATAGAGACCAAAAAAAGAAGGAGTTGCAATTCTCGTCTCTGATAAAATAGACTTTAAAGTAACAAAGATCAAAAGGGACAAAGAAGGTCATTACATAATGGTAAAAGGATTGATACAACAAGAAGAGCTAACGATTCTAAATATATATGGACCCAATGCAGGAGCACCCAGATATATAAGGCAAGTTCTTAATGACTTACAAAGAGACTTAGACTCCCACACAATAATAGTGGGAGACTTTAACACTCCACTGTCAATATCAGAGAGATCAACCAGCCAGAAATTAACAAGGATATCCAGGACTTGAACTCAGACCTGAACAAGCAAACCTGATAGACATTTACAGAACTCTCCACCCCAAATCCACAGAATATACATTCTTCTCAGCACCACATCATACCTACTCCAAAACTGACCACATAATTGGAAGTAAAGCACTCCTCAGCAAATGCAAAACAACTGAAATCATAACAAACAGTCTCTCAGACCATAGTACAATCAAGTTGGAACTCAGAATTCAGAAAATAACTCAGAACCACACAGCTTCATGGAAACTGAACAACTGGCTCTTGAATGTTGATTGGATAAACAAAGAAATGAAGGCAGAAATAAAGAAATTCTTTGAAACCAACGAGAATGAAGACACAACGTACCAGAATCTCTGGGACACATTTAAAGCAGTCTGTAGAGGAAAATATATAGCAATAAGTCCCCATATGAGAAGAGTGGAGAGATCCAAAATTGACACCCTATCGTCAAAATTGAAAGAGCTAGAGGAGCAAGATCAGAAAAAGAAATACCGCATATACTCACTCATAGGTGGGTGAGAAAAATGAGAACACATGGACACAGAGAGGCGGTCTACTATACACTGGGACTGTTGGGGGAATGGGGAGGGACAGCAGGGGGTCTGGGATTACCTGGGGATGAATACCAAGTGTGGGTGAAGGGGAGGAAGGCAGCAAAGCACACTGCCATATGTGTACCTATGCAACTATCTTGCACGTTCTGCACATGTACCCCCAAACCTATAATGCAATAAAAAATTAATAAAAAAAAAAAGCTCAAAACCTAGCAGAAGACAAGAAATAACTAAGATCAGAGCAGAACTAAAGGAGATAGAGACACGAAAAACCCTTCAAAAAAATCAATAAATCCAAGAGCTGGTTTTTTGAAAAGATCAACAAAATAGACAGACCACTAGCCAGACTGATAAAAAGAAAAGAGAGAACAACCAAATAGATGCAATAAAAACGATAATGGGAAATCACCACAGATTCCACAGAAATTCAAACCATCATCAGAGAATACTACAAACAACTCTATGCACATAAACTAGTAAACCAGGAAGAAATGGATAAATTCCTGGATGCCTGTGTCCTCCCAAGCCTAAACCAGGAGGAAATGGATAAATTCCTGGATGCCTGTGTCCTCCCAAGCCTAAACCAGAAGGAAGCTGAAACTGTGAATAGACCAATAACAAGGTCTGAAGTTGAGGCAGCAATTAAGAGCCTACCACACACAAAAAAAAGGCCCAGGTCCAGATGGGTTCACAGCTGAATTCTACCAAACACAAAAAGGAGCTGGTACCATTACTTCTGAAACTATTCCCAATAATTCAAAAAGTGGTAACCCTTCCCAAATCATGTTAAGAAACCAACATCATCCTCATACCAAAACCTGGCAGAGACTCAACAAGAAAAGAAAACTTCAGGCCAATATCCATGATGAACATAGATGCAAAAATCTTCAATAAAATACTGGCAAACTGATTGCAACAGCACATTAAAATACTTATCCATCATGACCAAGTAGGATTCATCCCAGGGATGCAAGGCTGGCTCAACATATGCAAGTCTATAAATGTAATTCACCACATAAACAGAAGCAAAACCAAAAACCACATGATTATCTCAATTGATGCAGAGAAGGCATTTGACAAAATTCAACAGCCCTTTATGCTAAAACCCTCAATAAACTTGGTATTGATGGAACATATCTCAAAGTAATAAAAGCTATTTATGACAAACCAACAGCCAATATCATACTTAATGGGCAAAACTGGAAGCATTCCCTTTGAAATCTGGCACTAGACAAGGATGCCCTCTCACCACTCCTATTCAACATAGTACTGGAAGTTCTAGCCAGAGCAATCAGGCAAGAAAAGAAATAAAGGGTATTCAAATAGGAAAGGTGGAAGCCAAATTGTCTCTATTTGCAGACGACATGATAGTAAACCTAAAAGACCCAATCACCTCAGGGCAAAAGCTCCTGAAACTGATAAGCAACTTAAGCAAAGTCTCAGGGTATAAAATCAAAGTGCAAAAATCACAAGCATTCCTATACACCAAAAACAGACTTAAAGAGAACCAAATCAAGAACGAACTGCCATTCACAATTGCTACAAAGAAAATAAAATACCTAGGAATACAACTCACAAGGAATGTAAGGGACTTCTTTAAGAAAAACTACAAACCACTGCTCAACGAAATAATAGAGGAAACAAACAGATGTAGAAACATTCCATGTTCGTGGTTAGGAAGAATCAATATCGTGAAAATGGCTATACTGCCCAAAGTAATTGACACAATCAATGCTATCCCCATCAAACTACCATTGAATTTCTTCACAGAACTGGAAAACCACCATGAATTTCATATGGAACCAAAAGAGAGCCCGCATAGCCAAGTCAATTCTAAGCAAAAGAACACAGCGGAGGCATCACACTACCAGACTTCAAACTATACTACAAGGCTACAGTAATCAAAACAGCATGGTACTGGTACCAAAACAGAGATATAGACCAATGGAACAGAACAGAAGCATCGGAGGCAACACAACATATCTACAACCATATTATCTTTGATAAACCAGACAAAACAAGCAATGGGGAAAGGATTCCTATTTAATAAATGGTGTTGGGAAAACTGGCTAGCCATGTGCAGAAAGCAGAAACTGGACCCCTTCCTGACACCTTACACTAAAATTAACTCCAGATGGATTAAAGACTTAAACATAAGACCTGACACCATAAAAACCCTAGAAGAAAATCTAGGCAAAACCATTCAGGACATAGGAGTAGGCAAGGACTTCATGAACAAAACACCAAAAGCATTGGCAACAAAAGCCAAAATAGACAAATGGGACCTAATCAAACTCCACAGCTTCTGCACGGCAAAAGAAACAGTCACTAGAGTGAATCGGCAACCATCAGAATGGGAAAAATCTTTGCAGTTTACACATCTGACAAAGGGCTGATATCCAGAATTTACAAAGAACTCAAACAGATTTACAGGAAAAATAAACAAGCCCATTCAAAATGGGCAAAGGATATGAACAGACACTTTACAAAAGAAGACATACATGAGGCCAACAAACATATGAAAAATGCTCATCATCACTGGTCATTAGAGAGATGCAAATCAAAACCACATTGAGATACCATCTCACGCCAGTTAGCATGGCGATCATTAAAAATCTGGAGAGAGCAGATGCTGGAGAGGATGTGGAGAAATAGGAACACTCTTACACTGTTGGTGGGAGTGTAAATTAGTTCAACCATTGTGGAAGACAGTGTGGCGATTCCTCAAGGACCTAGAAATAGAAATTCCATTTGTCCCAGCAATCCCATTACTGGGTATATATCCAAAGGACTATAAATCGTTCTACTATAAGGACACATGCACACGAATGTTCATTGCAGCACTGTTTACAATAGCAAAGAACTGGAACCAACCCAAATGCCCATCGATGATAGACTGGACTGGGAAAATGTGGCACATATACACCATGGAATATTATGCAGCAATCAAAAATGATGAGTTTGTGTCCTTTGTAAGGACATGGATGAATCTGGAGAACATCATTCTCAGCAAACTGACACAAGAACAGAAATAGAAATACCGCATATACTCACTCATAGGTGGGTGAGAGAAATGAGAACACATGGACACAGGGAGGGGGTCTACTACACACTGGGGACTATTGGGGGGAATGGGGGAGGGACGGGGGGCTCGGTAGGGATAGCCTGGGCATGAATGCCAAGTGTGGGTGAAGGGGAGGAAGGCAGCAAAACACACTGCCATGTGTGTACCTATGCAACTATCTTGCACGTTCTGCACATGTACCCCAAAACCTATAATGCAATAAAAATTTTAAAAAAAAAAAGAATTCTCTTTCTTGTATTCCTGTGGCTAAACAATGTGTAGGGTGATCCCAGGTGTAGCATTCCAGCTACAGAAGCCAGACCTGACAAGTTAGGAAAACTGACACGCTCTGAGTCAATCCTAAGCACGGACATTTATGAAGGTATATATAAAGTACATGTAATTTGTTCCTTTTCGTTTCCCCTGGCATCAATGCTCACAGAATCTAGTGGTCCCATAAAGTATGAATGAGACATAGGTAATTTTTCAAGAGCCTAACTTATGTCACCATGTTTGATGGAGGAAACTTATTTTTCCTTAAGCAAAGACTCGATATGGTCTGGAGTTTCTATGTTGTTGTTGTAGTTTTCCCAGAGAAGCAGAGGAGGAAAACAGAGCTTTGTTCCTGAGGGAAGAAAACGCGAGGGTGGAAGAAGTTATGCACCTTTTCACAGCCTTACCTTGGAGAAGTTTTCTTTCTGACAATTGTTTCTTTTATATCCTTATCGTGTTTTCTTCTGTTTTCTTTTATCAGCTCTTGTATGGTAGGAAAGAGTTCCTAGAGAGAGAAGACAAAGACGGTCTGGGTTGCAATGAAGCCCCAGGCTGAAGACTGGAGATCTGAATGTGCAACTTGCAAGGGAACTGGAGACAATGAAACTCCTGTCAGGTAAGTTGGATGCTCAAAGCTTGTGTGGAGGGGATGAAGATTCCATCTTTATGATTTGCTCATCAGAGCAAACATGTAAAACCAAATGGCAGGGTAGGACCTTCCTTAAAATATGATTTAGTGGAAACAGATTTCATCCACTGATTAACCTCCCACACACGGTTTCACTGTGGACTTAGGTTTCCCTGGGAGTGAGAATCTGCACTTTTAACACCGAGAATTAGTTTTCTCTCGACAGGACAGGTTGACCATTGGTCTCCGTGCATAGGCCATCAAAGCATTTTGACCGAAACACTTGGTAGCAAGATGATGATATTTTCTGTGAACACCATAAAGTGACTAAGATCCATTAGCATGTTGTGCGTGTCTTTCGTGGGAGCCCTCAGCGGCATACCTGGACATCCGTCTAGGGATTTGACTTCGCCCCAGAAAGCTTCTGATAAGCTGTCTCCACCTGATCTGCCCCCAGGGGAGGCCAGATGCAGCTGTTGCCTCCTCTGCTGCAGGCTGCGCTCGCCAACGCTTTGTCTTTCTTCCCCCTCTTCTCTGGACCGCAGTGATAAGAAGCACGTGTCCCTGGGCTTGGAGAGCGAGGTAGGACCCCTTGGTGGCTGGCCCAGGCCGAAGTGGAGGCAGTGAGCTCAGGGAGCTGCGGAACGTTCGCAGGCACTCTCCCGGAGGGTCTCCGGTATCTATGTGGGGTCCAGCGACCCCTGCCACAACTCACCAGACTGAATCTCCAGCCCCGTGGGACCCGATCCCTGCCCAGGCCGTCGGATCCGGAATCTACTGGGGAGAGCAGTCCTGAATACCCACCTCGAGGTCTGAAGGGCCCTCCCCCTTTAGCGGACCGGAAAAGGAAAGTCGGTTCAGGGAGCCAGTGGAGTCAGGACGGTCGGGCTCCTGCACTGCTATTGGCACGCAGACCCCTTCCCAGGGGCGGCCTCGGACACCGCCGCCAGCATTTTCCCACGCCGCTGCGGCCGGCCGGTGGGAGAGCGCGGACATTGCGGCCGTCCAGCCGGGCACGCCGATACGCATGCGCAAGCGGCGTGACACAAGCGCGAGCGCCCACCCGGGGATCGCGTCACAGTGACCGCCTCCGTGGCCAGGGGAACCGCCGTCTCAGCGGCTTGGCAAGGCACGGGCCCTCCGTGGCAGTGGCTCGGCGTTGGGCGAAGGCCTCCCGCTCTCCCGGGCTTGATCGCCATGGTCCAGCGATTTCAGTAGTCCGGCAGGGCGGAGCCAGGCGGAGAAAAGTTGCAGCGGAGCTTCAGGGATGCCCAGGGCGATCCCCAAGGATCCCCGCGATGCTTCAGGCCTGCTCATTCGTCGTGGGGGTTGCGTCTCTTTGAAAGCTGACCTTGCTGGATTTTCCAGGTTCCTCCAGCCTGTGTGCTGTGGGGCTGCTCTCTCCCGAGGGTCTTCCAGGCAAAGAGCAGCACCCTGCAGCCTCAGGACCTGCCTGTGACTGTCAGATATGTCCCTGTGTCTTTCTTTTTGTTTGTCTGTGTGTGTCTTTGTGTGTCTGTGTTTATGTCTGTGTGTATCTGTATATGTGTGTCTGCGTGTATCTTTCTGTGTTTTCCATTTGCGTGTGCGAGCCCTTTATGCTGGAAATAAGTATGGCCAGTGCACTCAGAACTCCACACTGAACAATCTTGAAATAATTCTTGGATCACATTTTTTTGTTTCATAAAATCGATTTGTAAATTTTTAATTTAGTCATTTTTATGGTTGTAACAGCCACGTGGGGTTTTGGATGATTGTTCTTTTTGTTTCATTTTGAGGCAGGATCTGGGTCTGTTAGCCAGGCTGGAGTGCTGGTGTTTTCACAGCTCCTGTAGCCTCAGCCTCGCATATCCAAGCCTCCAGTGTAGCTACGAATATAGTCATACATCTCTACACCCAGCTACTTCGAAATTTTTTTTGTACAGTCTTTTTATGTTGACCAGACTTGTCTCAAACTCCTAGGCTTAAGAGATCCTCCTGCCTCAGCTTCCTGAGTAGCTTGGACCACAAATGTATACCACCATGCCTGGCTAATGTTTAAAGTTTTGTACAGATGGGGATCTTTCCATGTTGCCTAGGCTGGTCTTCAATTCCTGGGCTTAAGCAATCCTCCTGCCTTAGCCTTCCAAAGTGCTGGGATTACAGGCATGAGGCACTGTGCCTAGTCTGTAGTATATTAATTTATTATATATATATATATATATATATATATATTTTTTCTGGACTTACTAGTTTATGTAATTGATCTCTGTTGGATCATTTAGTATTATTATAATTTAGAATGCTATGTAACTTTATCATGTTATTAAGACACCAGTTATTAAAACTGTGTCTCAACAGTTTCTTTCTCTTTTTGTTCTGTTGGGGGCTTCTTTTTAGGATTCTCCTGACTAGTCTCACTTGCTTATTGTTTTTTCCATAGGAACTTAAGAACATCTTTTCTGTTTTCAAAAGAAAGTGTGGTGGGTTTCTTTTTTAGTCACTTTAGTGAGGTATAATTGTAGTAAACTAGTGTTTAAAGTGTACAATTTGATAAGCTTTGATAATATGAATATACCATCACCACAATCAAAATAATTAATACATTTGGAATAAAGAATATTCACAGGTGACAACGCATTTGTCTCATGCCACTTTGTAACCATCCAACCTCTCCTCTCCCATCGTCAGGTAGATTCAGCTGCCTTGTGTCACTATTCAGTAGATTGTGCCCTTTAGAATTTAATAGAAATGGGATCCTACAATATGTACTCTTTTCTGTCTAACTTCTTTTACTCAGCATGATTATTTCAAGATTTATCCATACTGTTGCATCTTCATTTCTTCTGATTTGGCCAGTAGTCCATTGTATGAGGGATAACTATTTATTTATTTGTTAACCTGTTGATAGACAATTATTTCCAGGTTTTGGCTATTATGAGCAAAGCTGCTGTGAACATTTTTGTAGAAGTCTTTATATTTAGAGGCCAGGCACAGTGGCTGCACTTGTATTCCCAGCACTTTGGGAGGCCTAGGTGGGTGGATCACCTAAGGTCGGGAGTTCGAGACCAGCATGACCAACATGGAGAAACCCCGTCTCTGCTAAAAATACAAAACTTAACTGCATGTGATGGTGCATGCCTGTAATCCCAGCTAGTCAGGAGGCTGAGGCAGGGGAATTGCTTGAACCCTGGAGGCAGAGGTGGCGGTGATCCGAGACCATGCCATTGCACTCCATCCTGGGCAACAAGAGTGAAAACTCCATCTCCAAAAAAAAAAAAAAACTTTATATGAATGACTGCTTTTATTTCTTTTGGATAAATAAGTAGTTCAGAATGTACTTAATGGATCTTATGATAAGTACACATTTAATTTTTTAAGAAATCACCCAACTGTTTTCCAAAGTGATTATACCATTTTCCATTGCCACCATGACTTTATTCAACTTTTGGTTACTTCACTCTACATCTTTGCCAGTACATGATAGTATCAGTCTTTTTAAATAGTAGGCCTTCTTTTAGGTGTAGAGTGGTATCTTACAGTTTTAGTGACTAATGGTATCGAGCACTTTTTCATGTGCTTATTTGCCATCTGTGTCTTCTTTGATGAAATGTCTGTCCAGATCTTTTGTACATTAATTTGGTTGAATTCTAAGAAATTTTATGTATTTTTGATACAAATTCTGTATCCTGTGATATGCAATTATTTTTGCCTAGTGTGTGCCTTGTCTTTTCATTTTTTAAATAGTGTTTTTTACAGAGCAATATATTTAAGTTTGGTGTAGGTCAATTTATCAAAATTTCTTTTTTTTTTTTGAGATGGAGTCTTGCTCTGTTGACCAGCATGTGACACAATTTCAGCTCACTGCAACTTCCTCTCCCTGGGTTCAAGCTATTCTCCTGCCTCAGCCTCTTGAGTAGCTGGGATTACAGGCACCCACCACCCCGACCAGCTAATTTTTGTATTTTTAGTAGAGACAGGGTTTCACCATGTTGGTTAGGCTGGTCTTGAACTCCTGACCTCAGGTGATCCATCCTCCTTGGCCTCCCAAAGTTCTGGAATTGCAGGCATAAGCCACTGTGCCCTGCCCCAAATATTATTTTATGGACTATGCTTTTGATATTGTATGTAAGAAATGTTTGCCTAACGCAGTGTCACAAATTGTCTAATATATTCTGTAAGTCTTACAGTTTCAGGTTTCACATTTAGATCTATAATCCTTTTTGATTTAATTTTTTATATGTTGTTGGATATGGATTTAGGTTACTTTTGACATATTGATTTCATCTGTTGAAAGACTTTTTCCCCATTAAATTGCTCTGTATTGGTGGGCCATATATGGGTGAATATTTCTGGGCTCTCTGTTCTGTTCCATTGATATATTTGTTTATTTTTATACCAATACCAGTGCTGTCTCAGTTACTTACAGCTTTCTGATCAGTCTTTGAATTAGGTAGTTTTCAACTTTAGGTAGCTTTTCAAACTTTAGCCTCCTTTTCAAAGTTGTTTTGGTTAATCTAGGTTCTTTGCATTTTCATATAGATTTTAAGATGAGCATGTCAATTGCTACAAAAAAGCCCGCTGCAATTTTGATTGGGATTTCATGGAACTTGTAAAACAATTTGAGAAAATTGACATCATAACCACATTTAGTTTTCTGATCTATTAACATAGTATCTCTCCATCTATCTTGTTCTTTAATTTCTCTCAGCAAGGTTTTCAGGACACAGATCTTATACAACTGTCAGCAATTTATTTTCATATCAACTTGTATTTGTGTATGACTAATATATAAGAAATGCATTTGATTTTTGTATATTGAGTTGCATCCTGCAATGTTGCTACATTGCTCTTATTTTTTGTTTTGTTTTTTGAGACAGAGTCTCCCTCTGTCACTTGGGCTGAAGTGTAGTGTCATGATGTCAGCTCACCCCACATCATGATCTCGGCTCACCACAGCCTCTGCCTCCCAGGTTCAAGCAGTTCTGGGCCTAGACTCCCAAGTAGCTGAGATTACAGGCAGCCACCACCATGCCCAGCTAATTTTTGTATTTTTAGTAGAGATGGGGTTTTACCATGTTGGCCAGGCTCATCTCAAACTCCTGATCTCAAGTGTGTGTTTGGAGGGGAGGGGTAAACGTTGACTAAACAGTGTTGATGGTTTTCTAAGAAAATACTTCTTTCCATCCCAAGGATTCTTTTCTTTCATACTTTTCTTTATGCTTTTTCTCCTGTTCTGCACAATAAAGCCTGGGCTTTTAAGTTCTGCTTTGACCTTTCACCCATGTCCAATTTCATATGGTTCCCCCAGTTTCTGTGTGGGATGGTTCTGGGAGCCAAGCAGGAACCCTCTTTCTCTCCAGAGAGGCTAAGATAGATGCCAGTGGTTTTACTTTCTTTCTTTCTTTCCTGTGTGGGTGAATTAATTTTTCTTGCCTTACTGCCCTGGCTTAAACTTGATAGACATTTACAGAACTCTCCACCCCAAATCCACACAATATACATTCTTCTCAGCACCACATCACACCTACTCCAAAATTGACCACATAATTGGAAGTAAAGCACTCCTCAGCAAATGCAAAACAACTGAAATCATAACAAACAGTCTCTCAGACCATAGTGCAATCAAGTTAGAACTCGGAATTCAGAAACTAACTCAGAACCACACAGCTTCATGGAAACTGAACAACTGGCTTTTGAATGTTGATTGGATAAACAATGAAATGAAGGCAGAAATAAAGAAGTTCTTTGAAACCAATGAGAATGAAGACACAACATACCAGAATCTCTGGGACACATTTAAAGCAGTCTGTAGAGGAAAATATATAGCAATAAGTGCCCACATGAGAAGAGTGGAGAGATCCAAAATTGACACCCTATCATCAAAATTGAAAGAGCTAGAGAGCAAGATAAAAAGCTCAAAACCTAGCCAAAGACAAGAAATAACTAAGATCAGAGCAGAACTGAAGGAGATAGAGACAAGAAAAACCCTTCAAAAAATCAATAAATCCAAGAGCTGGTTTTTTGAAAAGATCAACAAAATAGACAGACCACTAGCCAGACTGATAAAAAAGAAAAGAGAGAACAACCAAATAGATGCAATAAAAACGATAAAGGGAAATCACCACAGATTCCACAGAAATTCAAACCATCATCAGAGAATACTACAAACAACTCTATGCACATAAACTAGTAAATCAGGAAGAAATGGATAAATTCCTGGACACCTGTGTCCTCCCAAGCCTAAACCAGGAGGAAGCTGAAACTATGAATAGACCAATAACAAGGTCTGAAGTTGAGGCAGCAATTAAGAGCCTACCACACAAAAAAGCCCAGGTCCAGATGGGTTCACAGCCGAATTCTACCAGACACACAAAGAGGATCTGGTACCATTCCTTCTGAAACTATTCCAAATAATTCAAAAGAGGGAACCTTCAAATCATTTTATGAGACCAACATCATCCTGATACCAAAACCTGGCAGAGACTCAACAAGAAAAGAAAACTTCAGGCCAATATCCATGATGAACATAGATGCAAAAATCTTCAATAAAATACTGGCAAACCGATTGCAACAGCACATTAAAAAACTTATCCATCATGATCAAGTAGGATTCATCCTGGGGATGCAAGGCTGGTTCAACATACACAAGTCTATAAATGTAATTCACCACATAAACAGAAGCAAAACAAAACCACATGATTATCTCAATTGATACAGAGAAGGCATTTGACAAAATTCAACAGCCCTTTATGCTAAAACCCTCAATAAACTTGGTATTGATGGAACATATCTCAAAGTAATAAAAGCTATTTATGACAAACCAACAGCCAATATCATACTTAATGGGCAAAAACTGGAAATATTCCTTTGAAATCTGGCACTAGACAAGGATGCTCTCTCACCACTCCTATTCAACATAGTACTGGAAGTTCTAGCCAGAGCAATCAGGCAAGAAAAAGAAATAAAGGGTATTCAAATAGGAAAGGTGGAAGCCAAATTGTCTCTATTTGCAGATGACATGATAGTATACCTAGAAGACCCCATCACCTCAGCCCAAAACTCCTGAAACTGATAAGCAACTTCAGCAAAGTCTCAGGATATAAAATCAATGTGCAAAAATCACAAGCATTCCTATACACCAATAACAGACTTAAAGAGAACCAAATCAAGAACGAACTGCCATTCACAATTGCTACAAAAAGCCCGCTGCAATTTTGATTGGGATTTCATGGAACTTGTAAAACAATTTGAGAAAATTGACATCATAACCACATTTAGTTTTCTGATCTATTAACATAGTATCTCTCCATCTATCTTGTTCTTTAATTTCTCTCAGCAAGGTTTTCAGGACACAGATCTTATACAACTGTCAGCAATTTATTTTCATATCAACTTGTATTTGTGTATGACTAATATATAAGAAATGCATTTGATTTTTGTATATTGAGTTGTATCCTGCAATGTTGCTAACTTACTCTTATTTTTTGTTTTGTTTTTTGAGACAGATTCTCCCTCTGTTACTTGGGCTGAAGTGTAGTGTCATGATGTCAGCTCACCACAGCATCATGATCTCGGCTCACTGCAGCCTCTGCCTCCCAGGTTCAAGCAGTTTTTGGGCCTAGACTCCCAAGTAGCTGAGATTACAGGCAGCCACCACCATGCCCTGTATTTTTAGTAGAGATGGGGTTTTACCATGTTGGCCAGGCTCATCTCAAACTCCTGATCTCAAGTGTGTGTTTGGAGGGGAGGGGTAAACTTTGACTAAACAGTGTTGATGGTTTTCTAAGAAAATACTTCTTTCTATCCCAAGGATTCTTTTCTTTCACACTTTTCTTTATGCTTTTCTCCTGTTCTGCACAATAAAGCCTGGGCTTTTAAGTTCTGCTTTGACATTTCACCCATGTCCAATTTCATGTGGTTCCCCCAGTTTCTGTATGGGATGGTTCCGGGAGCCAAGCAGGAACCCTCTTTCTCTCCAGAGAGGCTAAGATAAATGCCAGTGGTTTTACATTCTTTCTTTCTTGTGTGGGTGAATTAATTTTTCTTGCCTTACTGCTCTGGCTTAAACTTGATAGACATTTACAGAACCCTCCACCCCAAATCCACAGAATATACATTCTTCTCAGCACCACATCACACCTACTCCAAAATTGACCACATAATTGTAAGTAAAGCACTCCTCAGCAAATGCAAAACAACTGAAATCATAACAGACAGTCTCTCAGACCATAGTGCAATCAAGTTAGAACTCAGAATTCAGAAAC
Source organism: Saguinus midas (assembly GCA_021498475.1). Lineage (NCBI taxonomy): Eukaryota > Metazoa > Chordata > Mammalia > Primates > Cebidae > Saguinus > Saguinus midas. The sequence continues at coordinate 24,689,463 of CM038402.1, read as the reverse complement.
TAACTCAGAACCGCACAGCTTCATGTAAACTGAACAACTGGCTTGAATGTTGATTGGATAAACAATGAAATGAAGGCAGAAATAAAGAAGTTCCTCAAAACCAACAAGAATGAAGACACAACATACCAGAATCTCTGGGACACATTTAAAGCAGTCTGTAGAGGAAAATATATAGCAATAAGTGCCCACATGAGAAGAGTGGAGAGATCCAAAATTGACACCCTATCATCAAAATTGAAAGAGCTAGAGGAGCAAGATAAAAAAAGCTCAAAACCTTGCCAAAGACAAGAAATAACTAAGATCAGAGCAGAACTGAAGGAGATAGAGACAAGAAAAACCCTGCAAAAAATCAATAAATCCAAGAGCTGGTTTTTTGAAAAGATCAACAAAATAGACAGACCACTAGCCAGACTGATAAAAAAGAAAAGAGAGAACAACCAAATAGATGCAATAAAAACGATAAAGGGAAATCACCACAGATTCCACAGAAATTCAAACCATCATCAGAGAATACTACAAACAACTCTATGCACATAAACTAGTAAACCAGGAAGAAATGGATAAATTCCTGGACACCTGTGTCCTCCCAAGCCTAAACCAGGAGGAAGCTGAAACTATGAATAGACCAATAACAAGGTCTGAAGTTGAGGCAGCAATTAAGAGCCTACCACACAAAACAAGCCCAGGTCCAGATGGGTTCCAGCCGAATTCTACCAGACACACAAAGAGGATCTGGTACCATTCTTCTGAAACTATTCCAAATAATTCAAAAGAGGAACCCTTCCCAAATCATTTTATGAGACCAACATCATCCTGATACCAAAACCCGGCAGAGACTCAACAAGAAAAGAAAACTTCAGGCCAATATCCATGATGAACATAGATGCAAAATCTTCAATAAAATACTGGCAAACCGATTGCAACAGCACATTAAAAACTTATCCATCATGATCAAGTAGGATTCATCCTGGGATGCAAGGCTGGTTCAACATACAAGTCTATAAATGTAATTCACCACATAAACAGAAGCAAAAACAAAACCACATGATTATCTCAATTGATGCAGAGAAGGCATTTGACAAAATTCAACAGCCCTTTATGCTAAAACCCTCAATAAACTCGGTATTGATGGAACATATCTCAAAGTAATAAAAGCTATTTATGACAAACCAACAGCCAATATCATACTTAATGGGCAAAACTGGAAATATTCCTTTGAAATCTGGCACTAGACAAGGATGCCTCTCTCACCACTCCTATTCAACATAGTACTGGAAGTTCTAGCCAGAGCAATCAGGCAAGAAAAGAAATAAAGGGTATTCAAATAGGAAAGGTGGAAGCCAAATTGTCTCTATTTGCAGATGACATGATAGTATACCTAGAAGACCCCATCACCTCAGCCCAAAACTCCTGAAACTGATAAGCAACTTCAGCAAAGTCTCAGGATATAAAATCAATGTGCAAAAATCACAAGCATTCCTATACACCAATAACAGACTTAAAGAGAACCAAATCAAGAACGAACTGCCATTCACAATTGCTACAAAGAAAATAAAATACCTAGGAATACAACTCACAAGGAACGTAAGGGACCTCTTTAAGGAAAACTACAAACCACTGCTCAATGAAATAAGAGAGAACACAAACAGATGGAGAAACATTCCATGTTCATGGTTAGGAAGAATCAATATCGTGAAAATGGCTATACTGCCCAAAGTAATTTACACAATCAATGCTATCCCCATCAAACTACCATTGAATTTCTTCACAGAACTGAAAAAAACCACCATGAACTTCATATGGAACCAAAAGAGAGACCGCATAGTGAAGTCAATTCTAAGCAAAAAGAACACAGCAGGAGGCATCACACTACCAGACTTCAAACTATACTACAAGGCTACAGTAATCAAAACAGCATGGTACTGGTACCAAAACAGAGATATAGACCAATGGAACAGAACAGAGGCATCGGAGGCAACACAACATATCTACAACCATATAATCTTTGATAAACCAGACAAAAACAAGCAATGGGGAAAGGATTCCTGTTTAATAAATGGTGTTGGGAAAACTGGCTAGCCATGTGCAGAAAGCAGAAACTGGACCCCTTCCTGACACCTTACACTAAAATTAACTCCAGATGGATTAAAGACTTAAACATAAGACCTGGCACCATAAAAACCCTAGAAGAAAATCTAGGCAAAACCATTCAGGACATAGGAGTAGGCAAGGACTTCATGAACAAAACACCAAAAGCATTGGCAACAAAAGCCAAAATAGACAAATGGGACCTAATCAAACTCCACAGCTTCTGCATGGCAAAAGAAACAGTCACTAGAGTGAATCGGCAACCATCAGAATGGGAAAAAATCTTTGCAGTTTACTCATCTGACAAAGGGCTGATATCCAGAATTTACAAAGAACTCAAACAGATTTACAGGAAAAAGTCAAACAAGCCCATTGAAAAAATGGGCAAAGGATATGAACAGACACTTTACAAAAGAAGACATACATGAGGCCAACAAACACATGAAAAATGCTCATCATCACTGGTCATTAGAGATGCAAATCAAAACCACATTGAGATACCATCTCACGCCAGTTAGAATGGTGATCATTAAAAATCTGGAGACAACAGATGCTGGAGGATGTGGAGAAATAGGAACACTCTTACACTGTTGGTGGGAGTGTAAATTAGTTCAACCATTGTGGAAGACAGTGTGGCGATTCCTCAAGGACCTAGAAATAGAAATTCCATTTGACCCAGCAATCCCATTACTGGGTATATATCCAAAGGACTATAAATCATTCTACTATAAGGACACATGCACATGAATGTTCATTGCAGCACTGTTTACAATAGCAAAGACCTGGAACCAACCCAAATGCCCATCGATGATAGACTGGACTGGGAAAATGTGGCACATATACACCATGGAATATTATGCAGCAATCAAAATGATGAGTTTATGTCCTTTGTAAGGACATGGATGAATCTGGAGAACATCATTCTCAGCAAACTGACA
>CM038402.1:24403342-24686337 GCA_021498475.1 Saguinus midas | reverse complement strand
TGCTCCCTCCTGTGTCCATGTGTTCTCATTGTTCAACACCCGCCTATGAGTGAGAATATCCGTATTTCATTTTCTGTTCTTGTGTCAGTTTGCTGAGAATGATGGTCTCCAGGTTCATCCATGTCCCTACAAAGGACACGAGCTCATTGTTTTTGATGGCTGCATAATATTCCATGGTGTATATGTGCCACATTTTCCCTGTCCAGTCTATCATCGATGGGCATTTGGGTTGATTCCAGGTCTTTGCTATTGTAAACAGTGCTGCAATGAACATTCATGTGCATGTGTCCTTATAGTAGAACGATTTATAATCTTTGGGTATATACCCAGTAATAGGATTGCTGGGACAAACGGAATTTCTATTTCTAGGTCCTGAGGAATCGCCACACTGTCTTCCACAATGGTTAAACTAATTTACACTCCCACCAGCAGTGTAAAAGTGTTGATATTTCTCCACATCCTCTCCAGCATCTGTTGTCTCCAGATTTTTAATTTTTTTATTTTTTTACTTTTTTTTTTTTAAGAGAAGGAGTTTCGCTCTTGTTACCCAGGCTGGAGTGCAATGGCGCGATCTTGGCTCACCGCAACCTCCGCCTCCTGGGTTCAGGCAATTCTCCTGCCTCAGCTTCCTGAATAGCTGGGATTACAGGCACATGCCACCATGCCCAGCTAATTTTTTGTATTTTTAGTAGAGACAGGGTTTCACCATGTTGACCAGGATGGTCTCGATCTCTCGACCTTGTGATCCACCCACCTTGGCCTCCCAAAGTGCTGGGATTACAGGCTTGAGCCACCGTGCCTGGACTGTCTCCAGATTTTTTAATGATTGCCATTCTAACTGGTGTGAGATGGTATCTCAATGTAGTTTTGATTTGCATTTCTCTAATGACCAGTGATGATGAGCATTTTTTTTTTTTTTTAATTTTTTATTGCATTATAGGTTTGGGGGTACATGTCCAGAACATGCAGGATAGTTGCATAGGTACACATATGGCAGTGTGTTTTGCTGCCTTCCTCCCCTTCACCCACACTTGGTATTCATCCCCAGGTCATCCCCCCCCAGACCCCCCAGGCTGTCCCTCCCCCATTCCCCCCAACAGTCCCCAGTGTATAGTGGACCGCCTCTCTGTGTCCATGTGTTCTCATTTTTCTCACCCACCTATGAGTGAGTATATGCGGTATTTCTTTTTCTGTTCTTGTGTCAGTTTGCTGAGAATGATGTTCTCCAGATTCATCCATGTCCCTACAAAGGACACAAACTCATCATTTTTGATTGCTGCATAATATTCCATGGTGTATATGTGCCACATTTTCCCAGTCCAGTCTATCATCAATGGGCATTTGGGTTGGTTCCAGGTCCTTGCTATTGTAAACAGTGCTGCAATGAACATTCGTGTGCATGTGTCCTTATAGTAGAACAATTTATAGTCCTTTGGATAGATACCCAGTAATGGGATTGCTGGGTCAAATGGAATTTCTATTTCTAGGTCCCTGAGGAATCGCCACACTGTCTTCCACAATGGTTGAACTAATTTACACTCCCACCAACAGTGTAAGAGTGTTCCTATTTCTCCACATCCTCTCCAGCATCTGCTGTCTCCAGACTTTTTAATGATCGCCATTCTAACTGGTGTGAGATGGTATCTCAATGTGGTTTTGATTTGCATCTCTAATGACCAATGATGATGAGCACTTTTCATATGTTTGTTGGCCTCATGTATGTCTTCTTTTGTAAAGTTTCTGTTCATATCCTTTGCCCATTTTTGAATGGGCTTGTTTGTTTTTTCCTGTAAATCTGTTTGAGTTCTTTGTAAATTCTGGATATCAACCCTTTGTCAGATGTGTAAACTGCAAAGATTTTTTCCCATTCTGATGGTTGCCGATTCACTCTAGTGACTGTCTCTTTGCCGTGCAGAAGCTGTGGAGTTTGATTAGGTCCCATTTGTCTATTTTGGCTTTTGTTGCCAATGCTTTTGGTGTTTTGTCATGAAGTCCTTGCCTACTCCTATGTCCTGAATGGTTTTGCCTAGATTTTCTTCTAGGGTTTTTATGGTGTCAGGTCTTACGTTTAAGTCTTTAATCCATCTGGAGTTAATTTTAGTGTAAGGTGTCAGGAAGGGGTCCAGTTTCTGCTTTCTGCACATGGCTAGCCAGTTTTCCCAACACCATTTATTAAATAGGGAATCCTTTCCCCATTGCCTGTTTTTGTCTGGTTTATCAAAGATAATATGGTTGTAGATATGTTGTGTTGCCTCCGATGCTCTGTTCTGTTCCATTGGTCTATATCTCTGTTTTGGTACCAGTACCATGCTGTTTTGATTACTGTAGCCTTGTAGTATAGTTTGAAGTCTGGTAGCGTGATGCCTCCCGCTGTGTTCTTTTTGCTTAGAATTGACTTGGCTATGCGGCTCTTTTGGTTCCATATGAAATTCATGGTGGTTTTTTCCAGTTCTGTGAAGAAATTCAATGGTAGTTTGATGGGGATAGCATTGATTGTGTAAATTACTTTGGGCAGTATAGCCATTTTCACGATATTGATTCTTCCTAACCACGAACATGGAATGTTTCTCCATCTGTTTGTGTCCTCTTATTTCGTTGAGCAGTTGTTTGTAGTTTTCCTTAAAGAGGTCCCTTACATTCCTAGTGAGTTGTATTCCTAGGTATTTTATTTTCTTTGTAGCAATTGTGAATGGCAGTTCGTTCTTGATTTGGTTCTCTTTAAGTCTGTTATTGGTGTATAGGAATGCTTGTGATTTTTGAACATTGATTTTATATCCTGAGACTTTGCTGAAGTTGCTTATCAGTTGCAGGAGCTTTTGGGCTGAGGTGATGGGGTCTTCTAGGTATACTATCATGTCGCCTGCAAATAGAGACAATTTGGCTTCCACCTTTCCTATTTGAATACCCTTTATTTCTTTTTCTTGCCTGATTGCTCTGGCTAGAACTTCCAGTACTATGTTGAATAGAAGTGGTGAGAGAGGGCATCCTTGTCAGTGCCGATTTCAAAGGAATGCTTCCAGTTTTTGCCCATTAAGTATGATATTGGCTGTTGGTTTGTCATAAATAGCTTTTATTACTTTGAGATATGTTCCATCAATACCAAGTTTATTGAGGGTTTTAGCATAAAGGGCTGTTGAATTTTGTCAAATGCCTTCTCTGCATCAATTGAGATAATCATGTGGTTTTTTGTTTTTGCTTCTGTTTATGTGGTGAATTACATTTATAGACTTGTGTATGTTGAACCAGCCTTGCATCCCCGGATGAATCCTACTTGATCATGATGGATAAGTTTTTAATGTGCTGTTGCAATCGGTTTGCCAGTATTTTATTGAAGATTTTGCATCTATGTTCATCATGGATATTGGCCTGAAGTTTTCTTGTTGAGTCTCTGCCAGGTTTTGGTATCAGGATGATGTTGGTCTCATAAAATGATTTGGGAAGGGTTCCTCTTTTGGATTATTTGGAATAGTTTCAGAAGGAATGGTACCAGATCCTCTTGTGTGTCTGGTAGAATTCAGCTGTGAACCCATCTGGACCTGGGCTTTTTTTGTGGTAGGTTTAATTGCTGCCTCAACTTCAGACCTTGTTATTGGTCTATTCATAGTTTCGGCTTCCTCCTGGTTTAGGCTTGGGAGGACACAGGCGTCCAGGAATTTATCCATTTCTTCCTGATTTACTAGTTTATGTGCATAGAGTTGTTTGTAGTATTCTCTGATGATGGTTTGAATTTCTGTGGAATCTGTGGTGATTTCCTTTATCGTTTTTTATTGCATCTATTTGGTTGTTCTCTTTCTTTTTATCAGTCTGGCTAGTGGTCTGTCTATTTTGTTGATCTTTTCAAAAACCAGCTCTTAGATTTATTGATTTTTGAAGGGTTTTTCTTGTCTCTATCTCCTTCAGTTCTGCTCTGATCTTAGTTATTTCTTGTCTTCGGCTAGGTTTTGAGCTTTTTGATCTTGCTCCTCTAGCTCTTTCAATTTTGATGATAGGGTGTCAATTTTGGATCTCCACTCTTCTCATGTGGGCACTTATTGCTATATATTTTCCTCTACAGACTGCTTTTAAATGTGTCCCAGAGATTCTGGTACATTGTGTCTTCATTCTCGTTGGTTTCAAAGAACTTCTTTATTTCTGCCTTCATTTCATTGTTTATCCAATCAACATTCAAGAGCCAGTTGTTCAGTTTCCATGAAGCTGTGGTTCTGAGTTATTTTCTGAATTCTGAGTTCCAACTTGATTGCACTATGGTCTGAGAGACTGTTTGTTATGATTTCAGTTGTTTTGCATTTGCTGAGGAGTGCTTTACTTCCAATTATGTGGTCAATTTTGGAGTAGGTGTGATGTGGTGCTGAGAAGAATGTATATTCTGTGGATTTGGGGTGGAGAGTTCTGTAAATGTCTATCAGGTTTGCTTGTTCCAGGTCTGAGTTCAAGTCCTGGATATCCTTGTTAATTTTCTGTCTGGTTGATCTGTCTGCTATTGACAGTGGAGTGTTAAAGTCTCCCACTATTATTGTGTGGGAGTCTAAGTCTCTTTAAGTCATTAAGAACTTGCCTTATATATCTGGGTGCTCCTACATTGGGTCCATATATATTTAGAATCGTTATCTCTTCTTGTTGTATCGATCCTTTTACCATTATGTAATGACCTTCTTTGTCCCTTTTGATCTTTGTTGCTTTAAAGTCTATTTTATCAGAGATGAGAATTGCAACTCCTGCTTTTTTGCTCTCCATTTGCTTGGTAAATCTTCCTCCATCCTTTATTTTGAGCCTTTGTGTATCTTTGCATGTGAGGTGGGTTTCCTGGATACAGCACACCGATGGGTTTTGGTTTTATCAATTTGCCAGTCTGTGTCTTTTGATTGGTGCATTTAGCCCATTTACATTCAGGGTTAATATTGTTATGTGTGAATTTGATACTGCCATTTTGATGCTAGCTGGCTGTTTTGCCCATTGGTTCATGTACATTCTTCATTTTGTTGATGGTCTTTAGCATTTGGTATGCTTTTAGGATGGCTGGAACTGGTTGTTTCTTTCTATGTGTAGTGCCTCTTTCAGGAGCTCTTGTAAAGCAGGCCTAGTGGTGACAAAATCTCTGAGTACTTGCTTGTTCATGAAGGATTTTATTTTTCCTTCACTTATGAAGCTCAGTTTGGCTGGATATGAAATTCTGGGTTGAAAGTTCTTTTCTTTAAGGATGTTGAATATTGGCCCCACTCTCTTCTGGCTTGTAGAGTCTCTGCGAGAGATCTGCTGTGAGTCTGATGGGCTTCCCTTTGTGGGTGACCGACCTTTCTCTCTGGCTGCCCTTAGTATTTTCTCCTTCATTTCAACCCTGGTGAATCTGGCGATTATGTGCCTTGGGGTTGCTCTTCTTGCAGTATCTTTGTGGTGTTCTCTGTATTTCCTGGAGTTGAGTATTGACCTGTCTTGCTAGGTTGGGAAATTTTCCTGGATAATATCCTGAAGAGTGTTTTCCAGCTTGGATTCATTCTCTTCATCACATTCTGGTACACCTATCAAACGTAGGTTGGGTCTCTTCACATAGTCCCACATTTCTTGGAGATTTTGTTCATTCCTTTTGTGCTTTTTCTTTAATCTTGGTTTCTCATTTTATTTCATTGAGTTGATCTTCAACTTCTGATATTCTTTCTTCTGCTTGGTCAATTCGGCTGTTGAAACTTGTGCATGCTTGAAGTTCTCGTGTTGTGTTTTCAGCTCCTTCAATTCATTCATATTCCTCTCTAAGTTGTCCATTCTTGTTATCAATTCCTCGAATCTTTTTCAAATCTTTTTCAAGGTTCTTAGTTTCTTTGCACTGGTTTAGAACATGTTCCTTTAGCTCACTGAAGTTTCTCATTATCCACTTTCTGAAGTCTGATTCCGTCATTTCGTCACATTCATTCTCCGTCCAGCTTTGTTCCCTTGCTGGTGAGGAGTTTTGGTCCTTTTGGAGGTGAGGTGTTTTGGTTTGGGTGTTTTCCTCCTTTTGCGCTGGTTTCTTCCCATCTTTATGGATTTATCCACCTGTCGTCTTAGTAGTTGCTGATTTTTCAATTGGGTCTCTGTGTGGACACTGAGATTGTTGATGATGAAGTATTTCTGTTATAGTTTTCCTCTAATGGTCTATCCTCTGCTGTATGAGTGCTGAGGTCCACTCCAGGCCCTGCTTGTCTGGGGTATACCTGCAGCAGCTGCAGGAACAGTGAGGATGATACCAGTTTCTTCTTCTGCTGCCCTTGTTCCAGAATGATGCCAGCCAAATGTCAGTCTGATTAGTCCTTTTCTGGGGTGACTCCTTGGATATACAGGGGTCAGGGAGCTGCTTGAGGAGACAGTCTGTGCTTTATAGGAGCTCCAGTGCTGAGCTGTGAGCTCCGTTGTTCATTCAGGGTTGTTGGGAGGTTGTTTATGTCTGCTGCAATAGAACTCATAAAACACCACCCTTTTTCACCCTTAGATGCTCTGTCTCAGGAGTTGGGGCTTTCTTTATGAGTATCTGTTGCACTGTCCTGCCCACTAGGCGGCAGTCTATTCACTATTTGCCTGCGGGCTCTGACCTGCTAGCGGGTCCGCCCTGTTGCTGCTGGGCTCCCTTCTGCTGTGGAGCACGGAGTCTCTCTGTTATGGCAGGTTGCCTCGGCAATGGCAGGCTGCTCGTCAGACCTGGGCGGTACTTCAGTGGGTGGACTGCGTCAGAGATGGTGGGCGCCCTCCCTCACCGGGCTGCACCGTCCTAGATGCCGGCAGCAAAACTCTCAGCCCCAAGCGCCTCCAGTCGCCGCCCTGCTTGTCCCCGTGAGCGTGGGACCCGCCGAGCCCGATCACCCAGCTCCCTGCCTCAGAGTCCGTCCTCTCTCTCTCTCTCCTCTCCCAAGCTGAAAGGTCGACTCTCTCACTGGCGCCCAGGAGCCTGCCAATAGGGCACTGGGATCCGTCACGATCTCCCGTGCCGCTGCCCACTACCCGGCTCAGATCACTTCCCAGGAAACTCCTGGTCTGGCTCATTGTCCAAGTCCCGTTCAATCAGATGGACATGCCAATCTGCCCTTCAAATCTCAGATTGCGGTTTAACAGGGCACCCAGACCAGTGAGTTCCGTGCGGGTCCCGCTGCGGCGCCGGCTGAAGGCGGCGGGGAGCCGGCTCGTTAGCGGCTGCACTAGGGTCAGTGTCTCTCCACACCTGGGACTTTCAAGCTCTGTGGGCATAAAGGTCCATCCGAGAATGCGGCTGGGACTCACCCTCTGCGCCTTCACTGAGAGCTGCAATCCTGAGTCGCCTCTGACGCCATCTTGCCTCCTCCTCTGAAATTTTATTATTTGGCCTCTTTCCTCCTTGTATTTCTTTTGTAAAGTGTCTGTTCATATCCTTTGTACATTTGGTTATGAGCTTTTTTCTTTTAAATCTGTTTGAGTTCTTGTAAATTCTGGATATCAGCCCTTTGTCAGATGGGTAAACTGCAAAATTTTTTCCCATTCTGTTGGTTGTGATTCACTCTATTGTTTCTTTTGCCATGCAGAAGCTGTGGAGATTTTTTCCCATTTTTATTTTAGCTTTTATTTGCCAATGTTTTGGTGTTTTGGTCATGAAGTCCTTGCCTACTCCTATGTCCTTAGTTTTTTCTGATTTTCTTCTAAGTTTTTTGTGTTAGGTCTTATTTAACTTTAATCCATCTTGGGAGTTAATTTTAGTGTAATGTCAGGAAGGGGTAGTTTCTGCTTTCTGCATATATCAGTTTCTCCCCATTTTTAAATAATCCTTTCCCCATGTCTTGTTGTCAGGTTTGTCAAAGATTGGATGGTTGTAGATATGTTGTGTTGCTGCCAGATGCCTCTGTTCTGGATCATTGTATATTCTCTGTTCTTGGTACAATTTACCATGATGGTGCCATTACTGTAACCTCAAAGGTGAAGTCTTTGTAGTGTGATGCCTATATTTTGTGTTTTTTCTGCTTAGAATTGACTTGGCTATTTGCAGGCTCTCTTTTGGTTCCAGATGAAGTTTAATGTTTGTAAACAGTTCTGTGAACAAGGTCATTGATAGCTTATAGGGATAGCATTGAATCTTTGTGTTATTCAGTATATCTTCAACATATGGATTCTTCTAACCTTGAACATGTATAATTCTATCTGTTTGTGTCCTCTTTTATTTTGTTGAGCAGTGGTTCTTTGAGTCTCTGAAGAGTTATACATTTCAACATATTGATTATTCTAATTGGCTGTTGGTTTGTCATAAATAGCTTTTATTATTTTGAGATACGCTTAGTCAATACTGAGTTTATTGAGGGTTTTTAGCATAAAGGGCTGTTGAATTTTATCAAAGGCCTTCTCTGCATCAATTGAGATAATCGTGGTTTTTGTCTTTGGTTCTGTTTATGTGGTGAGCTACATTTATAGACTTGTGTATGTTGAAACCAGCCTTTGCATAGGATGATGTTGGTCTCATAAAATGATTTGGGAAGGATTTTTGGATTATTTGGAATAGTTTCAGAAGGAATGGTAACAGTTCCTCTTGTGTGTCTGGTAGCATTGGCTGTAAACCCATCTGGACCTGGGCTTTTTGAGTGGTAGGCTCTTAATTGCTGCCTCAACCTCAGGTCTTATTATTGGTCTATTCAGTGGGGTGCACTGCGTCAGAGATGGTGGACGCCCCTCCTCACCGGGCTGCACCGTCCTAGATGCCGGCAGCAAAACTCTCAGCCCCAAGCGCCTCCAGTCGCCGCCCTGCTTGTCCCCGTGAGCGTGGGACCCGCCGAGCCCGATCACCCAGCTCCCTGCCTCAGAGTCCGTCCTCTCTCTCTCTCTCTCCCAAGCTGAAAGGTCGACTCTCTCACTGGCGCCCCAGGAGCCTGCCAATAGGGCACTGGGATCCGTGCGATCTCCCGTGCCGCTGCCCACTACCCCGGCTCAGATCATGCTTCCCAGGAAACTCCTCGTCTGGCTCATTGTCCAAGTCCCGTTCAATCAGATGGACATGCCAATCTGCCCTTCCAAATCTCAGATTGCCGGTTTAACAGGGCACCCGGACCAGTGAGTTCGGGCGCCGGCTGAAGAGGCGGCGGAGCCGGCTGTTAGCCGGCTAGGGTCTAGTGTCTCTCCCACACCTGGGACATTCAACACTGTGGGCATAAAAGGTCCATCCGAGAATGCGGCTAGGACTCACCCTCTGCGCCTTCACCGAGAGCTGCAATCCTGAGTCGCCTCTACGACGCCATCTTGCCTCCTCTTGAGCATTTTTTCATATGTGTGTTGGCCTCATGTATGTCTTCTTTTGTAAAGTGTCTGTTCATATCCTTTGCCCATTTTTGGATGGGCTTGTTTGTTTTTTTCTTGTAAATCTGTTTGAGTTCTTTGTAAATTCTGGATATCAGCCCTTTGTCAGATGGGTAAACTGCAAAATTTTTTTCCCATTCTGTTGGTTGCCGATTCACTCTAACGACTGTTTCTTTTGCCATGCAGAAGCTGTGGAGTTTGATTAGGTCCCATTTGTCTATTTTAGCTTTTGTTGCCAATGTTTTTGGTGTTTTGGTCATGAAGTCCTTGCCTACTCCTATGTCCTGAGTAGTTTTGCCTAGATTTTCTTCTAAGGTTTTTATGGTGTTAGGTCTTATGTTTAAGGCTTTAATCCATCTGGAGTTAATTTTAGTGTAAGGTGTCAGGAAGGGGTCCAGTTTCTGCTTTCTGCACATGGCTAGCCAGTTTCCCCAACACCATTTATTAAACAGGGAATCCTTTCCCCATTGCTTGTTTTTGTCAGGTTTGTCAAAGATTGGATGGTTGTAGATATGTTGTGTTGCTGCCGATGCCTCTGTTCTGTTCCATTGGTCTATATCTCTGTTTTGGTACAACTACCATGCTGTTGTGATTACTGTAGCCTCGTAGTATAGTTTGAAGTCTGGTAGTGTGATGCCTCCTGCTGTGTTCTTTTTTGCTTAGAATTGACTTGGCTATGCAGGCTCTCTTTTGGTTCCATATGAAGTTTAAGGTGTTTTTTTTCCAGTTCTGTGAAGAAGGTCATTGATAGCTTGATGAGGATAGCATTGAATCTGTGTTACTTTGGGCAGTATAGCCATTTTCAACATATGGATTCTTCCTAACCATGAACATGGAATGTTTCTCCATCTGTTTGTGTCCTCTTTTATTTTGTTGAGCAGTGGTTTGTAGTTCTCCTTGAAGAGGTCCTTAGCCATTTTCAACATATTGATTCTTCCTAACCAGGAACATGGAATGTTTCTCCATCTGTTTGTGTCCTCTTTTATTTTGTTGAGCAGTGGTTTGTAGTTCTCCTTGAAGAGGTCCTTTACGTTCCTTGTTAGTTATATTCCTAGGTATTTTATTTTCTTTGTAGCAATTGTGAATGGCAGTTCGTTCTTGATTTGGCTCTCTTTAAGTCTGTTACTGGTGTATAAGAATGCTTGTGATTTCTGCACATTGATTTTGTATCCTGAGACTTTGCTGAAGTTGCTTATCAGTTTCAGGAGTTTTTGGGCTGAGACGATGGGGTCATCTAGATATACAGTCATGTCATCTGCAAATAGAGACAAGAATACCCTTTATTTCTTTTTCTTGCCTGATTGCTCTGGCTAGAACTTCCAGTACTATATTGAATAGGAGTGGTGAGAGAGGGCATCGTTGTCTAGTGCCAGATTTCCAAGGGAATGTTTCCAGTTTTTGCCCATTCAGTATGATATTGGCTGTTGGTTTGTCATAAATAGCTTTTATTATTTTGAGATACGTTTAGTCAATACTGAGTTTATTGAGGGTTTTTAGCATAAAGGGCTGTTGAATTTTATCAAAGGCCTTCTCTGCATCAATTGAGATAATCGTGGTTTTTGTCTTTGGTTCTGTTTATGTGGCGAGCTACATTTATAGACTTGTGTATGTTGAACCAGCCTTGCATCCCCAGGATGAATCCTACTTGATCATGGTGGATAAGCTTTTTGATGTGCTGTTGCAATTGGTTTGCCAGTATTTTATTGAAGATTTTTGCTTCTATGTTCATCATGGATACTGGCCTGAAGTTTTCTTTTCTTGTTGATTCTCTGCTGGGTTTTGGTATCAGGATGATGTTAGTCTCATAAAATGATTTGGGAAGGATTCCCTCTTTTTGGATTATTTGGAATAGTTTCAGAAGGAATGGTAACAGTTCCTCTTTGTGTGTCTGGTAGCATTCGGCTGTGCACCCATCTGGACCTGGGCTTTTTTTGAGTGGTAGGCTCTTAATTGCTGCCTCAACCTCAGGTCTTATTATTGGTCTATTCAGGGTTTCAACTTCTTCCTGGTTTAGGCTTGGGAGGCAGCAGGTGTCCAGGAATTTATCCATTTCTTCCAGGTTTACTAGTTTATGTGAATAGAGTTGTCTGTAATAATCTCTGATGATGGTTTGAATTTCTGTGGAATCTGTGGTGATATCCTTTTTTTTTTGTTTGTTTTTACTGCATCTATTTGGTTGTTCTCTTTTTTCTTTTTTATTAATCTGGCTAGTGATCTGTCTATTTTGTTGATCTTTTTGAAAAACCATCTCCTGGATTTATTGATTTTTTGAAGTGTTTTTTTTTTTGTGTCTCTGTCTCCTTCAGTTCTACTCTGATCTTAGTTATTTCTTATCTTCTGCTAGGTTATGAGTATTTTTGATCTTGCTCCTCTAGCTTTTTCAATTTTGACTATAGGGTTTCAATTTTAGATCTCTCCTTGCTTCTCATGTGGGCACTTATTGCTTTATATTTTCCTCTAGAGACTGCTTTAAATGTGTCCCAGAGATTCTGGTATGTTGTGTCTTTGTTCTCATCGGTTTCGAAGAAGATCTTTATTTCTGCCTTCATTTCATTGTTTATCCAGTCAACATTCAAGAGCCAGTTGTTCATTTTCCATGAGGCTGTGTGGTTCTGAGTTAGTTTTTGAATTCTGAGTTCTAACTTGATTGCACTGTGGTCTGAGAGACTGTTTGTTATGATTTCCATTCTTTTGCATTTGTTGAGGAGTATTTTACTTCCAATTATGTGGTCAGTTTTAGATTAGGTGTGATATGGTGCTGAGAAGAATGTACGTTCTGTGGATTTGGGGTGGAGATTTCTGTAAATGTCTATCAGGTTTGCTTGTTCCAGGTCTGAGTTCAAGTCCTGGATATCCTTGTTAATTTTCTGTCAGTTGATCTGTCTAATATTGAAAATGGGGTGTTAAAGTCTCTCACTATTATTATGTGGGAGTCTAAGTCTCTTTGTAAGTCATTAAGAACTTGCCTTATGTATCTGGGTGCTCCTGTATTGGGTGCGTATATATTTAGGATCGTTAGCTCTTCTTGTTGCATCAACCCTTTTACCATTATGTAATGTCCTTCTTTGTCTCTTTTGATCTTTGTTGCTTTAAAGTCTATTTTATCAGAGATGAGAATTGCAACTCCTGCTTTTTTTTTTGCTCTCCATTTGCTTGATAAATCCTCCTCCATTTCTTTATTTTGAGCCTTTAATGTATCCTTGAATGTGAGATGGGTTTCGTGGATACAGCACACCAATTGGTTTTGGCTTTTTATCCAATTTGCCAGTCTGTGTCTTTTGATTGGGGCATTTAGTTCATTTACGTTTAGGGTTAATATTGTTAGGTGTGAATTTGATACTGCCATTTTGATGCTAGCTGGCTATTTTGCTTATTAGTTGATGCAGATTCTTCATTGTGTTGATGCTCTTTACCATTTGGCCTGTTTTTGGAGTGTCTGGTACTGGTTGTTCCTTTCTATGTGTAGTGCCTCTTTCAGGAGCTCTTGTAAAGCAGGCCTGGTGGTGATAAAATCTCTGACTACTTGCTTGTTTGCAAAGGATTTTATTTTTCCTTCACTTATGAAGCTTAGTTTGGCTGGATGTGAAATTCTGGGTTGAAAGTTCTTTTCTTTAAGGATGTTGAATATTGGCCCCCACTCTCTTCTGGCATGTAGGGTTTCTGCTGAGAGACATGCTGTGAGTCTGATGGGCTTCCCTTTGTGGGTGACCTGACCTTTCTCTCTGGCTGCCCTTAGCATTTTCTCCTTCATTTCAACCCTGGTGAATCTGACGATTATGTGCCTTAGGGTTGCTCTTCTTGCAGATTATCTTTGTGGTGGTCTCTGTATTTCCTGGAGTTGAGTATTGGCCTGCCTTGCTAGGTTGGGCAAATTTTTCTGGATATCCTGAAGAGTATTTTCCAGCTTGGATTCATTCTTTTTGTGACACTCAGGTACACCTATCAAACGTAGATTAGGTCTTTTCACATAGTCCCATATTTCTTGGAGACTTTGTTCATCCCTTTTTACGTTTTTTTCTCTAATCTTGCCTTCTTGTTTTATTTCATTGAGTTGATCTTTGACCTCTGATATCCTTTCTTCTGCTTGGTCAATTCGGCTGTTGAAACTTGTGCATGCTTCTTGAAGTTCCTGTGTTGTGTTTTTCAGCTCCATCAATTCACTTATATTCCTCTCTAAGTTGTCCATTATCATTAGCATTTCGTCAAATCTTTTTTCAAAGTTCTTAGTTTCTTTGCATTGGGTTAGAATATGTTCTTTTAGCTCACAGAAGTTTCTCATTACCCACCTTCTGAAGTCTGATTCTGTCATTTAATCACACTCATTCTGCATCCAGCCTTGTTCCCTTGCTGGTGAGGAGTTGTGATTTCTTGTAGGAGGAGAGGTGTTCTGGTTTCAGGTGTTTTCCTTCCTTTTGTGCTGGTTTCTTCCCATCTTTGTGGATTTATCCACCTGTCGTCTTTGTAGTTGCTGATTTTCAGATTGGGTCTCTGAGTAGACATCCTGTTTGTTGATGATGAAGTTATTTCTGTTTCTTAGTTTTCCTTCTAACAGTCTGGCCTCTCTACTGTAGGACTGCTGAGGTCCACTCCAGGCTCTGCTTGCCTGGGGATCACCTGCAGCAGCTGCAGAACAGTAAGTGTTGTTACCAGTTTCTTCTTCTGCTATCTTTATCCCAGAATGATGCCTGCCAAATGTCAATCTGATCAGTCCTCTGTGAGGTGACTCTTTGGATATACAGGGGTCAGAGAGCTGCTTGAGGAGACAGTCTGTCCTTTATAGGAGCTCAAGTGCTGAGTTGTGACCTCTGTTGTTAATTCAGAGCTGCTGGGCATGTACATTTAACTCTGCTGTAGCAGAACTCCTAAACCCCTTTTTTATCCCCAGGTGCTCTGTCCCGGGGAGTTAAGGCTTTATTTATGAGTTTTCGTTGTGCTCCTGCCTTATTTTTCAGGGCTGCCCTGCCCAGCAAGAAGGCAGCCTAGTCACTGTCTGCCTGCAGAGGCTTTGCTGAGCTGCTATGGGCTCTGCCCTGGTGTCATGTGAACTTCCCTGCAGTCCTGTTTATATGGGTGTGGTTAGAACTGCCTTGGCAATGGTGGCTCACCTCTGTAATGGCAGACTCTCTCTGTAATGGCAGGTTGCCTCGGCAATGGCATGCTGCCTCAGCAATGGCGGACTACCTCTGTAGGGGTGGAGTGCCTTGGTAATGGTGGACGCCTTTTTCCCACAGAGCTGGACCATCCTGAGTTCAGCTGTGCTTGCTGTGAAACTCTCAACCCAGAACTTTTCCAATGGTTTTTTTTTTTTTTTTGTGGGGGTGGGACCCACTGAGCCTGATCACCTGGCTCTCTGCCTCAGAGCCTTTTTTTTTTTTTTAAGTTGAATGGTTGACTCTCTCCCAGGTGTTCCAGTTGCCTGCTGAAAAGGTGCCGGGATCTGTGAATTCCTGTGTGGTGACCCACTGCGTGGGCTGAAAGAACAGCGCTGAGATTTGTGGTGCTTTTTTGCCCAGGAATCTCCTTGCCTGGCTCCCTGTTTCAGTCCCCTGTTTAGTCAGATGAAAGGGTGACTCTGCCTTCCCAGAGCTCCAATCTCCAGCTTAAAAGGGCAACCAGACCAGTGTATTTTGTATGGAGAACTGCTGCACCGGGGCACCAGCAAAATAGCCGCGCTGGCCAAAACAGCCGTGCTGGCGACCCGTGGGGCTCCTCCGCCTGGGAATCTCCTTGTCTGTGGGCAATAAACATCCATCTGGAAATGTGGCGTCCACTTATTTTCTGCACTTTCACTGGGAGCTGCAATCCTGAGCTGCTGCTAAATGGCCATCTTGGATCTTCCAATTTTATTCTTTTTTTAATGGTTGCATAGTATTCCATGGTGCCTATTTAGCACATTTTCTTTAACCAATCTGCCATTGATGGGCACCTAGGCTGATTCCATCTTTTGCCTATTGCGAATATTACTGTGATGAACATATGAGTGCATGTGACTTTTTGGTAGAACAATCCATTTTCCTTTGGGTATACACTGAGTAATAGGGATGCTGAGTCAAATGATAGTTCTAATTTCTTTCAGAAATCTCCAAACTGTTTTCCACAGTGACTGAGTTATTTAATCACATTCCCATCAGCAGTGTGTAAGTATTCTCTTTACTGTACAGCACTTGCCAGCATCTGTTTTTTGACTTTTCAATAATCACTATTCTGAGTGGTATAGATGGTATCTCAGTGTCATTTTGATTTGCATTATTCTGATGAGTAGTGATGTATAACATTTTTTCATATGCTTGTTGGTTGCTTGTATGTCTTCTTTTGAGAAGTGTCTGCTCTTGCCCTTTGCACAGTTTTTAATGGTTTTTTTTCTTGTTAATTTAAATTTCATGTGGATTCTGGAATTAGGCCTTTGTCAGGAACATAGTTTGTGAATATCTTCTCCTGTTCTGTAGGTTGTTGATTCAGTTCACAGTTTCTTTTGCTGTGTAGGAACTGTTTAATTAGGTCCTATTTGTTAATTTTTGTTTTTGCCACAATTGCTTTTGAGAACTTTGCCATAAATTATTTGCCAAAGTCAATGTCTTGAATGGTATTTGTTAGGTTTTCTTCTAGTATTTTTGTTGTTTGTGGTTCTTAATTTAAATCTTTAATCATCTTGAGTTAATTTTTATATACAGTGAAAGGTAGGAGTTTATGTTAATTCTTTTGCGTATGGTTAGTCAGTCATCCCAGAACCATTTATTATATAGGGAGTCCTTTCACTATTGCTTATTTTTGTTGACTTTGTGGAAAATTGGATGATTTTAAGTGTGTGCCTCTATTTATTTCTGGGTACTCAATTCTGTTCCATTGGTCTGTGTGTCTTTTTCTTCAATTAAATTTTTGTTTCTCTATTTCCTTTAGCAAAAAAAGGGTGGATACATTTGCAAAGCATGCAGAGTTGTTACATAGGTATACGTGTGCCATGGTGGTTTTCTGCACCTATTGACCCATCCTGTATGTTTTCTCCTCTTGTCCCCCCAGCCCCCAACAGGCCCTGGTGTGTGTTGTTTTCTTCTCTGTGTCCATGTGTTCTCTTTTGTTCAACTCCGACTTATAAGTGAGAACATGTGGTGTTTTGATTTTCTGTCCCTGTGTTAGTTTGCTGAGGATGATGGCTTCCAGCTTCATCTATGGCCGTGCAAAAAGACATGATCTCATTCTTTTTTATGGCTGCATAATATTCCATGGTATATATGTAGCACATTTTCCTTATCCAACCTATCATTGATGGGTATTTGGGTTGGTTCCATGTCTTTGCTGTTGTAAATAGTGCTTCAGTAAACATACATATGCATGTGTATTTATAGTAAAATGATTTATATTCCTTTGGGTATACACCCAGTAATGGGATTTCTGGGTAAAATCATACTTCTGGTTCTCTATCCTTGAGGAATCACTGCACTGTCTTCCACAGTGGTTGAACTTATTTACATTCCCACCAACAATGTAAAACATTCCAATTTCTCCATAGCCTTGCCAGCATCTATTGTTTCTTGACTTTTTAATGATTGCCATTCTGACTGGCATGAGATGGTATCTCATTATGGTTTTGATTTGCATTTATCTGATGATCGGTGATGTTGAGATTTTTTTCATACATTTGTTGGTTGCATAAATGTCTTCTTTTAAGAAGTGTCTGCTCATATCCTTTGCCCACTTTTTGATGGGGTTGTTTTTTTTTTTGTAAATTTGTTTAAGTTTCTTGTAAATTATGTATATTAAACCTTTGTCAGATGGGTAGATTGTAAACATTTTCTCCCAATTTGTAGGTTGCTATTCACTGTGATGATAGTTTCTTTTGCTGTGAAGAAGCCCTTTAGTTTAATTAGATCCCATTTGTCAATTTTGATTTTTGTTGCAATTGCTTTTGGTGTTTTCATCATGAAGTCTTTGCCCATGCCTATGTCCTCAACAGTATTGCCTAGATTTTCTTCTAGGGTTTTTATGGTTTCGGGTTTTACATTAAGTCATTAATCCATCTTGAGTTAATTTTTGTATAAGGTGTAAGGAATGGGTCCAGTTTCTGTTTGCTGTATATGGCTAGCCAGTTTTCCTGGCACCATTTATTAAATAGGAATTCTTTTCCCATTGTTTGTTTTTGTCAGGTTTGTGGAAAATCAGATGGTTGTAGATGTGTGGTGTTATTTCTGAAGTTTCTGTTCTGTTCCATTGGTCTATATATCTGTTTTAGTACCAGTACCATGCTGTTTTGGTTACTGTAGCCTTGTAGTATAGTTTGAAGTCTGGCAGTGTGATGCCTCCAGCTTTGTTCTTTTTGCTTAGGGTTGTCTTGGTAATATGAGGTCTTTTTTGATTCCATGTGAAATTTTAGTTTTTTCTACTTATGTGAAGAATGTCAATGGTAGTTCATTGGGAATAGCATTTAATCTATAAATTACTTTGGGCAGTATGGCCATTTTCACAATGTTGATTCTTCCTATCCATGAGGATGGAATATTTTTGCATTTGCTTGTGTCCTCTCTTATTTTCTTGAACAGTGGTTTGTAATTTTCCTTGAATAGATCCTTCACATCCCTTGTTAACTGTATTCCTAGGTATTTTATTCCCTTTGTGGCAATTGTGAATGGGAGTTCATTCATGATTTGACTCTCTGCTTGTTTGTTGGTGGTGTAAAGGAAAGCTTGTGATTTTTGCACACTAATTTTGTATCCTGAGGCTCTTCTGAAGTTGCTTATCAGTTTGAGTTTTTAGGCTGAGATGACTGGATTTTCTAAATATAAAATTATGTCATCTGCAAACAGAGACAATTTGACTTCCTCTCTTTCTATTTGAATACCCATTATTTCTTTCTCTTGCCTAATTGTCCTGGCCAGAACTTCCAATACTATGTTGAATAGGAGTGGTGAGAGAGGGCATCCTTGTGTTGTACCAGTTTTCAAAGGAATACTTCCAGCTTTTGCTCATTCAATACAATATTTGCTATGTTTTTGTCATAAATAGCTCTTATTATTTGAGATATGTTCCATCAGTACCTAGTTTATTGAGAGTTTTTAACATGAAGGGATGTTGAATTTTATCAAAGGCCTTTTCTATGTCTATTGAGATAATCATGTGTTTTTGTCTTTGGTTCTCTTTATGTAATGGATTACCATTACTGATTGCATATGTTGAACCAGACTCACATCCCAGGGATGAAGCTGACCTGATCATGGTGGATAAGTTTTTTGATGTGCTTCTGGAGTCAGTTTGCTGGTATTTAATTGAGAGTTTTTGCATCAATGTTCATCAGGGATATTAGTCTGAAGTTTTCTTTTTGTTTTCTCTCTTCCTGGTTTTGGTCTCAGGATGATGCTGGCTTCATAAAATGAATTAGAAAAGAGTCCTTCCTTTTCAATGGTTTGGAATAGTTTCAGAAGGAATGATACCAGCTCCTTATTATACTTCTGGTAGAATTCGGCTGTGAATCCATTTGGTCCTGGGCTTGTTTGGGTTGGTAGGCTATTAATTACTGCCTCAATTTCAGAACTTGTTACTGGTCTATTTAGGGATTTGACTTCTTCCTGGTTTAGTCTTGGGAGGGTGTATGTGTCCAGGAATTTATCTATTTCTTCTGGATTTTCTAGTTTATTTTTTTAGAGGTGCTTATAGTATTCTCTGGAGATAGTTTGTATTTCTGTGGGGTCAGTGGTGATATCCCCTTTATCATTTTTTATTGTGTTTATTTGATTCTTCTCTTTTTTCTTCTTTACTAGTCTAGGTAGCAGTCAAATCTATTTTGTTAAATTTTTCAAAAAACCAGCTCCTGGATTTATTTATTTTTTGGAGGGTTTTTCATGTCTCTATCTACTTCAAGTCTGCTATGATCTTGGTTATTTCTTGTCTTCTGCTAGCTTTTGAATTAGTTTGCTCTTCCCTGTCTAGCTCTTTTAATTGTAATGTTAGGGTGTTGATTTAAAATCTTTCTAGCTTTCTTATGTGGGCATTTAGTGCTACAAATTTCCCTCTTAATACTGCTTTAGCTGTGTCCCAGATATTTTGGTTCACTGTCTCTTTGTTCTCATTGGATTTCTGCCTTAATTTCTTTATTTACCCAAGAGTCATTCAGGGCAGACTTCAATTTCCATGTAATTGCATGATTTTGATTGAGTTTCTTAATCCTGAGTTCTAATTTGATTGCACTGTGGTCTGAGAGACTGTTGGTTATAATTTCAGTTCTTTTGCATTTGCTGAAGAGTGTTATACTTCCAATTATGTGGTCGATTTTAGAATAAATGCCATGTGGCACTGAGAAGAATGTATTTTCCATTGGAGTGGAGAGTTCTGTAGATGTCTATTAGGTCCACTTCATCCAGATGTGAGTTCAAGTACCAAATATCCTTGTTAATTTTCTGTCTCATTGACCTGTCTGATATTGACAGTGGAGTGTTAAAGTCTCCCACTGTTATTGTGTAGGAGTCTAAGTCTCTTTGTAAGCCTCTAAGAACTTTTTATTTATGAATCTGGGTGCTCCTGTATTGGGTGTAGATATATTTAGAATAGTTAACTCTTCTTGTTGAATTGTTCCCTTTACCATTATGTAATGCTCTTCTTTGCCTTTTTTGATATTTGTTGGTTTAAAGTCTATTTTGTCAGAGACTAGGATTGCAACCCTGGCTTTTTGTTGTTGTTGTTGCTTTTCATTTGCTTGGTAAATTTTCCTCCATCCCTTTATTTTGAGCCTGTATGTATGTGTCTTTGCACGTGAGAATGGCCTCCTGAATACAGCATACCAATGGGTTTTGACTATCCAATTTGCCAGTCTGTCTTTTAATTGAGACATTTAGCCCATTTATGTTTAAGGTAAGTATTGTTATGTGTGAATTTGATCCTGTCATCATGATGCCATTTGGTTGTTTTGTGCACTAGTTGATGCAGTTTCTTCATAGTGTCACTGGTTTTTATATTTTGGTATGTTTTTCCAGTGACTGGTACCAGTTTTTCCTTTCCATATTTAGTGCTTCTTTTAGGAGCTTTTGCAAGGCAGTCCTGGTGGTAACAAAATCCTTCAGCATTTACTTGTCTGGAGGGATTGTATTTCTCCTTTGCTTATGAAGCTTAGTTTGGCCAGATATGAAATTCTGGGTTGAAAATTCTTTTCTTTAATAATGTTGAATATTGTCCCCCAATCTCTTCTGGCTATAGAGTTTCTGCTGAGAGGTCTACCGTTAGTCTGATAGACTTCCCATTTTAGGTAACCTGGCCTTTCTCTCTGGCTGCCCTTAACATTGTTTCCTTCATTTCGACCTTGGAGAATCTGATGATTGTGTGTCTTGGGGCTGATGTTCTCATGGTGTATCTTAGTGGGTGTCTCTATATGTTTGGAATTTGCATGTTGGCCTGACTTCTAGGTTAGGGAAGTTCTCCTAGATAATATCCTGAAATGTGTTTTCCAGCTTGTTTCCATTCTCCACATCTCCTTTAGGTACTCCAGTTAATTGTTGGTTTGGTCTTTTTTTGAAGTCACATCTTTCTTGGAGGCTTTGTTCATTCCTTTTTATTATTTTTTCTCCAGTCTTGTCTGCATGCCTTATTTCAACAAGGTGGTCTTCAAATGCTGATATCCTTTCTTCTACTTGGTTGGTTTGGCTATTGATACTTGTGCATGCTTCATGAAATTCTCATGCTGTATTTTTCAGCTCCATTCGGTCATTTATGTTCCCTTCTAAACTGTTTATTGTAGTTAGCAGCTCCTCTAACCTTTTATCAAGGTTCTTAGCTTTTTTGCATTGAATTAGAACATGCTCCTTTACTTCAGCATAGTTTTTTATTACCCATCTTCTGAAGTCTACTTCTGTCAATTCTTCTCCATCCAGTTCTGTGTCCTTGATGGAGAGTTGTTGCAATCATTTGGTGAAGTGGCACTCTGGCTTTTGGGTTTTCAGCCATTTTTTTTGTTAATTCTTTCTCATCTCTGTTTGTCTAGTTTTGATCTTTAAGGATGCTGCCCCTTGAATGACATTTTGTGGTGGTTTTTTGTTGTTGATGCTGCTGTTGTTGGTTTTTGTTTGTTTTTCTTTCAATGGTCAGATCCTACTTTTAAGGGCTGCTGCAGTTTGCTGGAGGTTCACTTCAAGCCCTATTCATCTGATTCACTCTCACACCTGGAGATGTTACTCAGGGAGGCTGGAGTACAGAAAAGATGGGTGCCTGCTCCTTCTACTGGGCTCGGGGGGCACCATTCTGATGCCAGTAAGATTGTTCCTGTATAGGTTGTCTAAAACCCTGTTGGAAGGTCTTACCCAGTTGAGTGGCACATGGAGCAGGACCTGTTTAACAAAACACTTTGTCCCTTGGTGGAAGGAATGTGCTTTGCTGAGGGGAAACCCACTTGTCTGGGCTGCCTGGATTCCTCAGAACTACCAGGAGGAAAGGCTAAGTCTGCTGGTCTACAGAGACTGCTGTCACCCCTCTCCATAGGGGCTCAGGCCCGGGGAGATTCAGGTTCTGTCCTTGAGCCTCTGGCTGGAGTTCCTGCAGAGAAGCCCCACCCAATGAGGAAAGATGGGTCAGGGTCAGGCCTGAAGAGGCACTCTGGCTGAAGTCTGCCACAGCCAGTGTGTTGGGCTGTTGGGGCACATCTTGGGACCAAGCAATGCAGAGGGCCTGACTCCAGAAGGGGAAAATGCAGCCTTGAGCTATAGAGGTGGATGCTGCCCTTCCCTCATCCAGGGAGCTTAGCGTGTTAGGCAGGTGTGAGTCCTGGTGCTGGCTGCTGCCCCTCCACCAAGAAGCTCAGGTGGCTTAGACAGCAGGCAGCTGCAGCTGTGGTTCTGGTCACCCCTCCCTGCAGGTGCTCCATAGGCTTAAGCAGATTCCAGCTGAGAGGCTGTTGAGAATCTGTGCAGCCCCAGGGGCATGAGTTTAAAAGTGGGATTTTCCAATCCATGGTTGCACAGTTCTGTGGAAAAAGCATGGTTTTCCTGGCTGGGTAGCATGCTCAGTCACCACCTCCTTGGGTTGGTGGGAGGGGGATCTCCTGCCCCATGTGGCTCTCAGGTGGGCTGCCACACCACACTGTTATTACTTCTCTGTGGATCATGCCAGCCTCCTAGTCAATTCTGATGGGAGAACCTGGATAACTTGGTTGTCGGTGAAGGATTCACACACTTATTATGGTTCTTTTTGATGGGAATCTCTGAACACTGCTGTTTCTAGTCAGCCATCTTTGCCCCACCCCTGTGTATCTGTTTTGGTGCCAGTACCATGCTGTTTTGATGACTGTAGGCTTATAATATAGTTTGAAATTGGGTAATGTGAAGCCTTTGGCTTTGTTCTTTTTGTTTAGAATTGCTCTGGCTATTTGAACTCTTACTTAGTTCCATATGAATTTTAGAATAGTTGTTTTCTAATACTGTGAAAAATGACATTGGTAGTTTGATAGGAATAGTATTGAATCTCTAGATTTCTTTGGGCAGTATGACCTTTTTAATGATGTTGATTCTTCTATGAGCATGGAATGCTTTTTCAGTTGTTTGTGTTGTCTGTAATTTTTTGCAACTGTGTTTTATACTTCTTCTTGTAGAGATCTTTAATTTCATTGGTTAGATCTATTCCTAGGTATTTGGTTTTTCTTTGTGTGCATGGCTATTATAAATGGAAGTATGTTCTCGATTTGGCTCTCAGCTTGAATGTTATTGGTATTTAGAAATGCTACAGATTTTTGTACTTTGATTTTGTATCTTGAAATTTTACTGGAGTTCCTTATCAGTTTTAGGAGCCCTTTTGGCACAGTCTTTCCAAGTGTAGAATCATATCAATAGAGATGATATTACTTTCTTTCTTTCCTCTCTGGATGCCCTCTATTTCATTCTCTTGGCTGATTTGTCTGGCTAGTACTTCCATTACTATATTGAATAGAAGTGGTGAGAGTGGGCATTCTTGTCTTGTTCTTATTTTTAAGGGCATGCCTCTAGCTTTTGCCTGGTCAGTATGTTGACTGTGGGTTTCTCATAGATAACTCTGATTATTTCAATACTATTTCTATCAAACTACCAATGTCACTTTTCACAGAATTAGAAAAAAAATGGAACTAAGTAAGAGTCCAAATAGCCAAGGATAGATCTCATTATTTTGAGGTCTTCAGTGGTTAGTTCACTGAGGGTTTTAAAAATCATAAAGGGATGTTAAGTTTTATCAAAAGCTTATCTCATATCTATTAAAATGGTGATTTATTTTTATTTTTATTTTTGGAGATACAGAATCCTGCTCTATTACCCGGGCTGGAGTGCTCACTGCAACCTCCACCTCCTGGGTTCAAGAGACTCTCATGCCTCAGCCTCTTGAGTACCTGTGACTACAGGCATGTGCCACCAACACCAAGTTAATTTTTGTATTTTTAGTAGAGACAAGGTTTCACCATGTTGGCCAAGCTGGTCTCAAACTCCTGGCCTCAGGTGACCTGCCCACCTTGGCCTTCCAAAGTCTGAGACACTGTGCCCAGCTTTTTAAATATTAATTCTATGTGGTGAATTGTATTTATTGATTTCCATACATTAGTGCAACCTTACTTTCCAGGAATAAAGCCTACTTGATTGTGGTAAATTAACTTTGGGTGTGCTGCTGGATTTTGTTTGCTGTTATTTTGTTGAGGATTTTTGTGTCCATGTTCATCAGAGATATTTTCCTGTAGTTTTCTTTGTTCATTGTGTCTTTGCCAGATTTTGGTAACAGAATGATGTTGGCCTCATAGAATGAGAGGAGAGGATTCCCTTTTCCTTATTTTTTGGAATTGTTTCAGTAGAATTGATACCAGCTCTTCTTTATACTTCTGGTATAATTCAACTGTGAATCCATCTTGTCCAGGGCTTTTTTATGGTTGGTAGGTTTACTGATTCAATATGAGAACTTGATACTGGTTTGTTCAGGGTTTCCATTTCTTCCTTATTCAATCTTTGGAGATTGCGTGTTTCTAGGAATTTATCCATTTCCTCTAGATTTTCTACATTATGTGCATATGAAAGATGTGTGTGTTCTATGGTGGAGTTCTGTAGATGGCTGTTAGGTCTAATTGGTCTATTCTGTAGATGCCTATTAGGTCTAGTTGGCGATGTGGAATTGATGTCCAAAATTTCTTTGTTAATTTTCAACCTCAATGATGTAATGATGTTCATGGGGTGTTGAAGTACCCTGCTGTTATTATGTCACTAATTTTTTTCTCAGGTCTAGAAGTACTTGTTTTATGAATCTTGGTGCTCCAAAGTTTGGTGGATAGGTGTTTAGCGTATATAAGTATTCTTGCTAAATTGAACACTTTATCAGTATGTAGCATATATCCTTGTCATTTTGTATGGTTTTTGTCTTAATGTCCTCATTTCTTAAACAAGAGAGAATGCCAGGTGCAGTTGCTAGTGTTATCCCAGCACAATGAGAGTCTGAAGCTGTAGGATTCCTTGGGACCAGGAATCCTTGACCAGCCTAGGTGACTTAGCCAGATCCTGTCTGTAAAATAGTTTAAAAAGTTACTCTGATGTGATGGTGCCCTCCTGTAGTCATAGCCACTTGGGGAAGTGAGGTGGGATGATTTCTTTAGGTGAGGAATTCAAGGTTCCAGTAAGCTATGATTGCACTCTGGCCTGGTGGCAGTGCAAGACCTTGCCTGTAAGACAAAGATATTTTAAATTATTTTGTAATTAGTTAATAGATTTCTATTTCTCTAGCTTCACTTGGATATTAATATGTTAGTTAATAGATTTCTACTTCTTTAGATTCACTTTCATTTTGGTCCTTTGATTGGGCCTTCTTTTGGTTACTTTGATGCCTTGTGATTTTGTTGGCATTTTGATCAATTATGAGACAGCCACCTATTCCATCTTTTATGGAATAAATTTGTATATTGGAAAACCGATACCCATTAGGCATTCTAGTCATTCTGGGAGATTCTTTGAACTGTTGTCAGGATGTATCTTTTCTGGTCTATGTGTGTATTTTCCTATTAAAAAGATTTGCATTGTTTCTCTTAAGAGCCTTTAATCTCTCCCTTTGGTGAGTGTCTCTCTGTTGTTGTAACAAGCATTCATCTTTGTTCTCTGTTGACCTGACATGTCATTTCAACTTTATCACCATTTTCTTCAGCATCATATATTAAAGAAAGCAATGACCAGTCTTTAGATAGCCCCAGAACAACCCAGAACTTTGGACATATATTTCACTACTTTTTCTTTCTTTTTTTTTTTTGAGGGCAAAACAGAATGGGAAAAGTTTTTGTGTAACCACATTGTGCTATGGTGCACAAATACAACAAACTTTCTTTCTTCTAAGTGCAACCATTCTTGGCTTTGAGTTCACTTAGGTGCTGCAAACTCAACTGGCTTTAGTTACTCTATTGTATTTAAGTTAACATATCAATTGAGAAAAAAAAGGGGCCTCAAGTTTTTGTTTCAACTATGATGGTGTTCCCAACTTGGTATAATTTTGTATATTAGATTTATAAAGGATTTTCACCCAAACTTAGTTTTTAAAATTTTCAAAACTTTTGATATTTTTCAGATGTGTTTTCTCATGATACTCAAGCCTTCTTGAGAAAGAAGCACATAGAAGCATCATTCCAAAAAGTGATGTTAGATGGATATGGGAGCTGTGGCCTTCAGAATTTACACTTAAGGAAAGAGTGTGAAAGTGATGGTAAGTGTGAAAGTCACAATGGCTGTTATAATGGACATACAAAATGTAGGACAACTACCTATAACAAAAGCATCAGTGTACAAGAGGTAAAAAACATGAAAAAACTCAGTCTATGTCAGTTGCTTTTTCTAAACCATGTGTTTCTGTAACTAAATGTCAACATCAATTTTTGAAACATACTTTTCTTTGAAAGGAAATTTGGAAAATCCGAATAGTGGCTTAGTCCATGTTTCAAATAATTATATGAATCAATTAAAATATAGAACCAGAGTAAATTTTCAGTCAAATATTTTTAAAAAGGAGAGATTTAGAAATAAAGAGGTAATTTCTAAATATGATCAATTTGATGGGTCCTTTGTTAAAAGTTTGTTTTACCAACAAATAACACCTTGTTCTGCCTGTGATCAATATAGAAAGGTCTTCATTCATTCATCATTGCTTAATCAATGTCAGGGAATAGATAATTTGGGAAAACATCACACATATAATAAAACTTTGACCGCCTTTAAACAAGACTCTACCATGAATAATTACCAGAATATTTGTACTGCAGAGAATAATCAGTACAATAAATCTGATACAACAGTAAGCCGAGGCATAAGCCCTGGAAGACATCAGAAAACTCATTTCCTACAGAACCATTACAAATGTGAAAAATGTGAGAAAGTCTTTCATGAAGGTACTAACCATATCCATCAGAGTATCCATGTTCAGGAGAAGTCTGCCAAATGTAATAAGTGTGTAGAAACTTTTATGCAGTCATCAAAACATACTCAGCCTCAGCGAATCCACATTGGAGAAAAGTCACACAAATATAATAATGGTGAGAAAATCCTTAGTAAATTTTCAAGTCTAAGAAAACATAAGATAATCCATGATGAAGAGAAACCTTACAAATATAAAGAATGTAGCAAAGCTTTAACCACAGTTCACACCTTACTCAACATCAAAGGATTCATACTGGAGAGAAACCCTACAAATGTAAAGAATGTGGCAAAGCCTTCAATTCTAGTTCATATTTTACAAGACATCAGCGAATTCACACTGGAGAAAACTCTACAAATGTAAAGCATGTAGCAAATGTTTTACTCATTCTTCAAATCTTCTTGTGCATCAGAGAATTCATACTGGAGAGAAACCTTACAAATGTAAAGAATGTGGTAAATCATTTAAAGAGTCTTCAGCCCTTGCTCAACACAAGAGAATTCATACTGGAGAGAAACCCTACAAATGTAAAGAATGCAGCAAAGCTTTTAACTGTAGGTCATATCTAACTAAACATCAGAGAATTCATACAGGAGAAAAACTTTACAAATGTAAATCATGTAGCAAATCTTTTTCCCATTCCTCACGTCTTGTTGCACATTAGGTAATTCATACTGGAGAAAAACCATATAAATGCAAGGAATGTGGCAAAGCCTTTAATTGCAGTTCACGCCTTACTCAACATCAAAGAATTCACACTGGAGAGAAACCCTACATATGTAAAGAATGTGGTAAAGCCTTTAACTGTAGTTCATCACTTACTAAACATCATAGAATTCATACTGGAGTAAAACTTTACAAATGCAAAGCATGTAGCAAATGTTTTACTCATTCTTCAAATCTTCTTGTGCATCAGAGAATTCATACTGGAGAAAAACCATATAAATGCAAGGAATGTGGCAAAGCCTTTAATTGCAGTTCACGCCTTACTCAACATCAAAGAATTCACACTGGAGAGAAACCCTACATATGTAAAGAATGTGGTAAAGCCTTTAACTGTAGTTCATCACTTACTAAACATCAGAGAATTCATACTGGAGTGAAACTTTACAAATGTAAAGCAGGTAGCAAATCTTTCTCTCATTCCTCACGTCTTGTTGCACATTAGGTAATTCATACTGGAATGAAACCATATATATGTAAGGATTGTGGCATCTCCTTTAACCGGTCTTCAAACCTTAGATGACATCAGATGATTCATACTGGAGAGAAACCTTACAAATGTAAAAAATGTGGCAAATTATTTAATTGATGCTCAACTCTTTCTCGACATAAGAGAATTCATACTAGAGAATCTCTGTAGTTGTAATAAATGCGGAAAGAGTTTTATCTAAAATTGAGGACTTAAGAATCACCATAGAGTTTATAGGAAAACAGACTTTACAGATTAAATTATTATGCAGTCAGCACATTAATTGTTTTGAAAACATTTGAGATTTGTATAAAGCAAACAATAATTCAATTCTCAAATTAGCTGTTATACCTTAATGTCTAGTGTTTATATAAAAACATAAAGTCTATTTTTTCTGCATCAGAGCTATGAGAGGTCCTTCTATGGTAGATGAGCATCATTAACATCAGTTTATTTTCATGGAAGTTTAATGGCAAATGTAAAATGCATGAAGAAAATCTAAAGAAAGATGCTCTTTGTGTTTGAATTATAAAATAGTAATGTGTGTAAGCATAAGTATGTAGGGCATTATTAAGTGGAATATCCTGAAATTATTTATTATATCAGTTGTTCCTTAAGTAGAAAAAACTGATCAGTTATTTAAAATACTGGCATACCTCTGTAGTACAATATAGTAGTAATTTTGAATATTATTTGACATGTTAAAAATAAAAATGTCTTCACAGATATCAGAGAAAAGTGAAAACTCATATCTGAAAGATCATAAATATACTTAATATAAATTTTTAAGAGGACTTAAACTTCCAATAATATTGATAATATTCTCATAGTAACTATGTTGTATTCTTTGTGTTACTATATTCCTGCTTTTTGTAGCTACTGGTGTACTATGACAGTTATAATAAAGATTATATGGGAGTATACTTAAAATCCATACTTTTAAAATCCTGAATCACTGTTTATGAAATTTTATTAAATATTTTTCTTTGCACATACCCTTTTTCAGTCCAATTGAACATGTAGAGATTTTTATTGGTCTTAACTTGCATTGAATAGAATATACAGATGTATCAAGATAGAAAAAGATGTTACACAGGCAGAAATGCATGTGTGTGTACCTGTCTTCAAATGGAAAAGAAAGTCATGGATCACAACAGGAAATTTGAGAACTGTTGATTTACTACCAAACTAGAAACCTCACGATTCTCAAAGCAAAGTTACTTTCTCTGTTGTACACTGAATTTTCCTCATAAATCTAATGTCTTCTGGGTTCAGACCATCCCATACAAATCCTTTTATCTTGCCTATGATTTATGTAAGAATAATTATATGATTTTCTTATAATTGTTGGCCAGGTACAGTGGCTCATGCCAGTAATGTCAGCATTTTGTGAGGCTGAGTGGGTAGATTACCTGAGGTTGGGAGTTTGAGACCATCCTAGCCAACATGGTGAAACCTCATCTCTCTACTAAAAATACAAAAAGTAGCTGGGCCTGGTGGTGCACATCTGTAATCCCAGCTACTGAGGAGGTTGATGGAGGAGAATTGCTTGAACTTGTGAGGCAGAAGTTGCAGTGAGCCAAGATCATGCCACTGTGCTCCAGTCTGAGTGATAGAGTGAGACACCATCTCAAAAAAAAAAAACAAAAACAAAATTAATGGTGCTTAGATATTCATCTGAAGACATTAGTAACTCTACATTGATCTATTTAGTTACAACACAAAATTCTGACCATTTAGTTGCAGTAAAAATAGTGTGAAAGATAAATAAAAAATCTTGAAAACAGCCAGGACAAAGCAACAAATTACATAAATGGAGAAATAATATAAGTGCAGTTTTAATATGTCATAAAAAATAATAGTTGTAAATGATGATGGAATTACATTTTTAAGTTCAGATAGGAAAACCTACTATTAATATAAGATACTGTATTCAGCAGAATTCTTTAAAAAATGAAATCAAGCCATAGTGAGATATCACACACTTGTGAAAATGGGAAAAATTGAAATAATGTAAATACCAAGTGCTCATTAGGATTTGGAGCAACTTAAATTAGGAATACAAGACAACATAGTAACTTTGATAAACAGTTTAACCATTTTTTTATAAAGTTAGTCATAAACTTATTATTTGAACCAGATGTCCCAACCCTAGGCATTTATTATACAAAACTAAAAACTAGTGATTAACACCTGTTTGTGGATATTTGTTGCCACTATATTCATATTTGCAAAATGCTGGAAATAAATCTTTTGTCCCCCAGTAGGTGAATGGATAATAAACTGTGATACATCTATATAAAAGAATTGTGTTGTTAATAAAAAGGAACAAACTATTGATCTCCACTACTACATGTATGAATCTTAAATACATTTTCTAAATTAAGACTATTGATCAACAAGGCTATATATTATATAACATTGCATAAAAGATTAGAGGGATGGAAAATTATTATTGGTTGCCAAAGAATGTGAGGAAAATAGGCATTGACTACATAGGGGCAACAACAAGAAAAAATTTGGAGGATGATTAAGCAGTTTAGTGTGGTACTGTGGAAGTAGATATGTGACTACACAATTGTCAAAACCCAATAAACTGTACACCACAAAGAGTAAATTTTACTTAATGTAAATTAAAAAAAAATAACCAGGATGCTTACAAATGCTAACAAATGAATCTCATTGTATTACAAATTATCTGTCATCTGGCTGGGCATGGTGGCTCACATCTGTAATCCCAGCACTTTAGAAGGCTGAGGTGGGAGGATCATTTGAGGTCAGGAGTTTGAGACCAGCCTGGCCAAAATGGTGACACATTGTCTCTACTGAAAATACAAAAATTAGCTGGGTGTAGTGGTGCACACCTGTAATCCCAGTTACTCAGGAGGCTAAAGCAGGAGAATTGCCTGAACCCAGGAGATAAAGGTTGCAGTGAGCCAAGTTTGCACCACTGCAGTCCAGCCTGGGTGACAGAATGAGACTCTGTCTAAAATCAAACAGACAAATTATCTGTCATCTATCTATAGACATAACCCTTATGAAGAGGATGGGGAAACAAATTCCAGATCTAAGTCACTTTGAAAACTATTTTGATTTAATGCTGTAAGACTACACAAACATTGTATTATACTGAGTAATATTTTATTTTCCCACAAGGATATGAATTAGCTATTTTGAAACTATTTTACATTACTATATAATATATGGAGGCTGTTTTCAGTGTAGTTAACAAAAGTTAAAGGGTGAATGCTAGGATGAATCTTGTGGTCCTAGCCTAAAGTTGGAAGCATCAGAATGAACCCATGTCTAGTATATCTGAATGGATGGATTAATTGATGGATGGATGGGTAGGTGGGTGGGTGGGTAGGTAGGTAGATAGATAGATGATAGATAGATAGATGAACCCATGTCTAACATGATGGATGGATGGATGGATGGATGGATAGATGGATACATAGATGATAGATAGATAAAATATTCAGAGATAAATAAGAGTTCTAAACTCTTGAGTGCCAAGAAGCAGTGACATCTAGTATCAATGAATGTACCTAGGTCTACTGTCTCGGTTTCTAAACACCATTCATTAAAAGCAATCAAGGCTACGTGTAAAAATGGATAATTCTAGGGTTGACATTGGAAAATACAAGTTGAGCTAGAGTATCTTTTAAAGCCACAAAGAAAAAGTGCTGAATAAAATTGATGGGGACCTGTCAAAGGGAGTCAACCTGAAAGACCTCCCAATGGTCCAAACTGTAACAATATGAGCAATAAATAATGATAGATTTGGATTATGGCCAAGAGAATAAAGTGATATTCACACATCTCTACTGACATAAAAGAGATTAAATACATAAGGAAAGAAGGAAGAAAACCTTGCCGTATTCAAAATACAAATCAATTTAGTTGCATAATGCAAAATAAATCAACACTAGAACATCACAGTAATAATTACTGTAGGCAAGATTCCCTGAGGAATTCAAAGATTTTAGGAAAAACTTAAACACTAAAGAGTGTATTTGGGCCAGTTGCAATGGGGCATGCCTATAATCCCAGCACTTTGGGAGGCTGAGGCAGGTGGGTCACCTGAGGTCAGGAGTTTGAGACCAGCCTGGCCAACATGGTGAAACCCCATCTCTACTAAGAATACAAAAATTAGCCAGGCATGGCAGCAGGTGCCTGTAATCCCAGCTAGTTGGGAGGCTGAGGCAGGAGAATTATTTGAACCTGGGAGGTGAAGGTTTGCTGTGAGCTGAGATCGTGCCATTACACTCCAGCCCAGGTGACAAGAGCAGAACTCTGTATCAAAAATAAAAGAAAAGTGTATTTGCATATTTTAAGTATCTACTGTCTAATATTAATACCTTTTTTCTTAATTTCTTAGACTTGTGACTATTTGAAACAAATTATCATATTGTGGGATTTATAATTTGTAGTTGTAAAATTTGTAACACATGGAATAGGAAGATAAATGTAAGTGTTCTGTAGCAAAGTTTTCATGTTGTATATTTAAGACAGCATAGTATTAACTTTAAAGGTAGATTTGATTGGTATGTTAAAGATTCATATTTTATTCCCTGCAGCAACCACTAAAAGATGCAAAGAAGTATAACATGAATGCTAATAAAGGAATCAAATATAAAATATATATTTGCACAAGAATATATATCTTTTAGTTATAATAGCCCCAAACAAGAAACAACGAAAAGTCCATCAGTAAGAAAATGAACTAATTGTATGGCATTTAGAACAAAATACAGCTCAGGAATACAAAAAAACAAGCACACATCCTGGATAAAATTTATAAAACTGCTCAATGAGAGAAAAGTTGGACACAAAATTGTACTTTATGTATTTGTATATTTTATTATTTCAGGCAAAATAATCCTATGGTGAAAGAAATCAACACTGATAATCTCTATTTGAGAAAAAAAATTACCTGAGATAAAAGACAAGTAAATTTTCTGAGGATGATAAAAGTATTGCTTTGAAAAGGGGTGAAATTTATATGGGTCTATTTGTTTGTCTAAAATTCCATTTAAGATTTATGCCTTGCAATGTATGTACATCTTCAGAAAAATTATCTTAAAAAAGTTAAGCAGGTGGGGGAAGGGAAAGGGTTGAAGTATAGATGAAGCAGAAGTGGTACATGTTTAGTAGCTGAAGTTGGGTGACAGATCTATATCCCATTTAATTTTTATGTGTTAATAGCATTTGTATAAATGTACAATATTAATTTACAGTGTTTTCTCAGGATCTTGTTTACCTCTGGACAGGGAGGGAGAGAGAAAGTTATTTTCTGGGCAGGAGTAAAGCTGGTTCCACTCCTCAGTTATGTAAAATCTCTGTTATAATCCATAAAGTTTCACATGAATGTTTCTGTATGCATGTTGTATAGCAATTAAAAAGTTAAATATTACATATTTGCACAACAATCCTAACTCACTATCTCAGAATATTGTCAATGTTTTCTTTTGTCATGAGGTGGAACACAATCTCTTATTGTGTTATCAGATGGGTTTGAATATTCTAAGGTATCTATTAATGTCCTGATCTTTTGGACACCTCTTGGGTCTTTCCATTTTTGCCTTAATTTGGTAAGTGGCATGGTTTTGATTTTTTGAGATGAAATTTTCCCAGCCAAGTCTTTTCCCCACAGTGATTCTCTGAAGGCCAGGACACCTAGCACAGGACCCTGGGCACAGTCTGCACTCAGTACATGTGGAGCATGTTGATCAGCAACAAAAGGAGTAGCAAAGGTCAGTTTCTACAAAAGATGAGTAGATTTAATACAGATATGACTGAAAGAAAGCAACTCAAGGGTAAACATTTTATATTCATTCAAGAGACAATTTGCAACTAGTCCACCAAAAACATTTGGCTTAAAGCAGTACTTTGGGGGCTTGGCTACACTGTGTAATCCCTGGAGAACTTTAAATAATACAGATGTCTGGGCCCTACACCAGGGATTTTGATTTTATTAGTCTGTTGCAATTTAGATTTTAGAAATTGTAAAACCCCCACATGTGACTCTAATGTGGAGTCAGGGGTGAGACCCACTGTTTCAGGGTGAGAAATGCATTAGCTGTGTGTGATTTCCATGTGTGCTGCAAATATTTGCCCTATGACTACTCCTGTGTTTGGAGTCTTGGAAATTGCAGCAGGAGGAAATGTCTGTCTACCGATCTGTTTTTATATTACTTGCTTTTAGAGTAAGAGGCTATTTCAGCTCACTAATTTGCTTTAGTATTTGTTGAAAGCATAAATAACTTGAACATACTAAAATGAAAAGAATTTGCAAATGTGAGAATTTGCAAAGATGTGAAGTGTGTTCTTATGTGTTTTCCAATTTCTCTGTTGATAAGAAATAAATAATGTTGGGCCTTTTTGTCCTAAGCTCAGTTCTCAGACACTTTCTCAAATTATTTGAAGACCTTCCATGTTGCTTCAGAAGCACTGTCCAAAGGAGATTATTCCCAATAGTGAAGAACAATAGATGGATGAGAATGTCTAAGGAATCCTGCTTCTGTCACAGAAGTGGCACTCTCCAGAACCTCAAGGGCTCATGGAGTTCATGGGTTTGGAGTCAGGCAGAGTTGACCCTGAGTCCCATCCAAGCCTCTTAATAGACTAATTACTTGACTTGGAACAGTTATACAAGAAAAGGCATAATGATACTGATTGCAGGAATGGGAACAATTCATTCCTCTCTCTATCCATGCCCTTTGAAATGTGTGCTTTTAGCTACTCCCATGGAGGGAAAGATTCTGTTTATCCAATCCTTGGATCTGACAGGCTTTATTTGCTGTGGCCAATTCATACTCATAGTTCTAGTGCAACAATTAGGCATGTTTTGCTCCTCATTCTAGTCTTTAATTAAAATAAAAGTTACATTTTATGAAATTTTATTTCTACTATGTTTGGATATATTTATTCTGCTCATTATTCTAGTTCACTAGTCCTCTTATCATCTCCATTTAATTTAGTGGTGAACCTACATATTGTCTAGTAACTCAGTTTTATATTATTTATATTCTATTGGGCTGTTGTACAAATGTGGCTTTTAAACTTTAGTTTCTTGTTCTTTCCACAAAAATAAATGTTGATTTTCTACTTTTCATTGTATTCATTTAAACATTGAAATATTATTCCAATGTGCAAAGCTGTTACATATTTTTTTCTTTTTTTTTCTTTTAAATTTTTATTGCATTTTAGGTTGGGGTACATGTGCAGAAAGTGCAAGATAGTTGCATAGGTACACACATGGCAGTGTGTTGTGCTGCCTTCCTCCCCTTCACCCACACTTGACATTTCTCCCCAGGCTATACCTCCCCAGCTCCCCCCCACTGTCCCTTCCCCATTCCCCACAATAGACCCCTGTGTGTAGTAGACCCCCTCCCTGTGTCCATGTGTTCTCATTTTTCTCACCCGCCTATGAGTGAGAATATGCGGTATTTCCTTTTCTGTTCTTGTGTCAGTTTGCTTAGAATGATGTTCTCCAGATTCATCCATGTCCTTACAAAGGACAAAAACTCATCATTTTTGATTGCTGCGTAATATTCCATGGTGTATATGTGCCACATTTTCCCAGTCCAGTCTACCATCGATGGGCATTTGGGTTGGTTCCAGGTCTTTGCTATTGTAAACAGTGCTGCAATGAACATTCGTGTGCATGTGTCCTTATAGTAGAATGATTTATAGTCCTTTGGATATATACCCAGTAAAGGGATTGCTGGGTCAAATGGAATTTCTATTTCTAGGCCCTTGAGGAATCGCCACACTGTCTTCCACAATGGTTGAACTAATTTACACTCCCACCAACAGTGTAAGAGTGTTCCTATTTCTCCACATCCTCTCCAGCATCTGCTGTCTCCAGATTTTTTAATGATTGCCATTCTAACTGGCATGAGATGGTATCTCAATGTGGTTTTGATTTGCATCTCTCTAATGACCAGTGATGATGAGCATTTTTTCATGTGTGTGTTGGCCTCATGTATGTCTTCTTTTGTAAAGTGTCTGTTCATATCCTTTGCCCATTTTTGAATGGGCTTGTTTGTTTTTTTCCTGTAAATCTGTTTGAGTTCTTTGTAAATTCTGGATATCAGCCCTTTGTCAGATGGGTAAACTGCAAAGATTTTTTTCCCATTCTGATGGTTGTCGATTCACTCTGGTGACTGTTTCTTTTGCTGTGCAAAAGCTGTGGAGTTTGATTAGGTCCCATTTGTCTATTTTGGCTTTTGTTGCCAATGCTTTTGGTATTTTGTTCATGAAGTCCTTGCCTACTCCTATGTCTTGAATGGTTTTGCCTAGATTTTCTTCTAGGGTTTTTATGGTGCCAGGTCTTATGTTTAAGTCTTTAATCCATCTGGAGTTAATT
Organism: Saguinus midas; assembly: GCA_021498475.1. Taxonomy (NCBI): domain Eukaryota; kingdom Metazoa; phylum Chordata; class Mammalia; order Primates; family Cebidae; genus Saguinus; species Saguinus midas. The sequence goes on along the minus strand of CM038402.1, from coordinate 24,650,137 downwards.
TTAGTGTAAGGTGTCAGGAAGGGGTCCAGTTTCTGCTTTCTGCACATGGCTAGCCAGTTTTCCCAACACCATTTATTAAACAGGGAATCCTTTCCCCATTGCTTGTTTTTGTCAGGTTTATCAAAGATTATATGGTTGTAGATATGTTGATTTGCCTCCAATGCCTCTGTTCTGTTCCATTGATCTATATCTCTGTTTTGGTACCAGTACCATGCTGTTTTGATTACTGTAGCCTTGTAGTATAGTTTGAAGTCTGGTAGTGTGATGCCTCCCATTGTGTTCTTTTTGCTTAGAATTGACTTGGCTATGCAGGCTCTCTTTTGGTTCCATATGAAGTTCATGGTGGTTTTTTCCAGTTCTGTGAAGAAATTCAATGGTAGTTTGATGGGGATAGCATTGATTGTGTAAATTACTTTGGGCAGTATAGCCATTTTCACGATATTGATTCTTCCTAACCACGAACTTGGAATATTTCTCCATCTGTTTGTGTCCTCTCTTATTTCGTTGAGCAGTGTTTTGTAGTTTTCCTTAAAGAGGTCCCTTACGTTCCTTGTGAGTTGTATTCCTAGGTATTTTATTTTCTTTGTAGCAATTGTGAATGGCAGTTTGTTCTTGATTTGGTTCTCTTTAAGTCTGTTATTGGTGTATAGGAATGCTTGTGATTTTTGCACATTGATTTTATATCCTGAGACTTTGCTGAAGTTGCTTATCAGTTTCAGGAGTTTTTGGGCTGAGATGATGGGGTCTTCTAGGTATACTATCATGTCATCTGCAAATAGAGACAATTTGGCTTCCACCTTTCCTATTTGAATACCCTTTATTTCTTTTTCTTGCCTGATTGCTCTGGCTAGAACTTCCAGTACTATGTTGAATAGGAGTGGTGAGAGAGGGCATCCTTGTCTCGTGCCAGATTTCAAAGGGAATGCTTCCAGTTTTTGCCCATTAAGGATGATATTGGCTGTTGGTTTGTCATAAATAGCTTTTATTACTTTGAGATATGTTCCATCAATACTAAGTTTATTTATTTATTTTTAAAATTTTTATTGCATTACAGGTTTTGGGGTACATGTGCAGAACCTGCGAGATAGTTGCATAGGTACACACATGGCAGTGTGTTTTGCTGCCTTCCTCCCCTTCACCCACACTTGGCTTTTCTCCCCAGGCTATCCCCCAGCCCCTCCTGCTGTCCCTCCCCATTCCCCCAATAGACCCCAGTGTGTAGTAGACCCCTCCCTGTGTCCATGTGTTCTCATTTTCTCACCCACCTATGAGTGAGAATATGCGGTATTTCTTTTCTGTTCTTGTGTCAGTTTGCTGAGAATGATGTTCTCCAGATTCATCCATGTCCTTACAAAGGACACAAACTCATCATTTTGATTGCTGCATAATATTCCATGGTGTATATGTGCCACATTTTCCCAGTCCAGTCTATCATCGATGGGCATTTGGGTTGGTTCAGGTCTTTGCTATTGTAAACAGTGCTGCAATGAACATTCGTGTGCATGTGTCCTTATAGTAGAATGATTTATAGTCCTTTGGATATATACCCAGTAATGGGATTGCTGGGTCAAATGGAATTTCTATTTCTAGGTCCTTGAGGAATCGCCACACTGTCTTCCACAATGGTTGAACTAATTTACACTCCCACCAACAGTGTAAGAGTGTTCCTATTTCTCCACATCCTCTCCAGCATCTGCTGTCTCCAGATTTTTAATGATCGCCATTCTAACTGGCGTGAGATGGTATCTCAATGTGGTTTTGATTTGCATCTCTCTAATGACCAGTGATGATGAGCATTTTTCATGTGTTTGTTGGCCTCATGTATGTCTTCTTTTGTAAAGTGTCTGTTCATATCCTTTGCCCATTTTGAATGGGCTTGTTTATTTTTCCTGTAAATCTGTTTGAGTTCTTTGTAAATTCTGGATATCAGCCCTTTGTCAGATGTGTAAACTGCAAAGATTTTTCCCATTCTGATGGTTGCCGATTCACTCTAGTGACTGTTTCTTTTGCCGTGCAGAAGCTGTGGAGTTTGATTAGGTCCCATTTGTCTATTTTGGCTTTTGTTGCCAATGCTTTTGGTGTTTTGGTCATGAAGTCCTTGCCTACTCCTATGTCCTGAATGGTTTTGCCTAGATTTTCTTCTAGGGTTTTTATGGTGCCAGGTCTTATGTTTAAGTCTTTAATCCATCTGGAGTTAATTTTAGTGTAAGGTGTCAGGAAGGGGTCCAGTTTCTGCTTTCTGCACATGGCTAGCCAGTTTTCCCAACACCATTTATTAAACAGGAATCCTTTCCCCATTGCTTGTTTTGTCTGGTTTATCAAAGATTATATGGTTGTAGATATGTTGTGTTGCCTCCGATGCCTCTGTTCTGTTCCATTGGTCTATATCTCTGTTTTGGTACCAGTACCATGCTGTTTTGATTACTGTAGCCTTGTAGTATAGTTTGAAGTCTGGTAGTGTGATGCCTCCGCTGTGTTCTTTTGCTTAGAATTGACTTGGCTATGCGGGCTCTCTTTTGGTTCCATATGAAGTTCATGGTGGTTTTCCAGTTCTGTGAAGAAATTCAATGGTAGTTTGATGGGGATAGCATTGATTGTGTAAATTACTTTGGGCAGTATAGCCATTTTCACGATATTGATTCTTCCTAACCATGAACATGGAATGTTTCTCCATCTGTTTGTGTCCTCTCTTATTTCGTTGAGCAGTGGTTTGTAGTTTTCCTTAAAGAGGTCCTTACATTCCTTGTGAGTTGTATTCCTAGGTATTTTATTTTCTTTGTAGCAATTGTGAATGGCAGTTCGTTCTTGATTTGGTTCTCTTTAAGTCTGTTATTGGTGTATAGGAATGCTTGTGATTTTTGCACATTGATTTTATATCCTGAGACTTTGCTGAAGTTGCTTATCAGTTTCAGGAGTTTTGGGCTGAGATGATGGGGTCTTCTAGGTATACTATCATGTCATCTGCAAATAGAGACAATTTGGCTTCCACCTTTCCTATTTGAATACCCTTTATTTCTTTTTCTTGCCTGATTGCTCTGGCTAGAACTTCCAGTACTATGTTGAATAGGAGTGGTGAGAGAGGGCATCCTTGTCTAGTGCTGGATTTCAAAGGGAATGCTTCCAGTTTTGCCCATTAAGTATGATATTGGCTGTTGGTTTGTCATAAATAGCTTTTATTACTTTGAGATATGTTCCATCAATACCAAGTTTATTGAGGGTTTTAGCATAAAGGGCTGTTGAATTTTGTCAAATGCCTTCTCTGCATCAATTGAGATAATCATGTGGTTTTGTTTTGCTTCTGTTTATGTGGTGAATTACATTTATAGACTTGCGTATGTTGAACCAGCCTTGCATCCCAGGATGAATCCTACTTGATCATGATGGATAAGTTTTTAATGTGCTGTTGCAATCGGTTTGCCAGTATTTTATTGAAGATTTTTGCATCTATGTTCATCATGGATATTGGCCTGAAGTTTTCTTTTTCTTGCCTGATTGCTCTGGCTAGAACTTCCAGTACTATGTTGAATAGGAGTGGTGAGAGGGCATCCTTGTCTAGTGCTGGATTTCAAAGGGAATGCTTCCAGTTTTGCCCATTAAGTATGATATTGGCTGTTGGTTTGTCATAAATAGCTTTTATTACTTTGAGATATGTTCCATCAATACCAAGTTTATTGAGGGTTTTAGCATAAAGGGCTGTTGAATTTTGTCAAATGCCTTCTCTGCATCAATTGAGATAATCATGTGGTTTTGTTTTGCTTCTGTTTATGTGGTGAATTACATTTATAGACTTGCGTATGTTGAACCAGCCTTGCATCCCAGGATGAATCCTACTTGATCATGATGGATAAGTTTTTAATGTGCTGTTGCAATCGGTTTGCCAGTATTTTATTGAAGATTTTTGCATCTATGTTCATCATGGATATTGGCCTGAAGTTTTCTTTTTCTTGCCTGATTGCTCTGGCTAGAACTTCCAGTACTATGTTGAATAGGAGTGGTGAGAGGGCATCCTTGTCTAGTGCTGGATTTCAAAGGGAATGCTTCCAGTTTTGCCCATTAAGTATGATATTGGCTGTTGGTTTGTCATAAATAGCTTTTATTACTTTGAGATATGTTCCATCAATACCAAGTTTATTGAGGGTTTTAGCATAAAGGGCTGTTGAATTTTGTCAAATGCCTTCTCTGCATCAATTGAGATAATCATGTGGTTTTGTTTTCTGTTCTTGTGTCAGTTTGCTGAGAATGATGTTCTCCAGATTCATCCATGTCCTTACAAAGGACACAAACTCATCATTTTTGATTGCTGCATAATATTCCATGGTGTATATGTGCCACATTTTCCCAGTCCAGTCTATCATCGATGGGCATTTGGGTTGGTTCAGGTCTTTGCTATTGTAAACAGTGCTGCAATGAACATTCGTGTGCATGTGTCCTTATAGTAGACGATTTATAGTCCTTTGGATATATACCCAGTAATGGGATTGCTGGGTCAAATGGAATTTCTATTTCTAGGTCCTTGAGGAATCGCCACACTGTCTTCCACAATGGTTGAACTAATTTACACTCCCACCAACAGTGTAAGTGTTCCTATTTCTCCACATCCTCTCCAGCATCTGCTGTCTCCAGATTTTTAATGATCGCCATTCTAACTGGCGTGAGATGGTATCTCAATGTGGTTTTGATTTGCATCTCTCTAATGACCAGTGATGATGAGCATTTTTCATGTGTTTGTTGGCCTCATGTATGTCTTCTTTTGTAAAGTGTCTGTTCATATCCTTTGCCCATTTTTGAATGGGCTTGTTTGTTTTTTTCCTGTAAATCTGTTTGAGTTCTTTGTAAATTCTGGATATCAGCCCTTTGTTAGATGCATAAACTGCAAAGATTTTTTCCCATTCTGATGGTTGCCGATTCACTCTGGTGACTGTTTCTTTTGCCGTGCAGAAGCTGTGGAGTTTGATTAGGTCCCATTTGTCTATTTTGGCTTTTGTTGCCAATGCTTTTGGTGTTTTGGTCATGAAGTCCTTGCCTACTCCTATGTCCTGAATGGTTTTGTCTAGATATTCTTCTAGGGTTTTTATGGTGCCATGTCTTATGTTTAAGTCTTTAATCCATCTGGAGTTAATTTTAGTGTAAGGTGTCAGGAAGGGGTCCAGTTTCTGCTTACTGCACATGGCTAGCCAGTTTTCCCAACACCATTTATTAAACAGGGAATCCTTTCCCCATTGCTTTTGTCTGGTTTGTCAAAGATTATATGGTTGTAGATATGTTGTGTTGCCTCTGATGCCTCTGTTCTGTTCCATTGGTCTATATCTCTGTTTTGGTACCAGTACCATGCTGTTTTGATTACTGTAGCCTTGTAGTATAGTTTGAAATCTGGTAGTGTGATGCTTCCTGGTGTGTTCTTTTTGCTTAGACTTGACTTGGCTATGCGGGCTCTCTTTTGGTTCCATATGAAGTTCATGGTGGTTTTTTCCAGTTCTGTGAAGAAATTCAATGGTAGTTTGATGGGGATAGCATTGATTGTGTAAATTACTTTGGGTAGTTTAGCCATTTTCACGATACTGATTTTTCCTAACCATGAACATGGAATGTTTCTCCATTTGTTTGTGTCCTCTCTTATTTCATTGAGCAGTGGTTTGTAGTTTTTGTTAAAGAGGTCCTTTACATTCCTTGTGAGTTGTATTCCTAGGCATTTTATTTTCTTTGTAGCAATTGTGAATGGCAGTTCGTTCTTGATTTGGTTCTCTTCAAGTCTGTTATTGGTGTATAGGAAAGCTTGTGATTTTTGCACATTGATTTTATATCCTGAGACTTTGCTGAAGTTGCTTATCAGTTTCAGGAGTTTTTGGGCTGAGATGATGGGGTCTTCTAGGTATACTATCATGTCGTCTGCAAATAGAGACACTTTGGCTTCCACCTTTCCTATTTGAATACCTTTTATTTATTTATTTATTTTGCCTGATTGCTCTGGCTAGAAATTCCAGTACTGTGTTGAATAGGAGTGGTGAGAGAGGGCATCCTTGTCTAGTGCTGGATTTCAAAGGGAATGCTTCCAGTTTTTGCCCATAAAGTATGATATTGGCTGTTGGTTTGTTGTAAATAGCTTTTATTACTTTGAGATATGTTCCATCAATACCAAGTTTATTGAGGGTTTTTAGCATAAAGGGCTGTTGAATTTTGTCAAATGCCTTCTCTGTGTCAATTGAGATAATCATGTGGTTTTTGTTTTGCTTCTGTTTATGTGGTGAATTACATTTATAGACTTGTGTATGTCGAACCAGCCTTGCATACTCGGGATGAATCCTACTTGATCATGATGGATAAGTTTTTAATGTGCTGTTGCAATCGGTTTGCCAGTATTTTATTGAAGATTTTTGCATCTATGTTCATCATGGATATTGGCCTGAAGTTTTCTTTTCTTGTTGAGTCTCTGCGGGTTTTGGTATCAGGATGATGTTGGTCTCATAAAATGATTTGGGAAGGGTTCCCTCTTTTTGAATTATTTGGAATAGTTTCAGAAGGAATGGTACCAGATCCTCTTTGTGTGTCTGGTAGAATTCAGCTGTGAACCCATCTGGACCTGGGCTTTTTTGTGTGGTAGGCTCTTAATTGCTGCCTCAACTTCAGACCTTGTTATTGGTCTATTCATAGTTTTGGCTTCCTCCTGGTTTAGGCTTGGGAGGACACAGGTGTCCAGGAATTTATCCATTTCTTCCTGGTTTACTAGTTTATGTGCATAGAGTTGTTTGTAGTATTCTCTGATGATGGTTTGAATTTCTGTGGAATCTGTGGTGATTTCCCCTTTATCGTTTTTTATTGCATCTATTTGGTTGTTCTCTCTTTTCTTTTTATCAGTCTGGCTAGTGGTCTGTCTATTTTGTTGATCTTTTGAAAAACCAGCTCTTGGATTTATTGATTTTTGAAGGGTTTTCTGTCTCTATCTCCTTCAGTTCTGCTCTGATCTTAGTTATTTCTTGTCTTGCTAGGTTTTGAGCTTTTTGATCTTGCTCCTCTAGCTCTTTCAATTTTGATGATAGGGTGTCAATTTTGGATCTCTCCACTCTTCTCATGTGGGCACTTATTGCTATATATTTTCCTCTACAGACTGCTTTAAATGTGTCCCAGAGATTCTGGTACGTTGTGTCTTCATTCTCATTGGTTTGAAGAACTTCTTTATTTCTGCCTTCATTTCATTGTTTATCAATCAACATTCAAGAGCCAGTTGTTCAGTTTCCATGAAGCTGTGTGGTTCTGAGTTATTTTCTGAATTCTGAGTTCAACTTGATTGCACTATGGTCTGAGAGACTGTTTGTTATGATTTCAGTTGTTTTGCATTTGCTGAGGTGCTTTACTTCCAATTATGTGGTCAATTACATTTATAGACTTGCGTATGTTGAACCAGCCTTGCATCCCAGGATGAATCCTACTTGATCATGATGGATAAGTTTTTAATGTGCTGTTGCAATCGGTTTGCCAGTATTTTATTGAAGATTTTTGCATCTATGTTCATCATGGATATTGGCCTGAAGTTTTCTTTTCTTGTTGAGTCTCTGCGGGTTTTGGTATCAGGATGATGTTGGTCTCATAAAATGATTTGGGAAGGGTTCCCTCTTTTGAATTATTTGGAATAGTTTCAGAAGGAATGGTACCAGATCCTCTTTGTGTGTCTGGTAGAATTCGGCTGTGAACCCATCTGGACCTGGGCTTTTTTGTGTGGTAGGCTCTTAATTGCTGCCTCAACTTCAGACCTTGTTATTGGTCTATTCATAGTTTTGGCTTCCTCCTGGTTTAGGCTTTGGAGGACATAGGTGTCCAGGAATTTATCCATTTCTTCCTGGTTTACTAGTTTATGTGCATAGCGTTGTTTGTAGTATTCTCTGATGATGGTTTGAATTTCTGTGGAATCTGTGGTGATTTCCCATTATTGTTTTTATTGCATCTATTTGGTTGTTCTCTTTTCTTTTTATCAGTCTGGCTAGTGGTCTGTCTATTTTGTTGATCTTTTCAAAACCAGCTCTTGGATTTATTGATTTTTGAAGGGTTTTCTTGTCTCTATCTCCTTCAGTTCTGCTCTGATCTTAGTTATTTCTTGTCTTCGGCTAGGTTTTGAGGTTTTTTGATCTTGCTCCTCTAGCTCTTTCAATTTTGACAATAGGTGTCAATTTTGGATCTCTCCACTCTTCTCATGTGGGCACTTATTGCTATATATTTTCCTCTACAGACTGCTTTAAATGTGTCCCAGAGATTCTGGTATGTTGTGTCTTTGTTCTTGTTGGTTTTGAAGAACTTCTTTATTTCTGCCTTCATTTCATTGTTTATCCAATCAACATTCAAGAGCCAGTTGTTCAGTTTCCATGAAGCTGTGCGGTTCTGAGTTATTTTCTGAATTCTGAGTTCTAACTTGATTGCACTATGGTCTGAGAGACTGTTTGTTATGATTTCAGTTGTTTTGCATTTGCTGAGGAGTGCTTTACTTCCAATTATGTGGTCAATTTTGGAGTAGGTGTGATGTGGTGCTGAGAAGAATGTATATTCTGTGGATTTGGGGTGGAGAGTTCTGTAAATGTCTATCAGGTTTGCTTGTTCCAGGTCTGAGTTCAAGTCCTGGATATCCTTGTTAATTTTCTGTCTGGTTGATCTGTCTGATATTGACAGTGGAGTGTTAAAGTCTCCCACTATTATTGTGTGGGAGTCTAAGTCTCTTTGTAAGTCATTAAGAACTTGCCTTATATATCTGGGTGCTCCTGCATTGGGTCCATATATATTTAGAATCATTAGCTCTTCTTGTTGTATCGATCCTTTTACCATTATGTAATGACCTTCTTTGTCTCTTTTGATCTTTGTTGCTTTAAAGTCTATTTTATCAGAGATGAGAATTGCAACTCCTGCTTTTTTTGCTCTCCATTTGCTTGGTAAATCTTCCTCCATCCCTTTATTTTGAGCCTTTGTGTATCCTTGCATGTGAGATGGGTTTCCTGGATACAGCACACCGATGGGTTTTGGTTTTTATCCAATTTGCCAGTCTGTGTCTTTTGATTGGTGCATTTAGCCCATTTACATTTAGGGTTAATATTGTTATGTGTGAATTTGATACTGCCATTTTGATGCTAGCTGGCTGTTTTGCCCATTGGTTCATGTAGATTCTTCATTTTGTTGATGCTCTTTAGCATTTGGTATGCTTTTAGGATGGCTGGTACTGGTTGTTTCTTTCTATGTGTAGTGCCTCTTTCAGGAGCTCTTGTAAAGCAGGCCTAGTGGTGACAAAATCTCTGAGTACTTGCTTGTTCATGAAGGATTTTATTTTCCTTCACTTATGAAGCTCAGTTTGGCTGGATATGAAATTCTGGGTTGAAAGTTCTTTTCTTTAAGGATGTTGAATATTGGCCCCACTCTCTTCTGGCTTGTAGAGTCTCTGCGGGTTTTGGTATCAGGATGATGTTGGTCTCATAAAATGATTTGGGAAGGGTTCCCTCTTTTTGAATTATTTGGAATAGTTTCAGAAGGAATGGTACCAGATCCTCTTGTGTGTCTGGTAGAATTCGGCTGTGAACCCATCTGGACCTGGGCTTTTTTGTGTGGTAGGCTCTTAATTGCTGCCTCAACTTCAGACCTTGTTATTGGTCTATTCATAGTTTTGGCTTCCTCCTGGTTTAGGCTTGGGAGGACACAGGTGTCCAGGAATTTATCCATTTCTTCCTGGTTTACTAGTTTATGTGCATAGAGTTGTTTGTAGTATTCTCTGATGATGGTTTGAATTTCTGTGGAATCTGTGGTGATTTCCCATTATCATTTTTATTGCATCTATTTGGTTGTTCTCTCTTTTCTTTTTATCAGTCTGGCTAGTGGTCTGTCTATTTTGTTGATCTTTTGAAAAACCAGCTCTTGGATTTATTGATTTTTGAAGGGTTTTTTGTCTCTATCTCCTTCAGTTCTGCTCTGATCTTAGTTATTTCTTGTCTTGCTAGGTTTTGAGCTTTTTGATCTTGCTCCTCTAGCTCTTTCAATTTTGATGATAGGGTGTCAATTTTGGATCTCTCCACTCTTCTCATGTGGGCACTTATTGCTATATATTTTCCTCTACAGACTGCTTTAAATGTGTCCCAGAGATTCTGGTATGTTGTGTCTTCATTCTCATTGGTTTCAAGAACTTCTTTATTTCTGCCTTCATTTCATTGTTTATCCAATCAACATTCAAGAGCCAGTTGTTCAGTTTCCATGAAGCTGTGCTGGTTCTGAGTTATTTTCTGAATTCTGAGTTCAACTTGATTGCACTATGGTCTGAGAGACTGTTTGTTATGATTTCAGTTGTTTTGCATTTGCTGAGGTGCTTTACTTCCAATTATGTGGTCAATTTTGGAGTAGGTGTGATGTGGTGCTGAGAAGAATGTATATTCTGTGGATTTGGGGTGGAGAGTTCTGTAAATGTCTATCAGGTTTGCTTGTTCCAGGTCTGAGTTCAAGTCCTGGATATCCTTGTTAATTTTCTGTCTGGTTGATCTGTCTGATATTGACAGTGGAGTGTTAAAGTCTCCCACTATTATTGTGTGGGAGTCTAAGTCTCTTTGTAAGTCATTAAGAACTTGCCTTATATATCTGGGTGCTCCTGCATTGGGTCCATATATATTTAGGATCATTAGCTCTTCTTGTTGTGATCCTTTTACCATTATGTAATGACCTTCTTTGTCTCTTTTGATCTTTGTTGCTTTAAAGTCTATTTTATCAGAGATGAGAATTGCAACTCCTGCTTTTTTTGCTCTCCATTTGCTTGGTAAATCTTCCTCCATCCCTTTATTTTGAGCCTTTGTGTATCCTTGCATGTGAGATGGGTTTCCTGGATACAGCACACCGATGGGTTTTGGTTTTTATCCAATTTGCCAGTCTGTGTCTTTTGATTGGTGCATTTAGCCCATTTACATTTAGGGTTAATATTGTTATGTGTGAATTTGATACTGCCATTTTGATGCTAGCTGGCTGTTTTGCCCATTGGTTCATGTAGATTCTTCATTTTGTTGATGCTCTTTAGCATTTGGTATGCTTTTAGGATGGCTGGTACTGGTTGTTTCTTTCTATGTGTAGTGCCTCTTTCAGGAGCTCTTGTAAAGCAGGCCTAGTGGTGACAAAATCTCTGAGTACTTGCTTGTTCATGAAGGATTTTATTTTCCTTCACTTATGAAGCTCAGTTTGGCTGGATATGAAATTCTGGGTTGAAAGTTCTTTTCTTTAAGGATGTTGAATATTGGCCCCCACTCTCTTCTGGCTTGTAGAGTCTCTGCCGAGAGATCTTCTGTGAGTCTGATGGGCTTCCCTTTGTGGGTGACCCGACCTTTCTCTCTGGCTGCCCTTAGTATTTTCTCCTTCATTTCAACCCTGGTGAATCTGATGATTATGTGTCTTGGGGTTGCTCTTCTTGCAGAGTATCTTTGTGGTGTTCTCTGTATTTCCTGGAGTTGAGTATTGACCTGTCTTGCTAGGTTGGGGAAATTTTTTGGGATAATATCCTGAAGAGTGTTTTCCAGCTTGGATTCATTCTCTTCATCACATTCTGGTACACCTATCAAATGTAGGTTGGGTCTCTTCACATAGTCCCACATTTCTTGGAGATTTTGTTCATTCCTTTTGTGCTTTTTTTCTAATCTTGGTTTCTCATTTTATTTCATTGAGTTGATCTTCAACTTCTGATATTCTTTCTTCTGCTTGGTCAATTCGGCTGTTGAAACTTGTGCATGCTTCACGAAGTTCTCGTGTTGTGTTTTCAGCTCCTTCAATTCATTCATATTCCTCTCTAAGTTGTCCATTCTTGTTATCATTTTTTTCAAATCTTTTTCAAGGTTCTTAGTTTCTTTGCATTGATTTAGAACATGTTCTTTTAGCTCACTGAAGTTTCTCATTATCCACCTTCTGAAGTCTGATTCCATCATTTTGTCACACTCATTCTCCGTCCAGCTTTGTTCCCTTGCTGGTGAGGTTTTGGTCCTTTGTAGGAGGTGAGGTGTTTTGGTTTTGGGTGTTTTCCTCCTTTTTGCGCTGGTTTCTTCCCATCTTTGTGGATTTATCCACCTGTCATCTTAGTAGTTGCTGATTTTTCAATTGGGTCTCTGTGTGGGCACCCAGATTGTTGATGATGAAGTATTTCTGTTACTTAGTTTTCCTTCTAATGGTCTAGCCCTCTGCTGTATGAGTGCTGAGGTCCACTCCAGGCCCTGCTTGTCTGGGGTACACCTGTAGCAGCTGCAGAACAGTGAGGATGCTACCAGTTTCTTCTTCTGCTATCTTTGTCCCAGAATGATGCCGCCAAATGTCAGTCTGATTAGTCCTTTTTGAGGTGACTCTTTGGATATACAGGGGTCAGGGAGCTGCTTGAGGAGATGGTCTGTACTTTATAGGAGCTCCAGTGCTGAGCTGTGAGCTCCGTTGTTCATTCAGGGTTGTTGGGAGGATGTGTTTATGTCTGCTGCAGCAGAACTCATAAACCCCCCCTTTTTTCCCTCAGATGCTCTGTCTCAGGAGTTGGGGCTTTCTTTATATCTGTTGCACTGTCCTGCCCAGCTAGGAGGCAGTCTATTCACTATTTGCCTGCTGGGGCTCTGCCCTGCTAAGCGTGGGTCTGCCCTGTTGCTGCTGGGCTCCATTCTGCTGTGGGCTCTGCCCTGCTGGCAGAGTCTCTCTGTTATGGCAGGTTGCCTCAGCAATGGCAGGCTGCAGTCAGCCCTGGGTGTACTTCAGTAGGGGCGGATTGTGTCGTAGTGGTGGACCCTCCCCCACCGGGCTGCACCATCCTAGATGCCAGCAGCAAAACTCTCAACCCCAGCCTCCAATCCTCCCTGCTTGTCCCTGTGAGGTGGGACCTGCCGAGCCGATCACCTCCCTGCCTCAGAGTCCGTCCTCTCTCTCTCTCTCTTCCTCTCCCCAAGCTGAATGGTTGACTCTCTCACTGGCGCCCCAGTAGCCTGCTGATAGGGCACTGGGATCCGTGCGATCTCCGTGCCGCTGCCCTGCACCGGCTCAGATCACGCTTCCCAGGAATCTTCTGGTCTGGCTCATTGTCCAAGTCCTGTTTAATCAGATGGACATGTCAATCTGCCCTTCCAGATCTCAGATTGCTGGTTTAACAGGCCACCCAGACCAGTGAGTTTTTTGCCGGGTGCTGCTGCGCTTTGGTGCCGGCCGAACTGGCCATGTGAGCCCGGCTGCTGGCGTCCCATGTCTCTACACCTGGGACTTTCCCGTTCTGTGGGCAACAAAGGTCCGTCTGAGAATGCGGCTAGGACTCATCCTCTGCACCTTCACTGAGAGCTGCAATCCTGAGTTGTTTCTATGGCGCCATCTTGGAAATTCCTATTTTTTATTTTTGAAAGGAAAGAAGGAAATATAAAAAATGTAGTGAAGGAGAGGAAGAAAGAGGAAGCAAAAGAGGGAGAGAGAACGGGAATGTTGCTTTATTCTAAAAATAAGTAATAATGGCCGATCAATATTTCATTTAAACCTCTGAGTCAGTGTGATGTGGTATTGACAAGAATGTATGTTTTGTGTATTTAAATTGGAGAGCTCTATAAATATTTATTAAGTTTACTTGTTGGATCTGAGTTCAAGTCCTGGATATCCTTATTAATTTTCTGTCTCATTGAGTCTAAGTCTCTTTATAGGTCTTATGTATCTGGGTGTTAGGATCATTAGCTCTTATTGTTGCTTTTCTCTCCTCTCTCCTACTTTCTCTTTCGCTATTTCCTCTCTCTCTCTCTTTCCTTATTTCCTTTCTTCCACACTTTGCTTACTACTTGTGTCTTTCTCTTTCTGTGGTGGTATAGCCAATTTTGGAAAGTCTCTAATTCAAATTTTGCCCTCTCAAAAGCAGGTTTTAGTAGGGCCTCCCTGTGATACACTACTGGGCACTGCCCATAACATGGGACACTTTTCTGACAGAATAGGCAGTCACTAGTTTTCCATTTTAGCTTGGCAAAAGCACTCATAGACCCTGATCTAGGACTTTGTTTCCTACAACCTCAAAGCAAGTATTTCCGAGGTGCCGAAGGCACAACTGCCTTCCCAACATGGACTCAGACCCAGCACGGGCAAAAATATTCCTTTCCTGGTGGAGGTGGCTGGGAGAATTTACAGGCCACAATAATCATAACAAGGAAGAGAATTAAAACAACTCTAGTTAAGACTATTTGCCACATGGCGGAAGAAGACAGAATGAGGCCTCAGTGATAGAAGAAAAACATGAGAAAGAAGAAGAGAGTAATTTCTGCTGGGGTATAATCAATGAAAGTTCCCTGCATCCAGTGGTTCGTCAACCACTGTAAAATATCTCCTACCTCAAGGGAAGATGGTCTGAACCAGTGTATGTCTGCTAGCAGGAGTCTAATAAAACTAACAAATCTACAGACGAGACAGGACCACATAAAAGAGTGACGAACAAAGGATGGGAGCCTCCCAGAGGAGACCACTCAGTTGCCTGCCCGCCACGCCTCAAGGGGTCTTTCAGGTGCGCTCTTGGCTAAGGTGTACCCAGATAACCCCCGGCCTGGTCACCTCAGGATGGAAGTCCGAGTAGGACAGCTCTGAGGTGAATCACCGTTATGCCTTATGACGCTCCCGTGGAACCGCGGGTGGAGGCCCACTCAAGCCCCGTAGCTTTCAGCCGTGGGACTACATAAATACACACACACTCTCACTCACACAGAGGCTACGGAAAACAATCGAACGCTGACGTCCATTATGCCAGCTACCAGAAGGCTGCCACCCACTATGCCAGTTACCCAACGCTGGCATCCACTATGCCAGCTACCCGAACGCTGGCATCCACTATGCCAGCTACCAGAAGGCTGCCACCCACTATGCCAGCCACCCGAACGCTGGCATCCACTATGCCAGCTACCAGAAGCCTCAAGCGACGTCTCGGTGAGGCTTGCCAGGTCAGAGTTGCAGTGACTCGTCAGTCCCCTGACACAGGCCCTTTTCCCTTGAACTAGTTCCCAGATTCCAAACCAAACCTACCTCCGGAGGCTTTTAGGACCCTGAAGAATTTTGGGTGAACGCCGGCCGGGTGGGCGCTCTTCCGCAGTGGCACTGGGGCCCTGAGACAGCTCAGGGGCGCCCCAGAGGCTCCCGAGGAGGAGCGGCCGCCCGGCGAGGCTCTGAAATGGCTTTTGTCTGGTGCTGAAAAATAAAAGATCTCGGTGGGACCTCCAAAATGTTGTATCGAACCGAGCACAGAAAATCAACACCAAGACAAAAGTATGCCAAATTGCAGGGTTTATTGCGGCGACCACGGAGGACTCACGTCTCCAACCCGTGGCCCCGAAAGAAGAGAGGCAAGACATTTTTATACTTACTAAACTACCTTGAGAGCTTTGGGAGTGGGGTGAGGGCAGAGACGAGATGAAGTGTTCAGAGATTTTGGTGGGCTGTAAATCACCTCAGGGTAGAGAGGAGGGTGATGGTTTTCTGACATCCAGATGGCTGGGGGTGTGTTTGACACTTTAAGAGATTTACAGAACTTGAGATAACAATTTGCTTACACACCGTCTGGGTAGGGGTTACTTGGCTTCAGAATGGAATTATTCGGGGTGCTTCTTCTGGTGATTACTGAGGATCAAAGCTAGCAATTCTGATAGTTACGGATAAGAGAAGGCATGCAGCTTTACTTTTGCAAAGTAAATTAGCAGTTTACAGAAACCAAGGTTAGCAGTCATTGTGAGGAGAATGGAAACAGTTTTGTTCTTTACAAAATGACATTGTACAGGATCTAACTCTAGGCCCGCTATATCACAATTATTCCCAATAGTGAAGAACAATAGTTGTTTGAGAATGTCTAAGGAATCCTGCTTCTGTCACACAAGTGGCACTCTTCAGAACCTGGGTGTTAGGATCATTAGCTCTTATTGTTGCATTGATCCTTTTACCATTATATCTTTGTTGCTTTAAAATCTATTTTATCAGATGAGAATTGCAACTCCTGCTTTTTATTTATTTATTTTTCTCTCCATTTAGTTGGTTAATCTTTCTCCATCCCTTTGTTTTGAGTCTTTGTGTATCTTTGCATGTGAAATGGGTCTGGATGTAGCATACTGTTGGGTTTTGGCTGTATCTTTTGTTTGGGGGATTTAGTCAATTTAAATTTAGGATTACTGCCATTTGATGTTAACTGGCTGTTGTATCCATTCGTTGATGTAAATTCTTTATGTTGATGCTCTTTACTTTTTGGTATATTTTTAGAAAGGCTAATACTGGTTGTTTCTTTCTATGTGTAATGCTTCTTTCAGAAGCTCTTGTAAAGCAGGCCTGGTGGTAATAAAATCTCTGAGTACTTGCTTGTTCAAAGGATTTTATTTTTTCTTCACTTATGAAACTTAGTTTGGCTGGATATGAAATTCTGGGCTGAAAGTTCTGTTCTTTAAGGATGTTGAATATTGGCCCCCACTCTCTTCTGGCTTGTAGGGTTTCTGCTGAGAGATCTGCTGTAAGTCTGATAGGCTTCCCTTTGTGGGTAACCTGACCTTTCTCTCTGGCTGCCCTTAGTATTTTCTCCTTCATTTCAACCCTGGTGAATCTAACGATTATGTGCCTTGGGGTTGCTCTTCTTGAGGAATATCTTTGTGGTGTTCTCTGTATTACCTGGGGTTGAATATTGTCCTGCTTTGCTAGGTTGGGAAAGTTTTCCTGAATAATATCCTGAAGAGTATTTTCCAGCTTGGATTCATTCTCTGTCACATTCAGGTATACCTATCAAATGTAAATTAGGTCTTTTCACATAGTCCCATATTTCTTGGAGACTTTGCTCATTCCTTTTATCCTTTTTCTCTATTCTTGTCTTCTTGTTTTATTTCATTAAGTTGATCTTGACCTCTGATATCCTTTCTTCTGCTTGTTCAATTCAAGTGTTAAAACCTGTGCATACTTCTCGGAGTTTCTGTATTGTATTCTTCAGTTCCATTAATTCACTTATATTCCTCTCTAAATTGTCTATTCTCATTAGGATTTCATCAAACCTTTTTCAAAGTTCTTAGTTTCTTTACATTGGGCTACAACATGTTCTTTTAACTCACAGAAGTTTCTTATTATCCACCTTCTGAAGCCTGATTCTGTTAATGGAATGCACTCATTCTCCATCAAGCCTTGTTCCCTTGTTGATGAGGAACTGTGATCCTCTGTAGAGGGAGAGGCATTCTGATTTTGAGTATTCTCAGCCTTTTACACTGGTTTCTTCCCATTGTTGTAAGTTTATCCACCTGTCTCTTTGTAATTACCAACTTTCAAATTAGGTCTCTGAGTGGACGTCCAACTTGTTAATTCCCAGGGCTGAAATCTGAGCAACCCATGGCACCGGCCAAAACAGCGGCGTTAAAACTGATGGTGCTTTTCTGCCCAGGAATCTCTGTCTGGCTTCCTTCTTGAGTCCGTAATAGATGACTCTGCCTTCCGGAGCTCCAAATATCGGACTGAAGGGGAACCAGTCCTGTTACTCTGCACCAAGAGCTGCAGCGCGAGGCACCTGCAAAACTGCTGCGCCGGTCACAAGAGTCGTGCTGGCGACCCGTGGGGCTCCTCCACTGTGAATCTTCTGGTCTGTGAGCGACCAAAATTCATCTGAAGGTGTGGCATCCTCTCATTCTCTGTGCTTTCACTGGGAGCTACAATCCCAAGATGTTAGCGATCAGCCATCTTGGATCATTCCTGCATATTTTTCTGACATTTCTTCTTTATTATGTCTCTCAGTTTTTCTTTGGTTCTCACTTTTGGGAGATACCATATCTGAGGTGTCTGTAGTCATATGATTTCTGGTGTTTTTCCATTTTCCTGGGAACAAGATGAACACACATAGATTTGACATCCTTGTGATCAGCCAGTATCTGAAGGAGCATTTTTTCTTAGTTTGACTCTGGGTCATTCTCTTTATTTACTTCTGCTCCTGTCAAGTTCTTATACTTTTCTTTAACTCCATTCAGCAACTTAAAGGTTCTTGTTACTTCTTGAGGATTTTCAGTTGTCTATATTAAAATATTTAATAATATATAGCATTTTTCCTAAAAGCACAAGTACCCACAGTGTACATGAGTAAAATGTACACTGTGACATTCTATGTGACATTTAGTAGACATTCTGCCACATACAGCAGCATCTTATGAGATATCTCATATCTTCATTCAGAACATTCCTCTCAAATATGCCATGTGGCTTTTAGGACCCTGAAGAATTTTGGGTGAACGTCGGCCGGGTGGGCGCTCTTCCGCAGTGGCACTCCGGGGCCCTGAGACAGCTCAGGGGCGCCTCCCTAGAGGCTCCCGAGGAGGGAGGCGGCCGCCAGGCGAGGCTCTGAAATGGCTTTTGTCTGGTGCTGAAAAATAAAAGATCTCGGTGGACCTCCAAAATGTTGTATCGAACCGAGCACAGAAAATCAACACCAAGACAAAAGTATGCCAAATTGCAGGGTTTATTGCGGCGACCACGGAGGACTCACGTCTCTCCAACCCGTGGCCCGAAGAAGAGGCAAGACCTTTTTATACACTAAACTACCTTGAGAGCTTTTGGAGTTGGGGTGAGGGCAGAGAAGAGATGAAAGTGTTCAGAGATTTTGGTGGGCTGTAAATCACCTCAGGGTAGAGAGGAGGGTGATGGTTTCTGGACATCCAGATGGCTGGGGTGTGTTTGACACTTTAAGAGATTTACAGAACTTGAGATAACAATTTGCTTACACCTATCTGGGTAGGGGTTACTTGGTGCCAGAATGGAATTATTCGGGGTGCTTCTTCTGGTGATTACTGAGGATCAAAGCTAGCAATTCTGATAGTCTGGATAAGAGAAGGCATGCAGCTTTACTTTTGCAAAGTAAATTAGCAGTTTACAGAAACCAAGGTTAGCAGTCATTGTGAGGAGAATGGAAACAGTTTTGTTCTTTAGGATGTTGAATATTGGCCCCACTCTCTTCTGGCTTATAGGGTTTCTGCTGAGACATCTGCTGTAAGTCTGATAGACTTCCCTTTGTGGGTAACCTGACCTTCCTCTCTGGCTGCCCTTAGTATTTTCTCCTTCGTTTCAACCCTGGTGAATCTAATCTGATTATGTGCCTTGGGGTTGCTCTTCTTGAGGAATATCTTTGTGGTGTTCTCTGTATTACCTGGGGTTGAATATTGTCCTGCTTTGCTAGGTTGGGAAGGTTTTCCTGAATAATATCCTGAAGAATATTTTCCAGCTTGGATTCATTCTCTCTGTCACATTCAGGTATACCTATCAAATGTAAATTAGGTCTTTTCACATAGTCCCATATTTTTTAGAGACTTTGCTCATTCCTTTTTATCCTTCTTTCTCTATTTTTGTCTTCTTGTTTTATTTCCTTAAGTTGATCTTCGACCTCTGATATCCTTTATTCTGCTTGTTCAATTCAAGTGTTAAAACCTGTGCATACTTCTCGGAGTTTCTGTATTGTATTCTTTAGTTCCATTAATTCACTTATACTCCTCTCTAAATTGTCTATTCTCATTAGGATTTCATCAAACCTTTTTTCAAAGTTCTTAGTTTCTTTACGTTGGGCTACAACATGTTCTTTTAACTCACAGAAGTTTCTTATTATCCACCTTCTGAAGCCTGATTCTGTTCTCCATCAAGAATGCACTCGTTCTCCATCAAGCCTTGTTCCCTTGTTGATGAGGAATTGTGATCCTCTGTAGAGGGAGAGGAATTCTGATTTTGAGTATTCTCAGCCTTTTTACACTGGTTTCTTTTCATTGTTGTAAGTTTATCCACCTGTCGTCTTTGTAATTACCAACTTTCAAATTAGGTCTCTGCATGGACGTCCAACTTGTTAATTCCCAGGGCTGAAATCTGAGCAACCCATGGCACCGGCCAAAACAGCGGCGTTAAAACTGATGGTGCTTTTCTGCCCAGGAATCTCTGTTCTGGCTTCCTTCTTGAGTCCGTAATAGATGACTCTGCCTTCCCGGAGCTCCAAATATTGGACTGAAGGGGAACCAGTCCGTTTACTCTGCACCAAGAGCTGCAGCGCCGAGGCACCTGCAAAACTGCTGCGCCGGTCACAAGAGTCGTGCTGGCGACCCGTGGGGCTCCTCCACTGTGAATCTTCTGGTCTGTGAGCGACCAAAATTCATCTGAAGGTGTGGCATCCTCTCATTCTCTGTGCTTTCACTGGGAGCTACAATCCCAAGATGTTAGCGATCAGCCATCTTGGATCATTCCTGCATATTTTTTCTGACATTTCTTCTTTATTATGTCTCTCAGTTTTTTCTTTGGTTCTCACTTTTGGGAGATACCATATCTGAGGTGTCTGTAGTCATATGATTTCTGGTGTTTTTTCCATTTTCCCTGGGAACAAGATGAACACACATAGATTTGACATCCTTGTGATCAGCCGGTATCTGAAGGGAGCATTTTTTTCTTAGTTTGACTCTGGGTCATTCTCTTTATTTACTTCTGCTCCTGTCAAGTTCTTATACTTTTCTTTAACTCCATTCAGCAACTTAAAGGTTCTTGTTACTTCTTGAGGACTTTTCAGTTGTCTATATTAAAATATTTAATAATATATAGCATTTTTCCTAAAAGCACAAGTACCCACAGTGTACATGAGTAAAATGTACACTGTGACATTCTGTATGTGACATTTAGTAGACATTCTGCCACATACAGCAGCATCTTATGAGATATCTCATATCTTCATTCAGAACATTCCTCTCAAATATGCCATGTGGTAATAGGAATTCTAAACTAGTTTTTTTGATACTTAAAAATTTGTTTTTTTGCACACTTCCAAAGCTATATACTTCATGCCAGTGAACAGAACTGGTCTAGATACAGCCAGAATTACTGTTTTTTGATAACATTAAGTTAATATTGATAAAATTATTTACCTGAATTCAGGTCTTTTGGCTTTAATCATTCTGCTTCCTTTTTAGCATGTTTCTGAATTTACAAAAGAATCTATTTGGATTTTACACTTATTCTATAAATTAAGAGAGACAAGGGAAATTTGTGTGTGGGTAGGTAGTACTTGTTGGTTATAATTTATAATTTCTAGTGTCATTCTAGTTGCCTAGAAAATAGTGACCTGTTTAATTTCTGCTATCAGAAATTTATGACATTCTGCTATAAAATTTGTGACATTATTAGGCCTACACTTCACCATTTATTTTTTTCTCACTTCTGTAATTGGAATATAATGTATGTCTTCTCTTTACTGGTGACAGATGTACCCATCAAACTTTAATAAAGTTATTTAGCATGTTTATGTTCATTTAGTTACTGTATACTAAAACATTTTATTTTTATCATGATCTTCATATTACATGATTGTAAATGGGTCAGTTTGTTATTTTTCATGAATTTCTATATTATACACGTTTCAGGAATTAAGTCCAAGTGTAAATGGCTTAGAATAATCCCTAACACATTGTAGGGGCTTCTAAGTACTAACCACTCTGCTTCATCAAATTTCTATTTGTTCATACTATTCTTCATTTACTAAATTATTTTGTGTATGTTATTCACATTTATTTTTCTTTTTGTCAACAGATCTTTATTTATTTTTAATTATATATTTTTTGAGATGGAGTTTCACTCTGTCACCCAGGGTGGAGTGCAGTAGCATAATCTTGGCTCACTGAAACCTCTGCTTCCTGGGGCTCAAGTGATTCTCCTGCCTCAGCCTCCCAAGTAGCTGGGATTACAGGTGCATGCCACCATGTAGAGTTAATTTTGTATTTTTAGTAAAGACAGGGTTCCACTATGGTGGGGAGGCTGGTCTCAAGTTACTGACCTCAAGCGATCTGCCCACCTCATCCTCCCAATGTGTTGGGATTACAGGCATGAGCCACTGCACCTGGCCTATTTTTATTTATTTATTTATTTATTTTTTAAGTTTATTTTTTCAGTTGCATTTTAGGTTTTGGGGTACATGTGAAGAGCATGCAAGATAGTTACATAGGTACACACATGGCAGTGTGATTTGCTGCCTTTCACATTTATTTTTCTATCCTCTCTAAATGTTTATTAAAAGATAAGGTAGGCTAATGTGTCATATTGATAAAATTTAATGTCAAATGGCATGCTTCACTGTTTTTCTTTAGATGGAATAACTTTTTAGACTCAATGAAGTTTTAGTCATATTCTCAATCCTACAACAGATGAAGCTTTGGGTCATTCACTGATTGTCCCCAAACTTCATTCACCTACCTTATACTTCCTGAGTCTTTTATGCCAACTGCCTAGAAAATCTAGTTTAGGTTTGTGCCTCAAAGTTTCTCATGATCTGTGGTTTCAACTATGGCTTAACTGGGGAAGGATAGGCTTCCAGAGCTCAAACTGATTAGTTGTGGCATCATTCAGTTTGGAATCAGGCCTAGGTTCCTTTGTTGTTCAGGGTATTCCCTCCATTCTTTGTCACACAGGCCTGTAAGTAGAGAAGCTTAAATCATTGGATCTTCCTTCTACATAGCAAAGTATATGCCACAAGGGGTGGGGAAAAGAAGGAAGGAATTAAGGGCACCAGAGAGAGAAAGTAAGAGGTAAATGACAATATTTTAGTAATTAAATCTTGGAAGGGACATTCCATATCTTCAGTTGTATTCTTTTGCTTAGAGGTGAGTCACTAACTACTTACTCACAAGGGTGTGTATACTGGGAAATGGGGATCTTCGTGAACCATCATGTAGGCTGCTCAACACAGAGGCCAAGGGGAGACAAATGGACCTGATTCTAAATAGAATGAGAAGACCTTGGAAAGTTTATTGCCTAAGAAAGACAATATCAAAAGTTTATTTAATTTCAACTCCCTTATGCTGGATCTTGAGAAATGAGACTAGGAGGGGAAGCAACTTTCCCAACATGGATACAACCCAGGCATGTTTGAATTGTCCCACCACATGTAATTTTTCCATCTCTGTATTTATACATTAGCTACATGTGATACCAACTCATGATCCCTTGTATTAATTCACATACCCCTGATGAGTTCCCTTAGAATTAGGTAACTCCTGATGAGTTCTTGTAGAACTGGGTAACTAGCATGATCTCCATTGTGCAGGTTGGGAGAGTGTGGATCCTCTGAGAAGCACAATGACATATCTAGGATGACATAACTGGTAAATTTATTAAAAGGAGGTTCTGACCTAGCTCTCCTCAACCTGTAGTCCAGGCTTCACTGAGTCTTCTCAGAGGCTGAGGGAGAGGGGTCTGTGTTTGCATAATTGTGTGCAGGTAATAAAATAACATGGGGAAGTAAGATGAGTAGTCAGCATCCCAGAGAAGCCTTTGGGTAGGTCTTAGTAAGAGAATGATGAAAACTTGAAGAAGTGGCCTCACTTTTCTGGTGTAAGACCTCCAACAGAACTTAGAACATTGGTAACCAAGCACTGAGAGTTCTGAAGACAGTCTCCTATCAAGCTTAGTTATCCAGAGACTGTCAAGAGTGCAAGATGTTCTGCAGTATCCCAACTTTTTAAAGCTCTTACTTCAGTGAGAGCCTTTTCTAAAGATGCAGAATTTGGCTCAGCTCTCAATCTCTCAACCTCCATCCTTCAGGCCATTTGGCAAGAAGTACCCCAAAGTGACCACAGGGTGGTCCTTTCCATGCCAGTCCTTGAGATCCCATCTGGACAACCTCATCCCCTCTCCTCATTACAATATATTTGTGTAGGGGTGGGGAGCAGAAGGTGAGGTGAGGCTCTTCCTGGGAAGGAGCAGGTTGTTAGGTGCTTGAACTCTACTGTGTTCATACCCCAGGTC
Source organism: Saguinus midas (assembly GCA_021498475.1). Taxonomy (NCBI): domain Eukaryota; kingdom Metazoa; phylum Chordata; class Mammalia; order Primates; family Cebidae; genus Saguinus; species Saguinus midas. The sequence goes on along the minus strand of CM038402.1, from coordinate 24,626,407 downwards.
ATGACTGGCAGGATGGGAAGGTGAGTGTTGGGGATTAAGCTTGTTTACTCAGATTTGATTCTGAGACCTCAAGCTGTCATGTGTTTTTTGCCCTGGCTGGAAGTTCATGGAGATGCTCCTCTGTTTCTGATCTAGAATGTAGAACTTTAATCAGAGTATTTCCTTGTGGGAACAGCCAAGCAGGCCACTAAAACCTCTCAATCAATTTGCTGGGTACTCTATTTGCAGAATTCCATGCAGGAGATCAGTGAAGAGCTGTTTGATAGGTCCAACTCTATCTCCTTGGACAAAAGACAGTAGCACCACATTTCAACCATGGGTCACTGCTGGGCAAGCATGAGAATGAGCACAGAAGGGTCAACACAGACAACAACCTGAGATGACCATGGTGGGCCCAGGGCCCAAACCTGAGTACAGAGACTCCCCTGGGTTCTGTCCTATATTTTTGCCAATTTAGTGGCCGATAATCCCATTCCCAAAGGAATCTGGCCTCCATTAGTCCCCAGTGCACCTAACTTGGCGAGGTGCAAAGTCTTTGTCCACATACTTCTAAAACTATCAGAGAAAACACTTTTTCATTTTTTTTACTTTATAATAGGCCATGAGTATCTTTGCATATTGTCGCTGTTTATTGTTTTAACTTGCTCCAAGTATTCTATGTAGCAGTCAGCTCCACTGCTCTTCCAGACCTCCCACCATTACTCTAAATTGGATTGTTTCTAGGGGAAAAGGAGGGGTTCAGGCTCTTCTAACATTTGTCTATAACTTTTGGTCTTATAAAACATATCATCTTGCATGTTCTTCACATGTACCCCAAAAGCTAAAATGCGATAAAAAATAAAAAAAAATATCGTCATAATCCTGCCAGGTCAGAAACTGCGCTCACTTGTCTTCATGATATTCCATAAGTGAGGCTGTTTCCCACAGTGGTGCATCCTTTCTGTGCTAGTGAAGATTGTGATTCTGTTCTGTGGTCATCTCAGATTTCTCTCATTCAGTGACTTCCATTTTTATATTTTCATGGTGTTTGAAGAGGAAAACATTTTAAATTTGGTGAAGTATAGTTTTCTCTTTTTAATTATTCTTTGGTGTGAAATCTAAAATATTGTTACCTAATGCAAGGTTACAAAAATTTAATATTCCTCCTAAGAAGTTTTTAGTCTCAGCACTTACATTTAAGCATATGATCTATTTAACTTTTGTTCATTGTTTGGTTGGTTGATTTTTTTTTTTTTGAGGAAGGCAGGAAGGGAGGAAAGGAGGAAGGGAGGGAAGAAGGAAGGGAGGGAGGGAGGGAGGGAGGAAGGAAGTGAGGGAGGGAGAGAAAGAAAGGAAGGAAGGAAATCAGGCAATGAGAGAGACATTGCTGACCTGGATCTAGAGGTCTACAAGTTGATTTCTTTCTTTTTTTTTTTTATTTTTTTGAGAGAAGAAAAAAAAAAGGAGTGAAGGAGAGGAAGAAAAGAGGGAGTGAGAATGGAAATGTTGCTTTATTCTAAAAGAAATGGGTATTAATAATGGCCAATCAATATTTCATTTAAATCTATGAGTAGGTGTGATGTGGTATTGACAAGAATGTATATTTGGTGTGTTTAAAGTGGAGAGCTCTATAAATATTTATTAAGTTTACTTGTTCCAGATTTGAGTTTGAGTCCTTGATATCCTTATTAATTTTCTGTCTCATTGAGTCTTAGTCTCTATGTATCTGGGTGTTAGGATCGTTAGCTCTTATTGTTACATTGATCCTTTTACCACTATATCTTTGTTGCTTTGAAATCTATTTTATCAGATATGAGAATTGCAACTCCTGTTACTTATTTATTTATTTATTTATTTTTGCTTTCCATTTGGTTGGTAAATCTTTCTCCATTCTTTTGTTTTGAGTCTTTGTGTATCCTTGCATGTGAAGTGGATCTGGATGTAGCATACTGTTGGGTTTTGGCTGTATCTTTTGATTGGGGAATTTAGTCAATTTAAATGTAGGATTACTGCCATTTGATGTTAACTGGCTGTTGTATCCATTTGTTGGTGTAAATTCTTCTTTATGTTGATGCTCTTTACTTTTTGGTATATTTTTAGAAAGGCTAATACTGGTTGTTTCTTTCTATGTGTAATGCTTCTTTCAGAAGCTCTTGTAAAGCAGGCCTGGTGGTAATAAAATCTCTGAGTACTTGCTTGTTTGCAAAGGATTTTATTTTTCCTTCAGTTGTGAAGCTTAGTTTGGTGGGATATGAAATTCTGGGCTGAAAGTTCTGTTCTTTAAGGATGTTGAATATTGCCCCTTACTCTATTCTGGCTTGTAGAGTTTCTGCTGAGAGATCTGCTGTAAGTCTGATAGACTTCCCTTTGTGGGTAACCTGACCTTCCTCTCTGGCTGCCCTTAGTATTTTCTCCTTCTTTTCAACCCTGGTGAATCTAATGATTATGTGCCTTGGGGTTGCTCTTCTTGAGGAATATCTTTGTGGTGTTCTCTGTATTACCTGGGGTTGAATGTTGTCCTTCTTTGCTAGTTTAGGAAAATTTTCCTGAATAATATCCTGAAGAATATTTTCCAGCTTGGATTCATTCTCTCCATCGCATTCAGGTACACCTATCAAATGTAAATTTGGTCTTTTCACATAGTTCCACATTTCTTGGAGACTTTGCTCATTCCTTTTTATCCTTTCTTCTCATTCTTGTCTTCTCATTTTATTTCATTAAGTTGGACTTCGACCTCTGATATCTTTTCTTCTGCTTGAACAATTCGAGTGTTTAAACCTGTGCATACTTCTCAGAGTTCCTGTATTGTATTGTTCAGTTCCATTAATTCACTTATATTCCTCTCTAAATTGTCTGTTCTCATTAGGATTTCGTCAAACCTTTTTTCAAAGTTCTTAGCTTCTTTACATTGGGCTACAACATGTTCTTTTAACTCACAGAATTTTCTTACTATCCATGTTCTGAAGCCTGATTCTGTTATTGGGATGCACTCCTTCTCCATCAAGCCTTGTTCCCCTGTTGATGAGAGACTGTGATCCTCTTTAGAGGGAGAGGCATTCTGATTTTGAGAATTCTCAGCATTTTTACACTGGTTTCTTCCCATCATTGTAAGTTTATCCACCTGTTGTCTTTGTAATTACCACCTTTCAAATTAGGTCTCTGAGTAGACGTCCAATTTGTTAATTCCCAGGGCCGAAATATGAGCAATGCACTGCACTGGCCAAAACGGTGGCGTTAAGACTGATGGTGCTTTTCTACCCAGGAATCTTCAGTCTGACTTTCTTCTTGAGTCTGTATAGGCACCTCTGCCTTCCCGGGGCTCCAAACCTTGGTTAGAAGGGGAACCAGTCCTATTTACTCTGCTCCAAGAGCTGCCATGCCGAGGTGCCAGCAAAACCACTGTGCCAGCCACAAGAGTTGCACTGGCGACCCGTGCAGCTCCTCCACTGGGAATCTTCTGCTCCGTGAGTGACCAAAATTTGTCTGAAAGTGTGGCGTCCTCTCGTTCTCTGCGTTTTCACTGGGAGCTACAATCTTGAGATGTTAGCAGTCAGCCATCTTGGATTGTTCCCCTGGTTGGTTGGTTTTTCATATGTGATTTGAGTTAGGAGTCCAGTGTCATTATTTTGCAGGCCAGTATCCAATTTTCCAGTATTATTTGTTGAAAAGACTTTACTCAGAAATTTCTTGGCCCCTTGTTAAAAATCACTTTACCATAAATACATGTTTATTAATGAAACTTCCTATTTCATTGTTCTATATGACCACCACAGGCTTGATTATTGTTATTTTGTAGTAAATCAGAATTAGTTTTATTAAGTTTAAGTTACAAATTTTGTCATTCCTTTCTTCCTTTTTTTTTTTTTGAGATGGAGTTTTGCTCTTGTAGCCCAGGCTGGAGTGCAATGGCGTGATCTCGGCTCATTGCAACCTCCGCCTCCCAGGTTCAAGCAATTCTCCTGCCTAAGCCTCCTGAGTAGCTGGGATTACAGGCATGCACGATCATGCCTGGCTAATTTTTGGATTTTTAGTAGAAGTGGAGTTTCACCATGTTGGGCAGGCTGGTCTTGAATGCCTGACCTCAGATGATTTGCCCACCTCTGCCCCCCAGAGTATTGGGATTACAGGCATGAACAACCAGGCCTTGCTGAATTTCATTATATCTTTTAAGGATTGTGTTTGTGTTTTTGGTTTACTTTGCATATATATGTGGATTTTGAGAAAGCTTGTCAATTTCTATAAAAACTACAGAAACTGTACTTGAAATTTGAAGGGACTCCATTTAATTTGTAGGTCAAGTTGTAGGGTATTTTATTCCTTACAATATTGTTTAATATGGGAGGTCTTTCCATTTATTCAGCGCTTTGATTCATTTTTGCATAAGGAAATCTTCCACTGTAAAATTCTTGTACTTCTTTTGTTAAATTTATCCATGGGAGGGAGGTGCCAAGATAGTCAACTAGAAACAGCTGCAGTTGAAGGTGCCTACTGATAAGAAAAACAGCAAGTGAATCCTGCACCAGCAACTGAGGTATCCAGGTTCTGTCAATGGTACTGACTGGGCAGGGGCATTACCCATGGGGAGTGAGGAAAACTAGGTTATGCAGTGGCCCACCTGGGAACCACACAGGGCAAGGGGAGCACCCAACCCAATCCAAGGGAGGCAGTGAGTTATTTTGCTCCCGTGCCTGGGAAACCATTGCTATTTCCATGGATCTGTACAACCTACAGATCAAGAGATCCCCCTCATGAGCCCACACCATCAGGGCCTTGGGTCCCAAGCACAGAGCTATACAGATTTTCAGGAGCCACTTGGCTGGAGACTGCCTAAGACTACCAAGTTTCCTTGGAGAGGGGTGGCCATTATCACTACAGCTGCCAGATGCCTAAGATGACTGAGCTGCCAGGGGGAGGTGTGGCAGTCATCACTGCAGTTCTGGTTTGCCATTTTTCACCTGCTGGTGCCAGGAAGACTGGATAATTTGGACCCAAAAGGAATTCCACACAGTACAGCACAGCAGCTGTGGCAGACTGTGGCCAGACTGCTTCTTTAGGCTTGACCCTGACCCAACCCTCCTTGCAGGTCATAGGTGGGGTATCTCTAAAGGAATTTTAGCAACTGCAGCCAGGGGGTTAGGGAGAGAACTTTGATCCCCCAGGACTGAACTTCCTGGGGGAGGGGCAGCCCCAGTCTCTGTGGATCAGCAGTCTTTTCCCCCTGCTTGCTGTGAGGAATTTAGGTAGTCCACATGAGTGGGATTCCACCAGTGCAGCTCATTCCCTCTGCCAAGGGGCAGCCAGAATGATTTAAGTGAGTCCTGGATTCCATACTTCCTGACTGGGTGAGATCCCCCAGCAGGAATCACCAGACATCTTATACAGGAGAGTTCCTGCTGGCACCAGGTCAGTGCTTCTCTGGGGCAAAGATCCCAGGGGAAGGAGCAAGCAGCTATGTTTGCTATTCTTTAGCCTCCACTGGTGATGCCATCAGGTGTGGGAGGAATCCAGACAAATAGTATCTGGAGTGAACCCTCAGCAGCCCTATGGAAGAAGGCCCTGATTGTTAAAAGAAAAACAAACAGAAAGCAACAACAATAGCATCAGCAAACATGTCACAACAAAAACCCTATCGAAAGGTCAGCACCCTCAAAGACTGAAGGTAGTAAACTCATGAAGATGAGAAAGAATTAACAAAAAAGCTGTAAAAACTAAAATAGCCAGAGGGCCTCCTCTCCAAATGATCATGACACCTCTGCAGCAAGAGGGAGGAGGCTGAGATGTATGAAATGACAGAAGTAGGCTTCAGAGCATGTTCTAACCCAAAGCAAACAAGCTGAGAACCATGATAAAACATTAGTAACTGTTAACTAGAGCAATCAGTTTAGAGAGGAACATAAAAGACCTGATGGAACTGGAAAACACAACATGAGAATGTCACAATGCAACCACAAGTATCACTAACCAAATAGACCTGACAGAAGGAAGAATTTCAGAGCTTGAAATGATGGTTGCTGAAATAAGATAAGGTTAGAGAAAAAAGAATGAAAAGGAATGAACAAAACCTCTAAGAATTATAGGATTATCTAAAAACACCAAACCTATGACTGATTGGGGTACTTGAGGAGACAGAATGGAACCAAGTTGTAAAACTTAGGATATCATTCAGGAGAAATTCCCCAACTCAGCAAGACAGACCAATATTAAAACTCAGGAAAATCTAGAGAACCCCAGTAAGATACTCCATGAGAAAAATCAATCCCAAGATACTACTCATCATATTCTCCAAGGTCAAATGAAGGAAAAAATGTTAATAACAGCCAGAGAAAAAGGCCAGATCCCCTGCAAAGGGAAGCCCATTGGACTAATTGCAAACATCTCAGCAGAAACACCTCAAGCCATAAAAGATTGGGGACCAATATTTAACATTATTAAAGAATTTTCAATTAAGAATTTTATATCCAGCCAAACTAAGATTCATAAACAAAGGAGAAATAATGTCTTTTTTAAGACAAGCAAATGCTGAGGGAATTTGTCACTACTAGGCCTGTCTTGCAAGAGCTCCTGAAGGAAGCCCTAAATATGGAAAGGAAAAATTATTACTAGCCACTGCAAAAACACACCGAAGTCTACAGACAAATGAAACTATGAAGCAACTGTATCAATAAGTCTGCAAAATAACCAGCTGATATCATTTGACAGGATCAAATTCACACATAACAATATTAACCTTAAGTGTAAATGGGCTAAGTGCCCCAATTAAAAGACATACAAAGGCAAGCTGGATAGAGGCAATCAAAATCTATCAATGTGCTGTATTCAAGAGACCCATCTCACCTGTGAAGACACACATAGGGTTAAAATAAAGGAATGGAGGAAAATTTACCAAGCAAATGGAAAGCAGAAAAAAACAGGGGTTGCATTCTGACAAAACAGACCATAAACCAAAAAAGATCAGAGTAGACAAAGAAAGACATTACATAATGGTAAAGAAAGCAATTCAGCAAGAGATCCTAAATATATATGCACCCAATACAGGAGCACCTAGATTTATGAAACAAGTTCTTAGAGACTTACAAAGAGATGTGGACTCCCATGCAATAATAGTTGGAGATTTTAATACCCCACTGTCAATATTAGACAGATCAAGACAGAAAATTAACAAGAATATTCAGGACTGGAACTCAGCTTTGGATCAAGTGGACCTGATAGGTATCTACAGAACTTTCCAATCCAAAACAATAGAATATACATTCTTCTCAGTGGCACTTACTCTAAAATTGATTACATAATTGAAGTAAAACACCCCTCAGCAAATGCAAAATAACTGCAATCACAACGAGCAGTCTCTCAGACCACAGCACAATGGAATTAGAACTCAAGATTAAGAAACTCACTTAAAACCACACAATTACATGGAAATTGAACAACCTGCTCCTGAATGACACATGGGTAAATAGTGAAATGAAGGCAGAAATAAACAAGTTATTTGAAACCAATAAGAACAAAGAGACAATGTAACAGAATCTCTGGGACACAGCTAAAACAGTATTTAGAGGGAAATTTATAGCACTACATGCCCACATTAAGAAGCTAGAAAGATCTAAAATTGACACCTTAACATCACAACAAAAAACCTAGAGAAATAAGAGCAAACAAACCCAAAGCTAGCAGAAGAAAAGAAATAAACAAGATCAGAATGGACATAAAAGAGAGACATGAAAAACTCTAAAAAAATCAATGAATCCAGGAGCTGTTTTTTGGAAAAACAACAACAGTAAAATAGATAAACCACTAGGTAGACTAATAAAGAAGAAAAGAGAGAAACATCAAATAGATACAATAAAAAATGATAAAGGGGATATTACCACTGATCCTACAGAAATACAACCATCATTGCATATAAACACATCTATGCAAATAAAGTAGAAAATTTAGAAGAAATAGATAAATTCCTGGACACATATACCTCCCAAGACTGAACCTGGTAGATGTTGAATTCCTGAATAGACCAATAAGAAGTTCTGAAATTGAGGCAGTAATAAACAGACATCTTATACAGGAGAGTTCCTGCTGGCACCAGGTCAGTGCTTCTCTGGGGCAGAGATCCCAGAGGAAGGAGCAGGCAGCTATCTTTGCTGTTCTGCAGCCTCCACTGGTGATGCCATCAGGTGTGGGAGGAATCCAGACAAATAGTATCTGGAGTGAACCCTCAGCAGCCCTATGGAAGAAGGCCCTGATTGTTAAAAGAAAAACAAACAGAAAGCAACAACAATAGCATCAACAAATGTCACCCCAAAAACCCTATCCAAAGGTCAGCATCCTCAAAGACTGAAGGTAGTAAACTCATGAAGATGAGAAAGAATTAACAAAAAGCTGTAAAACTAAAATAGCCAGAGGGCCTCCTCTCCAAATGATCACAACACCTCTGCAGCAAGAGGAAGAGGCTGAGATGGATGAAATGACAGAAGTAGGCTTCAGAAGGTGGGTAATAGTGAACTTCACTGCGATAAAGAAGCATGTTCTAACCCAAAGCAAACAAGCTGAGAACCATGATAAAACATTAGTAACTGTTAACTAGAGCAATCAGTTTAGAGAGGAACATAAAAGACCTGATGGAACTGGAAAACACAACATGAGAATGTCACAATGCAACCAGAAGTATCACTAACCAAATAGACCTGGCAGAGGAAGAATTTCAGAGCTTGAAAACTATCTTGTTGAAATAAGATAAGATTAGAGAAAAAGAATGAAAAGGAATGAACAAAACCTCTAAGAATTATAGGATTATCTAAAACACCAAACCTATGACTGATTGGGGTACTTGAGACAGAATGAAACCAAGTTGGAAAACTTAGGATATCATTCAGGAGAAATTCCCCAACTCATCAAGACAGACCAATATTAAAATTCAGGAAAATCTAGAGAACCCCAGTAAGATACTCCATGAGAAAAATCAATCCCAAGATGCATACTCATCATATTCTCCAAGGTCAAATGAAGGAAAAATGTTAATAACAGCCAGAGAAAAGGCCAGATCCCTGCAAAGGGAAGCCCATTGGACTAATTGTAAACATCTCAGCAGAAACACCTCAAGCCATAAAAGATTGGGGACCAATATTTAACATTATTAAAGAATTTCCAATTCAGAATTTTATATCCAGCCAAACTAAGATTCATAAACAAAGAGAAATAATGTCTTTTTAAGACAAGCAAATGCTGAGGAATTTGTCACTACTAGGCCTGTCTTGCAAGAGCTCCTGAAGGAAGCACTAAATATGGAAAGGAAAAATTATTACTAGCCACTGCAAAACACACTGAAGTCTACAGACAAATGACTATGAAGCAACTGTATCAATAAGTCTGCAAAATAACCAGCTGACATCATTTGACAGGATCAAATTCACACATAACAATATTAACCTTAAGTGTAAATGGGCTAAATGCCCCAATTAAAAGACATACAAAGGCAAGCTGGATAGAGGCAATCAATCCATTGATGTGCTGTATTCAAGAGACCCATCTCACCTGTGAAGACACACATAGGGTTAAAATAAAGGAATGGAGGAAAATTTACCAAGCAAATGGAAAGCAGAAAAAACAGGGGTTGCAGTCCAACAAAACAGACCATAAACCAACAAAGATCAAAGTAGACAAAGAAAGACATTACATAATGGTAAATAAATCAATTCAGCAAGAGATCCTAAATATATATGCACCCAATACAGGAGCACCTAGATTTATAAAACAAGTTCTTAGAGACTTACAAAGAGATGTGGACTCCACACAATAATAGTTGGAGATTTTAATACCCCACTGTCAATATTAGACAGATCAAGACAGAAAATTAACAAGAATATTCAGGACTGGAACTCAGCTTTGGATCAAGTGGACCTGATAGATATCTACAGAACTTTCCAATCCAAAACAATAGAATATACATTCTTCTCAGTGGCACATGGTACTTACTCTAAAATTGATTACATAATTGAAGTAAAACACCCCTCAGCAAATGCAAAATAACTGCAATCACAACAAGCAGTCTCTCAGACCACAGCACAATCAATTAGAACTCAAGATTAAGAAACTCACTTAAAACCACACAACTACATGGAAATTGAACAACCTGCTCCTGAATGACACCTGGTAAATAGTGAAATGAAGGCAGAAATAAACAAGTTATTTGAAACCAATAAGAACAAAGAGACAATGTAACAGAATCTCTGGGACACAGCTAAAACAGTATTTAGAGGAAATTTATAGCACTACATGCCCACATTAAGAAGCTAGAAAGATCTAAAATTGACACCTTAACATCACAACAAAAACTAGAGAAACAAGAGCAAACAAACCCAAAGCTAGCAGAAGACAAGAAATAACCAAGATCAGAGTGGACATAAAAGAGATAGAGACATGAAAACTCTAAAATCAATGAATCCAGGAGCTGTTTTTGGAAAAACAACAACAGTAAAATAGATAAACCACTAGCTAGACTAATAAAGAAGAAGAGAGAAACATCAAATAGATACAATAAAAAATGATAAAGGGATATTACCACTGATCCCACAGAAATACAACCATCAGAGAATACTATAAACACATCTATGCAAATAAACTAGAAAATTTAGAAGAAATAGATAAATTCCTGGACACATATACCTCCCAAGACTGAACCTGGTAGACGTTGAATTCCTGAATAGACCAATAAGAAGTTCTGAAATTGAGTCAATAATAAACAGCATACCAACCACAAAAAGCCCAGAACCAGATGGATTTACAGCTGAATTCTGTCAGAGGTAGAGAGGAGCTTGTACCATTTCTTCTGAAACTAATCCAAATAATTAAAAGGATGGTCTTGTTCCTATCTTATTTTATTAGACCAGCATCATCTGGTTACCAAAATCTGGCAGAGATACAGTGATAAACAAACAAAAACAAAAACAAAAACAAAACCAAAACCAAAACCTTCATTCTAACATTTCTGATGAAAATTGATGCAAAAATCCTCAATAAAATTTAGCAAACCAAATCCAGCAGCACATCAAAAGCTTATTTGCCATGATTGATCAATGCAAGGCTGGTTCAACATATGCAAATCAATAAACATAATTCATCACATAAACAGAACTAAAGACAAAACCACATGATTATCTCAATAGATGTAGAAAATGCCTTTGATAACATTCAACATCCTTCATGTTAAAAACTCTCAATAAACTAGGTATTGATGGAAACATATGTCAAAATAATAAGAGCCATTTATGACAAACCCACAGCCAAGATCATACTGAATGGGCAAAAGCTGGAAGCATTCCTTGAAAACTGGCACAAGACAAGGATGCCCTCTCTCACCACTCCTATTCAACATAGTATTGGAAGTTCTGACCAGGGCAACAAGGCAAAATAAGAAATAAAGCATATTTGAATAAAAGAGAGAAGTCAAGCCGTCTCTTTGCTAATAACATGATCCTATATCTAGAAAACCCCATTATGTCAGCCCAAAAGATTTTTAAGCTGATAAGCAACTTCAGCAAAGTCTCAGGATACAAAATCAATGTGCAAAATTACAAGCATTCCTATACACCAACAATAGAGAAGCAGAGAGCTAAATCATGCATGAACTCATATTCACAATTGCTACAAAGAGAATAAAATACCTAGGAATACAGCTAACAAGGGAAGTGAAGGGCCTCTTCAAGGAAAACTACAAACCACTGCAAAACACACTGAAGTCTATAAACAAATGACGCTATGAAGCAACTGTATCAATAAGTCTGCAAAATAACCAGCTGACATCATTTGACAGGATCAAATTCACACATAACAATATTAACCTTAAGTGTAAATGGGCTAAATGCCCCAATTAAAAGACATACAAAGGCAAGCTGGATAGAGGCAATCAAAATCTATCAATGTGCTGTATTCAAGAGACCCATCTCACCTGTGAAGACACACATAGGGTTAAAATAAAGGAATGGAGGAAAATTTACCAAGCAAATGGAAAGCAGAAAAAACAGGGGTTGCAGTCCAACAAAACAGACCATAAACCAACAAAGATCAAAGTAGACAAAGAAAGACATTACATAATGGTAAATAAATCAATTCAGCAAGAGATCCTAAATATATATGCACCCAATACAGGAGCACCTAGATTTATAAAACAAGTTCTTAGAGACTTACAAAGAGATGTGGACTCCACACAATAATAGTTGGAGATTTTAATACCCCACTGTCAATATTAGACAGATCAAGACAGAAAATTAACAAGAATATTCAGGACTGGAACTCAGCTTTGGATCAAGTGGACCTGATAGATATCTACAGAACTTTCCAATCCAAAACAATAGAATATACATTCTTCTCAGTGGCACATGGTACTTACTCTAAAATTGATTACATAATTGAAGTAAAACACCCCTCAGCAAATGCAAAATAACTGCAATCACAACAAGCAGTCTCTCAGACCACAGCACAATGGAATTAGAACTCAAGATTAAGAAACTCACTTAAAACCACACAACTACATGGAAATTGAACAACCTGCTCTGAATGACACCTGGATAAATAGTGAAATGAAGGCAGAAATAAACAAGTTATTTGAAACCAATAAGAACAAAGAGACAATGTAACAGAATCTCTGGGACACAGCTAAAACAGTATTTAGAGGAAATTTATAGCACTACATGCCCACATTAAGAAGCTAGAAAGATCTAAAATTGACACCTTAACATCACAACAAAAACTAGAGAAACAAGAGCAAACAAACCCAAAGCTAGCAGAAGACAAGAAATAACCAAGATCAGAGTGGACATAAAAGAGATAGAGACATGAAAACTCTAAAACAATGAATCTAGGAGCTGTTCTTTGGAAAAACAACAACAGTAAAATAGATAAACCACTAGCTAGACTAATAAAGAAGAAAAGAGAGAAACATCAAATAGATACAATAAAAAATGATAAAGGGGTATTACCACTGATCCCACAGAAATACAACCATCAGAGAATACTATAAACACATCTATGCAAATAAACTAGAAAATTTAGAAGAAATAGATAAATTCCTGGACACATATACCTCCCAAGACTGAACCTGGTAGATGTTGAATTCCTGAATAGACCAATAAGAAGTTCTGAAATTGAGGCAGTAATAAACAGCATACCAACCACAAAAAGCCCAGAACCAGATGGATTTACAGCTGAATTCTGTCAGAGGTAGAGAGAGGAGCTTGTGCCATTTCTTCTGAAACTAATCCAAATAATTAAAAAGGATGGTCTTGTTCCTATCTTATTTTATTAGGCCAGCATCATCTGGTTACCAAAATCTGGCAGAGATACAATGATAAACAAACAAAAATACCAAAAACAAAAACAAAACCAAAACCAAAAACCTTCAGTCTAACATTTCTGATGGAAATTGATGCAAAAATCCTCAATAAAATTTAGCAAACCAAATCCAGCAGCACATCAAAAGCTTATTTGCCATGATTGATCAATGCAAGGCTGGTTCAACATATGCAAATCTATAAACATAATCATCACATAAACAGAACTAAAGACAAAACCACATGATTATCACAATAGATGTAGAAAATGCCTTTGATAACATTTAACATCCTTTCATGTTAAAAACTCTCAGTAAAGTAGGTATTGATGAAACATATGTCAAAACAATAAGAGCCATTTATGACAAACCCACAGCTAAGATTATACTGAATGGACAAACATGGAAGCATTCCCTTTGAAAACTGGCACAAGACAAGGATGCCCTCTCTCGCCACTCCTATTCAGCATAGTATTGGAAGTTCTGACCAGGGCAACAAGGCAAAATAAGGAAATAAAGGGTATTTGAATAAAAAGAGAGGAAGTCAAGCCATCTCTTTGCTAATAACATGATCCTATATCTAGAAAACCCCATCATGTCAGCCCAAAAGCTTTTTAAGCTTATAAGCAACTTCAGCAAAATCTCAGGATACAAAATCAATGTGCAACAATTACAAGCATTTGTATACACCAACAATAGAGAAGCAGAGAGCTAAATCATACATGAACTCCTATTCACAACTGCTACAAAGAGAATAAAATACTTAAGAATACAGCTAACAAGGGAAGTGAAGGGCCTCTTCAAGGAAAACTACAACCACTGCTAAAAGAAATCAGAGAGGGTACAAGCAACTGGAAAAAATTCCATGCTCATGGACAGAAAGAATCAGTATCATAAAAAAGGCCATTCTGCCCCAAGTAATTTATAGATTCAATGCTATTCCCATTAAACCACCATTGACATTCTTCACAGAATTAGAAAAAACTACTTTAAAATTCATATGGAACCAAAAAAGAGCCTGTATAACCAAGATGATTCTAAGCAACAGGAACAAAGCTGAGTCGTCATGCTACCAAATTTTAAACCATACAGGTTAACATAACCAAAACAGCATGTTATTGATCCTAAAACAGACATATAGACCAATGGAACAGAAAAGAGATCTCAGAAATTGACTCCACATCTACGACTATCTGATCTTCAACAAACCTGACAAAAACAAGCAATAGGGAAAGCATTCCTCATTTAATAAATAGTGCTGGGAAAACTGGCTAGTCATATGCAGAAAATTGAACTGGACCTCTTCCTTACATCTTATACAAAAATTAACTCAAGATGGATTAAAGGTTTAAATATAAAATTCAGAATTATAAAAAACCTAAAAGAAAATCTAGGCAATATCATTCAGGACATAGGCATGGGCAAAGATTCCGTGATGAAAATGTCAAAAGCAATTGCAACAAAAGAAAAACTTGACAAATGGGATCTATTTAAACTAAAGAGCTTATCCACAGCAAAAGAAACTATCATCAGAGTGAACAGACAGCCTACACAATGGGAGAAATTTTTTTTTGCAATCTATTCATCTAACAAAGGTCTAATAGCCAGGATCTACAAGGAAGTTAAACAAATTTACAAGAAAAGAGCAATCCTATTAAAAAGTGGGCAAAAGACATCAACAGATACTTTTCAAAAGAAGACATTTTTGCAGCCAACAAACATTTAAAGAAGCTCAACATCACTGTTCATTTGTGAAATGCAAATCAAAACCACAATAAGATACCATCGTATGCCAGTTAGAATTGTGATTATTAAAAAATCAAGAAACAACAGATGCTGGCAAGGCTTTGGAAAAATAGGAACACTTTTACACTGTTAGTGGGAATGTAAATTAGCTCAACCATTAAGGAAGACAGTTTGATAATTCCTCAAAGACCTAGAACCAGAAATACCATTTCACTTAGCAATGCGATTACTGGGTATGTACCCAAAGGATGTAAATTATTCTATTATAAAGATACATGCATGTATATGTTCACTGCAGCACTATCCCCAATTGCAAAGACATGGAATCAAGCCAAATGCCCATCAATGATAGATCGGATAAAGAAAATGTTGTACATATACACCATGGATACTATGCAGCCATAAAAAGGAATGAGATTATATCCTTTGCAGGGACATGGATGGAGCTGGAAGCCACTATCCATGTCCAGCAAACTAAAACAGAAATAGAAAACCAAACACCACATGTTCTCACTTATAAGTGGAAGCCGAACAGTGAGAACACATGGACACAGGAAGGGGAACAACACACACTGGAGCCTGTCCAGAGGTTTGGAGGAGGGAGAGCATCAGGATAGATAAATTTATCAGCTCCTTAAGCTGATAAATGCATGTGGGACTTACTTAATACCTAGGTGATGGGTTGAGAGGTGCGGCAAACCACCATTGCACACATTTATCTATGTAATAAACCTGCACATGCTGCACATGTATCCTGGAACTTTAATTAAAAAAAATCCAAATGATCAGCAAAATAGATAGACCACTAGCCAGAATAATAAAGAAGAAAAGAGAAGAATCAAATAGATGCAAAAAATGATAAAACCACCAATCCCACAGAAAGACAAACTACCATCAGAGAATACTACAAACACCTCTATGGAGGTAAACCAGTAAATCTAGAAGAAATGGATAAATACCTGGACGTTTACACCCTCCCAAGACTAAACCAGAAAGAACTTGAATCCCTGAATAGACCAATAACAAGGTCTGAAATTGAGGCAGCAATTAATAGCCTACCAACCAAAAAAAGAGTCCAGGACCAGATGGGTTCACAGCCGAATTCAACCAGAGGTACAAAGATGAGCTGGTACCATTCCTTCTGAAGCTATTTCAAACAATGCAA
Organism: Saguinus midas; assembly: GCA_021498475.1. Classification (NCBI taxonomy): domain Eukaryota; kingdom Metazoa; phylum Chordata; class Mammalia; order Primates; family Cebidae; genus Saguinus; species Saguinus midas. Next base: position 24,610,199 of record CM038402.1, on the reverse strand, counting down.
AAAGAGGGAATCCTCCCTAACTGAGTTTATGAGACCAACATCATCCTGATGCCAAAACCTGGCAGAGACACAACAAAAAAAATTTCAGGCCAATATCCATGATGAACATTGATACAAAAATCCTCAAAAAAATACTGGCAAACCAAATCCAACAGCATGTCAAAAAGTTTATCCATCGAGATCAGGTCAGCTTCATCCATGGGATGCAAGGCTGGTTCAACATATGCAAAACTATAAACATAATCAATCACATAAACAGAACCAAAGACATGATTATCTCAATAGATGCAGAGAAAGCCTTCAACAAAATTCAACAGCACTTTATGCTAAAAACTCAATAAACTAGGAATCAACAGAATGTATATTAATATAATAAGAGCTATTTATGACAAACCCACAGCCAATATCATACTGAATGGGCAAACATGGAAGCATTCCCTTTGAAAACTGGCACAAGACAAGGATGCCCTTTCTCACCACTCCTATTCAACATAGTATTGGATGTTCTGGCCAGAGCAATCAGGCAGGAAAAGAAATAAAGGGTATTCATTTAGGAAAAGAGGAAATCAAATTGTCTCTATTTGCAGACCACATGATTGTATTTTAGAAAACCCCATAGTCTCAGCCCTAAATCTCCTTAAGCTGATAAGCAACTTCAGCAAACTCTCAGGATACAAAATCAATGTGCAAAAATCATTCCTATAAACCAGTAATAGAGAGTCAAATCATGAGTGAACTCCATTCACAATTGCTACAAAGAGAATAAACTGCCTAGGAATACAACCAACAAGGGATGTGAAGAATCTCTTCAAGGAGAATTGCAAACCACTGCTCAAGAAATTAAGAGAGCACACAAACATGGAAAAACATTCCATTCTCATGGTGAGGAAGAATCAATATTGTGAAAATAGCCATACTGCCCAAAGTAATTTATATACATTCAGTGCTATCCCCACTAAGCTACCATTGACTTTCTTCACCAAATCAGAAAAACACCTTAAACTTTATGTGGAACCAAAAGAGCCAGCATAACCAAGACAATACCAAACCCTTCCACCCCAAAAGCTGGAGGTATCACACTAACTGACTTCAAACTATACTACAAGTTTATAGTAATCAAAATAACATGATACTGGTACCAAAAATAGATATAGACCAATAAAACAAAACAGAGGCCTCAGAAATAACACACACATCTACAACCATCTGATCTTTGAAAACCTGACAAAAACAAGCAACGGGGAAAGGATTCCCTATTTAATAAATGGTGTTTGGAAAACTGGCTGGCCATATACAGAAAGCTGAAACTGGATCCCTTCCTTTCACTGTATATAAAAATTAACTCCAGATGGACTAAAGATTTAAATGTAAGACCTAACACCATAAAAACCCTAGAAGAAAACCTAGACAATGCCATTTAGGACATAGGCATGGGCATGGACTTCATGACTAAAACACCAAAAGCAATGGCAACAAAAGCCAAAACAGTCATATAGGATCTAATTAAACTGAATAATTTCTGCACAGCAAAAGTGAACTGTCAACTAATGGAATAGGAAAAAATTTTGCTATCTACCCATCTGACAAAGGGCTAATACCTAGAATCTACAAAGAACTTTAAAAAATTTACAAAAAAAAAAAGAAACCATCAAAAAGTGAGTGAAGGATATCGACAGACACTTCTCAAAAGAAGACATTTCTGCAGCCAAAAGACATGAAAAAAGTTCATCATCTCTGGTCATTAGAGAAATGAAAATAGAAACCTTATTGAGATACTATCTCATGCCAGTTAGGATGGCAATCATTAAAAAATCTGGAGACAACAGATGCTGGAGAGGATGTGGAGAAATAGGAACATTTTTACACTGTTGGTAAGAGTGTAAATTAGTTCAACCATTATGGAAGACAGTGTGGTAACTTATTCCTCAAGGATCTAGAACTAGAAATACCATTTGACCCAGCAATCCCATTACTAGGTATATACCCAAAGGATTATAAATCATTCTATTTTAAAGACACATGCACACATAGGTTTATTACTGTACTGTTCACAATAGCAAAGACTTGGAACCAACCCAAATGCCCATCAATGATAGACGGGATAAAGAAAACATACCACATATACACCATGGAATACTATGCAGTCATAAAAGATGAGTTCATGTCCTTTGCAGGGACATGGATGAAGCTGGAAACCATAATTCTCAGCAAACTGACACACAGACAGAAAACCAAACACCTCATGTTCTCACTCATAAGTGGGTGATGAAAAATAAAAAGAAAGCCTCAGCAGGCAAATAGTGAATAGACTACCTCTTAGCCGGGCAGGACAGTGCAACAGATACTCATAAAAGCCCCAACTCCTGAGACAGAGCATCTTAAGGGAAAGAAAGGGGTGTTTATGAGTTCTGTTGCAACAGACATAAACACATCCTCCCAACAACCCTGAATGAACAACGGAGCTCACAGCTCAGCACTGGAGCTCCTATAAAGCACAGACCGTCTCCTCAAGCAGCTCCCTGACCCCTGTATATCAAAGAGTCACCCCCAAAAAGGACTAATCAGACTGACATTTGGCAGGCATCATTCTGAACAAAGTAGCAGCAGAGAAGAAACTGGTAGCATCCCTCACTGTTCTGCAGCTGCTACAGGTGTACCCCAGACAAGCAGGGCCTGGGTGGACCTCAGCACTCATACAATCAGAGGGGCTAGACAAGTAGAAGGAAAACTAAGTAACAGAAATACTTTATCATCAACAATCTGGGCATCCACTCAGAAACCCAATTGAAAAATCAGCAACTACTAAGACGACAGGTGGATAAATCCACAAAGATGGGAAGAAACCAGTGCAAAAAGGAGAAAACACCAAAACCAAACACCTCACCTCCTACAAAGGACCAAAACTCCTCACCAGCAAGGAACAAAGCTGGACAGAGAATGAGTGTGACAAAATGATGGAATCAGACTTCAGAAAGTGGATAATGAGAAACTTCAGTGAGCTAAAAGAACATGTTCTAAATCAGTGCAAAGAAGCTAAGAACCTTGAAAAAAGATTTGAAAAAAGATTCGAGGAAATGATAACAAGAATGGACAACGTAGAGAGGAATATGAATGAATTGAAGGAGCTGAAAACACAACACGAGAACTTTGTGAAGCATGCACAAGTTTCAACAGCGAATTGACCAAGCAGAAGAAAGAATATCAGAAGATCAACTCAATGAAATAAAAGGAGAAACCAAGATTAGAGAAAAAGCACAAAAGGAATGAACAAAATCTCCAAGAAATGTGGGACTATGTGAAGAGACCCAACCTAAGTTTGATAGGTGTACCAGAATGCGTTGAAGAGGATGAATCAAGCTGGAAAATACTCTTCAGGATATTATCCAGGAAAATTTCCCCAACCTAGCAAGACAGGTCAATACTCAACTCCAGGAAATACAGAGAACACCACCAAAGATACTCTGCAAGAAGAGCAACCCCAAGGCACATAATCGTCAGATTCACCAGGGTTGAAATAAAGGAGAAAATACTAAGGGCAGCCAGAGAGGAAGGTCAGGTCACCCACAAAGGAAGCCCATCAGACTCACAGCAGATCTCTCGGCAGAGACTCTACAAGCCAGAAGAGTGGGGCCAATATTCAACATCCTTAAAGAAAAGAACTTTCAACCCAGAATTTCATATCCAGCCAAACTGAGCTTCATAAGTGAAGGAAAAATAAAATCCTTCATGAACAAGCAAGTACTCAGAGATTTTGTCACCACTAGGCCTGCTTTACAAGAGCTCCTGAAAGAGGCACTACACATAGAAAGAAACAACCAGTACCAGCCATCCTAAAAGCATACCAAATGCTAAAGAGCATCAACAAAATGAAGAATCTACATGAACCAATGGGCAAAACAGCCAGCTAGCATCAAAATGGCAGTATCAAATTCACACATAACAATATTAACCCTAAATGTAAATGGGCTAAATGCACGAATCAAAAGACACAGACTGGCAAATTGGATAAAAAACCAAAACCCATCGGTGTGCTGTATCCAGAAACCCACCTCACATGCAAGGATACACAAAGGCTCAAAATAAAGGGATGGAGGAAGATTTACCAAGCAAATGGAGAGCAAAAAAGCAGGAGTTGCAATTCTCATCTCTGATAAAATAGACTTTAAAGCAACAAAGATCAAAAGGGACAAAGAAGGTCATTACATAATGGTAAAAGGATCGATACAACAAGAAGAGCTAACGATTCTAAATATATATGGACCCAATGTAGGAGCACCCAGATATATAAGGCAAGTTCTTAATGACTTACAAAGAGACTTGACTCCCACACAATAATAGTGGGAGACTTTAACACTCCACTGTCAATATCAGACAGATCAACCAGACAGAAAATTAACAAGGATATCCAGGACTTGAACTCAGACCTGGAACAAGCAAACCTGATAGACATTTACAGAACTCTCCACCCCAAATCCACAGAATATACATTCTTCTCAGCACCACATCACACCTACTCCAAAATTGACCACATAATTGGAAGTAAAGCACTCCTCAGCAAATGCAAAACAACTGAAATCATAACAAACAGTCTCTCAGACCATAGTGCAATCAAGTTGGAACTCAGAATTCAGAAAATAACTCAGAACCACACAGCTTCATGGAAACTGAACAACTGGCTCTTGAATGTTGATTGGATAAACAATGAAATGAAGGCAGAAATAAAGAAGTTCTTTGAAACCAACGAGAATGAAGACACAACATACCAGAATCTCTGGGACACATTCAAAGCAGTCTGTAGAGGAAAATATATAGCAATAAGTGCCCACATGAGAAGAGTGGAGAGATCCAAAATTGACACCCTATCATCAAAATTGAAAGAGCTAGAGGAGCAAGATCAAAAAAGCTCAAAACCTAGCCAAAGACAAGAAATAACTAAGATCAGAGCAGAACTGAAGGAGATAGAGACAAGAAAAACCCTTCAAAAATCAATAAATCCAAGAGCTGGTTTTTTGAAAAGATCAACAAAATAGACAGACCACTAGCCAGACTAATAAAGAAGAAAAGAGAAGAATCAAATAGATGCAAAAAATGATAAAAGGAATATCACCACCAATCCCACAGAAATACAAACTACCATCAGAGAATACTACAAACACCTCTATGCAAATAAACCAGTAAATCTAGAAGAAATGGATAAATACCTGGACATTTACACCTCCCAAGACTAAACCAGAAAGAAGTTGAATCCTGAATAGACCAATAACAAGGTCTGAAATTGAGGCAGCAATTAATAGCCTACCAACCACAAAAGAGTCCAGGACCAGATGGGTTCACAGCCAATTCAACCAGAGGTACAAAGAGGAGCTGGTACCATTCCTTCTGAAACTATTCCAAACAATAAAAAGAGGGAATCCTCCCTAACTCATTTTATGAGACCAACATCATCCTGATACCAAAACCTGGCAGAGACACAACAAAAAAAAAATTTCAGGCCAATATCCATGATGAACATTGATGCAAAATCCTCAATAAAATACTGGCAAACCAAATCCAACAGCACGTCAAAAGTTTATCCATCGAGATCAAGTCAGCTTCATCCTGGGATGCAAGGCTGGTTCAACATATGCAAATCTATAAACATAATCCATCACATAAACAGAACCAAAGACAAAACCTCATGATTATCTCAATAGATGCAGAGAAAGCCTTCAACAAAATTCAACAGCGCTTTATGCTAAAAACTCAATAAACTAGGTATCAACGGAATGTATATTAATATAATAAGAGCTATTTATGACAAACCCACAGCCAATATCATACTGAATGGGCAAACATGGAAGCATTCCCTTTGAAAACTGGCACAAGACAAGGATGCCCTTTCTCACCACTCCTATTCAACATAGTATTGGAAGTTCTGGCCAGGGCAATCAGGCAGGAAAAGAAATAAAGGGTATTCATTAGGAAAAGAGGAAGTCAAATTGTCTCTATTTGCAGACCACATGATTGTATATTTAGAAAAATCCATAGTCTTAGCCCTAAATCTCCTTAAGCTGATAAGCAACTTCAGCAAACTCTCAGGATACAAAATCAATGTGCAAAAATCACAAGCATTCCTATATACCAGTAATAGAGAGTCAAATCATGAGTGAACTCCCATTCACAATTGCTACAAAGAGAATAAACTGCCTAGGAATACAACTTACAAGGGATGTGAAGAACCTCTTCAAGGAGAACTACAAACCACTGCTCAAGGAAATAAGAGAGACACAAACAGATGGAAAAACATTCCATGCTCATGGTTAGGAAGAATCAATATTGTGAAAATGGCCATACTGCCCAAAGTAATTTATATACATTCAGTGCTATCCCCATCAAACTACCATTGACTTTCTTCACCAAATTGGAAAAAAACCACCTTAAACTTTATGTGGAACCAAAAAAGAGCCAGCATAGCCAAGACAATACCAAGCCCCTCCACTCCCCCAAAAAAGCTGGAGGCATCACACTACCTGACTTCAAACTATACTACAAGTTTACAGTAATCAAAATAACATGATACTGGTACCAAAACAGAGATATAGACCAATGAAACAAAACAGAGGCCTCAGAAAAAACACCACACGTCTATAACCATCTGATCTTTGAAGAACCTGACAAAAACAAGCAATGGGGAAAGGATTCCCTATTTAATAAATGGTGTTGGGAAAACTGGCTGGCCATATACAGAAACTGGATCCCTTCCTTACACTGTATACAAAAATTAACTCCAGATGGATTAAAGATTTAAACATAAGACCTAACACCATAAAAACCCTAGAAGAAAACCTAGGCAATGTCATTAAGGACATAGACATGGGCAAGGACTTCATGACTAAAACACCAAAAGCAATGGCAACAAAAGCCAAAATAGACATATAGGATCTAATTAAACTGAATCATTTCTGCACAGCAAAAGTGAACTGTCAACTGATGAAATGGGAAAAAATTTTGCAATCTACCCATCTGACAAAGGGCTAATATCCAGAATCTACAAAGAACTTAAACAAATTTACAAAAAAAAAAAAACCCCATCAAAAAGTGAGTGAAGGATATGACAGACACTTCTCAAAAGAAGACATTTATGCAGCCAACAAACATGAAAAAAGCTCATCATCACTGGTCATTAGAGAAATGCAAATCAAAACCACATTGAGATACCATCTCATGCCAGTTAGAATGGCAATCATTAAAAATCTGGAGACAACAGATGCTGGAGAGGATGTGGAGAAATAGGAACATTTTACACTGTTGGTGGAGTGTAAATTAGTTCAACCATTGTGGAAGACAGTGTGGTGATTCCTCAAGGATCTAGAACTAGAAATACCATTTGACCCAGCAATCCCATTACTGGGTATATACCCAAAGGATTATAAATCATTCTATTATAAAGACACATGCACACATATGTTTATTGCAGCACTGTTCACAATAGCAAAGACTTGGAACCAACCCAAATGCCCATCAATGATAGACTGGATAAGGAAAACGTAGCACATATACACCATGGAATACTATGCAGCCATAAAAAGGATGAGTTCATGTCCTTTGCAGGACATGGATGAAGCTGGAAACCATCATTCTCAGCAAACTGACACAAGAACAGAAAACCAAACACCACATGTTCTCACTCATAAGTGGGTGTTGAACAATGAGAACACATGGACACAGGGAGGACACATCACACACTGGGGCCTGTTGTGGGGTGGTGGGCTAGGGAGGATAGCAGGTGGGTGGGGTGATAGGAGGGATAGCATTAGGAAAATTCCTAATGTAGATGATGGGGTGATGGATGCAGCAAACCACTATGGCACATGTATACCTATGTAACAAACCTGCATGCTTTCCACATGTACCCCAGAACTTAAAACATAATTTAAAAATTCATGAATATTTCCTTTTTCTGATCTATTATAAATCGAATTGTTTTTAATTCAATTTTTAGATTATTATTTGCTAGCATATAAAAATATAATTCAGTTTACTTGTTGGTCTTGCATCTTGTGACATGGATGAATTTATTAGTTCTAGTGAGTTTTCAGTAAACTCCTGAAAAATTTTTATGTAGATTATGTTGTGTGCAATGAAAACACAGTTCTTTTTTCAATCTAGACAATTTTATTTTACTTTCTGGTATAATTTCCTAGCTAGTACCTGGAGTACAATGTTGGATAGAGTATTACAAGTGGAAATTTTGGTCCTGTTCCTAGACTTACCAGTTAAGTACTCAGTCTTTCACCATTAAGATAATGCTAGTTGTAGATTTTATAGATGACTTTTAGCAGAACTCACTTTTTATTCTATTAGTAATGTTCTGGAGTTTTTATCAAAATGTGTGTTGGATTTTGTCCAATGTTTTCTGTGTCTATTGAAATGTTCTTCTTGCCATATATTCAAGTAATATTGTGTATTATTGTAATTGACTTTTAGATATTAAGCTAACATTGCATTTATGAAAATGAAATCTCCTTGGCTATGGTGTATAATCACCAATCTTGGGCATCATGTCCAGTGAAATGCATGCCTTGGTCTCTATCAATGTATTAAGGCCATCTGTATGTGATACTGAACATAATCCAAGCCATTAAAAATGGCAACAAAAGCCAAAATAGACATATAGGATCTAATTAAACTGAATCATTTCTGCACAGCAAAAGTGAACTGTCAACTGATGAAATGGGAAAAAATTTTGCAATCTACCCATCTGACAAAGGGCTAATATCCAGAATCTACTAAGAACTTAAACAAATTTACAAGAAAAAAAAAACCCCATCAAAAAGTGAGTGAAGGATATTGACAGACACTTCTCAAAATAAGACATTTCTGCAGCCAACAGACATGAAAAAAAGCTCATCATCTCTGGTCATTAGAGAAATGCAAATCAAAACCTTATTGAGATACTATCTCATACCAGTTAGAATGGCAATCATTAAAAAATCTGGAGACAATAGATGCTGGAGAGGATGTGGAGAAATAGGAACATTTTTACACTGTTGGTGGGAGTGTAATTAGTTCAACCATTGTGGAAGACAGTGTGGTAACTGATTCCTCAAGGATCTAGAACTAGAAATACCATTTGACCCAGCAATCCCATTACTGGGTATATACCCAAAGGATTATAAATCATTCTATTTTAAAGACATATGCACACATAGGTTTATTGCTGTACTGTTCACAATAGCAAAGACTTGGAACCAATCCAAATGCCCATCAGTGATAGACTGGATAAGGAAAACGTAGCACATATACACCATGGAAAACTATGCAGTCATAAAAAAAGATGAGTTCATGTCCTTTGCAGGGACATGGATGAAGCTGGAAACCATAATTCTCAGCAAACTGACACACAGACAGAAAACCAAACACCTCATGTTCTCACTCATAAGTGGGTGTTGAACAATGAAAACACATGGACACAGGGAGGACACATCACACACTGGGGCCTGTTGTGGGGTGGTGGGCTAGGGGAGGGATAGCAGGTGGGTGGGGTGATAGGGGAGGGATAGCATTAGGAAAAATTCCTAATGTAGATGATGGGGTGATGGATGCAGCAAACCACTATGGCACATGTATACCTATGTAACAAACCTGCATGCTTTCCACATGTACCCCAGAACTTAAAACATAATTTAAAAAATTCATGAATATTTCCTTTTTTCTGATCTATTATAAATCGAATTGTTTCCTTAATTCAATTTTTAGATTATTATTTGCTAGCATATAAAAATATAATTCAGTTTACTTGTTGGTCTTGTATCTTGTGACATGGATGAATTTATTAGTTCTAGTGAGTTTTCAGTAAACTCCTGAAAAATTTTTATGTAGATTATGTTGTGTGCAATGAAACACAGTTCTTTTTTTCAATCTAGACAATTTTATTTTACTTTCTGGTATAATTTCCCTAGCTAGTACCTGGAGTACAATGTTGGATAGAGTATTAAAAGTGGAAATTTTGGTCCTGTTCCTAGACTTACCAGTTAAGTACTCAGTCTTTCACCATTAAGTACAATGCTAGTTGTAGATTTTTATAGATGACTTTTAGCAGAACTCACTTTTTTTTCTATTAGTAATGTTCTGGAGTTTTTATCAAAATGTGTGTTGGATTTTTGTCCAATGCTTTTCTGTGTCTATTGAAATGTTCTTCTTGCCATATATTCAAGTAATATTGTGTATTATTGTAATTGACTTTTAGATATTAAGCTAACATTGCATTTATGAAAATGAAATCTCCCTTGGCTATGGTGTATAATCACCAATCTTGGGCATCATGTCCAGTGAAATGCATGCCTTGGTCTCTATCAATGTATTAAGGCCATCTGTATGTGATACTGACCTTAATCCAAGCCATTAAAAATGGCCGTTTGGTTTGGCCTTTTGCAAGGGAAGGCCTGCAGCAATTCCATGGCAGTATCTACACATGTCAGTGCATACTTTTGACCCAAGTTCTGACAGGTGTTCAGTGTGGTTAAAAACAGGGAAAGCTGTCTTATGTATGTGTCCAGGTGTATGTGGGATGATACAAGGGCGCAGATGGGAGCAAACTAAGCAGTTTGTTAAGGCTGTGGCTAAATCTGCATAGCAGGTGGCAATCCTGCTCCCTTTGCTATTTGCCAGCCCCCCTCTTGCACTGCAGTACCTCCAACCTGTTTTCTTCCTCCCCCAATATAACCAAGATCTTAAAAGTTAACATTGTAAATCAACTTTATCATTTCATACAAATGTTTTAATACAGGGCATTTGTTAAAAATTACTTTTTCATATTTATTTAGGGGACACAAGTGACAATTTCTTTTTTCTTTCTCTCTCTCTCTCTCTTTTTTGAGAGAGTCTCACTCTGTCACCCAGGCTAGAGTGCTGTGGTGTGATCTCATCTCATTGCAACCTCCACCTTCCAGGTTCAAGGAATTCTCCTTTCTCATCCTGCTACTACAGGCTCACAACACCAAGCCTGGTTAATTTTTTCATTTTAAGTAGAGACAAAGTTTCACCATATTGGTCAGGTTGGTCTTGAACTCCTGACCTCAGGTGATCCACCCACATTAGCCTCCCAAAATGCTGTGATTACAGGCATGAGCCACTGCACTCAGCCACAAGTGCCAGTTTCTTCCATGCATACATTGCATAGTGGTTATGTCTGGGCTTTTAGTGTACCCATCACCCGAATAGTGAAATTTCTGCCCAATCATTTCTCACCTTTCACTCTCCTTCCACCCTCCGACCTTTTGTGGATTCAGTGACTGTTATTTCACTCTATAAGTCAGTAAGTACCCATTGTTTAGCACCTACTTATGAGATCAAACAGTATTGAACGTTCTCTTCCTGAGTTATTTCACTAAGGAAAATGGCTTCGAGTTTCACCCATGTTGCTACAAAAGACATGATTTCTCTTTTTTTATGGCTGAGTATTTTGTGGTATATGTGTACCATATTTTAATTTTTAATTTATATGGGTAAACACAGCAGGTGCTATATGTCTATAAGATATATGAAATATTTTTGATACAGATATATGATATGTAATAATCACATAGGGATAAGTGGGGATTCATTATCTCAAGCATTTCTTCCTTGTGTTATAAACACTTCAATTATACTCTTTAAGTTATTTTAAAATGTAAAATTACATTATTTTTTATTATAGTCACCCTGCTATGCTAGCAAATACTATATGTTATTGTTTCTATTTTTTTGTACACATCGATTATCCCCACTCTCCCACCCACTGGTAACCATCAGTGGATTATGGGCTGGGGGGCACATATCATTCTCAGCCTCTGGCAAACACCATTCTACTCTCTATCTCCATGAGTTCAATTGTTTTAATTTTTAGCTACCACAAATATGTGAGAACCTGCCAAATTTGTCTTTCTGTACCTGGCTTATTTTACATAATGTGATGACTTCTGGTTCCATCCATGTTGCTGCAAATGACAGAATCTTATTCTTTTTTACACCTGAATAGTAGCCCATTTTTGTACGTGCACCACATTATTTATACATTCATCTGTTAATAAACGCTTAGGTTGCTTTCATATCTTGACTATTGTGAATAGTTTTGCAATAAATGTAGATTGCAGATATCTTTTTAATATAATGATTTAACTCCTTCGGCTATATACCCTAGTAGTGAAATTGCTGCAGCTAATGGTAGTTCTATTTTTAGTTCTTTGAGAACTCTCCATACTGTTTTCCATATGGGTACTAATTTACATTTCCACCAGCAGTGTATAAGCATTCCCTTCTCTCTGCAGCCTCATCAACATCTGTTGCTTTTAGACATTTTAGTAATAACCATTCTGACTCATGTAAGATATCTCATGTGGTTTTCATTTGTATTTCTCTGATGATTAATGATGTTTAGGATCTTTTCATATGTTTATTGGCCACTGGCATATGTTGTTTTGGAAAATATCTATCTGTTTTGTCCTTTGCCCACTTTTTAATGGGGTCACTTGTTTTCTTCTTGTTGAGTTGTTTGAGTCTCTTGTAAATTCTCGATATCAGCCCTTTGCCATGTGCAGTTTGCAAATATTTTCTTCTATAGGTTGTCTGGTTACTCTATTTCTTTTGCTGTGCAGAAACTTTTAATTTAATCAAGTCTACTTCTGTTTTTGTTGTGTTTGATTTTGAAAATGTTGTAATAAATTCTTTGCCAATGTCTAGAAAAGTTTGTCCTAGATTTTCTTTCTTCCAGAATTTTTATAGTTTCAGGTCTTATGTTTACATATTTAATCCATCTTGAGTTTTTTTTATATATGTTGAGAAGTCTAGTTCCAGTTTTATTCTTCCCCATATGGCTGTTCAATTTTCCAGCACCATTATTGAATATGGAGGGTGTCATTTCCCCAGCGTACCTTTTTATTGACTTTGTCAAAGATTGGTTATTTGGATGGTTGATTGGATGTGACTTTGTTTCATAGCTCCTTATTCTGTTCCATTGATCTATGTCTATTTTTATACTAGTACCACGTTGTTTTGATTACTGTAGCCTCATAGTATTATTTGAAGTTGGACAATGTGAAGCCTCTGGCATTGTTCATTTAGTTTAGAACTTCTTTGGCTATTTTGGTTCCATATCAGGATCTTTTTTTTTTTTTTGGTTCCATATGAATTTTAGAACTTCTTTTCTAATTCTGAATAAAAGACATTGCTAATTTGATAAGGATTACATTGAATCTATAGATTGTTTTGGCCAGTATGGCCATTTCTCTTGCCTGATTATGCTAGCAAGGATTTGCAGTACTATGTTGAGTAACAGTGGTGATGATCCAGTTTGTCATGATCCAGTTTTTAAGGAAAATGCTTTGAACTTCTCCCCAGTAAGTATGATATTGGCTGTGAGTTTGTTGTATATGGGCTTATTACATTGAGGAATGCTGCTTTTAAAACTGGTTTGTTTAGAATTTTATGTGAAGCAATGCTAAATTTTATAGAAGGCTTTTTCTCCATCTGTTGAGATAATCATATCATTTTGTCCTTAATTCTGTTTATGTGATCTATCACATTATTGCTTTGTGTATATCAAACTATCCTTGCATCTCTGGTATGAGTCCTATCTGATCACAATGCATCATCTTTTTTTATGTGCTAATGGGTTTAATTTTCTAGCATTTTTGTTGAGGATTTTTGCATCTGTTGAAGTATATTGGTCTGTAGTTTGTAAGTCCCTGTCTGCTTTTGGTATCAGGGTGACACTGGCCTTGTAGAATGAGTTAGGAAGAATTCCCTTCTCCTTTATTTTTTGGGAATAGTTTCAGGAGAGTTAGCATTACTTCTTCCTTGTGTGTTCAGTAGAATTCAGTTGTGAATCCATCTGGTCCTGAGCTTTTTCTGTTGTTATTTGAAGTTTGATGGCGGCAGGTTGCTTTGTTTTTTGGTTTTGGGGATTTTTGTTTGTTTTACTAATTCAGTCTTGCTACTCATTGTTGGTTGTTCAGCAGTTGTACTTCTTTCTAGTTCAATCCTGATAGGTTGAGTAATTCCAGGAATTTATCAATTTCCTCTAGGTTTGTGCATGTGCAGTTTTTCATGATAGCCTCTGAGGATCTTTTGCATTTCTGTACTATCAGTCGTAAGGTCTCTTTTTTCATTTGTGATTATGTTTATTTGGATATTTTCTGGTTAGTCTTGCTAGTGATTTATCAATTTTCTTTTAAAAGAATGAACTTTTTGTTTATTTTGTCCTTTGTATTTTCTGGATCCTATTTCTTTTAGTTCTGCCCTGATTTTTGTTATTTCTTTTCTTCTGCTAACTTTAGGTTTGGTTTATTCTTTTTCTGTTAATAGTAACCGACGTCATAATGTTAGCATGTTAATTTGTGATTGTCTACTCTTTTTGATGTAGTTATTTAATGTTATAAATTCCTCTTAGCACTGTTTTTGCTTTACACCACAGGTTTTGGTATATTATGTTTTTGTTTGCATTCATTTCAAAAATAACTTCTGTCTTAATTTTTGTTATCAACCCAGTGATTGATGGGGAACATGCTGTTTAATTTTTATATATTTATGTAGCTTCCAAACTTCCTCTTGACATTGGTTTCTAGCTTTGTTCCACTATGATCTGAGATAATTTGATTGTTTAAAATTGATATAATTTGATTGTTGTAAATTTTTTAGGACTCGTTTTGTGGCCTATTTTGTCTCTCTTGGAAATGTTCCATGTGCTGATGAAAAGGATGTATATTTTATAGTCGTTGTATAGAATGTTCTGTAAGTCTGTGAATGTCCTTTGGTCTAAAGTAAGTTCAATGTTTTTGGTAATTTTCTTTCTTGGTGATCTGTCTAGTGTTGTGAGTAGGGTGTTAAAGTCCCCTACTATTAAAGTCCTCTACTGTCAAATTCTTTCTTTAGGTTTAGTAGCATTTGTTTTGGGTGCTTCAGAGTTCAGTGCATATATATTTAGAATTGTTACATTCTCTTGCTGACAACTGTTATATCTTCTTGCACTCAAATCATCACTTTCTCATTATGTAATGACCATTTTTATTACATTTTTATTTAATATCTATTTTAGCTGATATAAATATATCTACATCTGCTTGTTATTGGTTTCTGTTTGCATGGGATATCTTTAATCTCTCCTTTGCATTCAATGTATGTCTCTTTACAGGTGAGTGTCTTACAGGCAGCATATAGTTGGATAATATTTTTAATCAGTTCTGCCAATCTGCATTTTTTAAGTGGGAAATTTAATCCATTTACATTCAAGGTTAATATTGATATGTGAGGCTTCATTCCTGTCATATTATTGATTGTTTTCAAGTTGTTTTATAAATTATTTTTTCTTTTTCTTTTTTTGTCATTGTGGTTTGATGACATTCTCTTGCATTGACATTTGATTCCGTTATCTTCCTCCTTTGTGTGATTGTTTTTTATAAACACACAAAGTGAGTTTTATATTTACATGTGTTTTTGTGATGGTGAATACTGAGCTTTCATTTCCATGCTTAAGACCACTTTGAGCATTTTCTGTTGTGTTGATATAGTGATGAAAAATTTACTCAGCATTTGCTTGTCTGGGAAGAACTTTCCTCTTCATTTATGAAGCTTATTCTTGCAGGATACAAAATTCTTGGCTGACAAGTAATGTTTTAAGCATATAGAAAATACAAAAAGTAATGTAATAAGCCTGTCACCCACCCTTCACAGCTACTTGTCATGTGCCATTTTGTTTAATCTACATTTCAACCCACTCCTCACCCCTCCAAATGTATTATTATTTTAGGGATTTTTGTGAGACAAAATGTATATACATTAAATGGTAGAACCTTAACTGTACCCTTTTGAGAAAACAGTACATCCATATAAACTTCCTCTTTCTAAGAATAAAATTCCAGGCTGGGCATGGTGGCTCATGCCTGCAATTCCAGCACTTTTGGAGGCTGAGACAGGTGCATCACCTGAGGTCAGGAGTTTGAGACTAGCCTGGCCAATGTGGTGAAATCCTGTCTACACTAAATATACAAAAATTGGCCTGGTCTGGTGGTGCATGCCTGTAATCCCAGCTACCCTGGAGGCTGAGGCAGGAGAATCACTGGAATCCAGGAGACCAAGGCTGCAGTGAGTTAAGATCACGCCACTGCGCTCCAGCCTGGGTGACAGAGAGTGACTCTCTCTAAAAATAAATAAACAAATAATAAATAAATAAAATCCCCACTTAACAGTTATTCATGTGAATGTAAATCACATGGAAATATTATGTGTGAGAGGTTGAAGAGGGGACCAGGAAAAGTAATTTGATGGCAGACTGGAGAACATCATGTGAGTAAACATGGGACCTGTTGACTATCATCTTGGCAATAAGTGTTGAGTCCTGGTCAAAATGCTTGGATGCAACCTGGGACTAATCAATAAATCTATCTCCCATGCTTTCCCTGGCCCTGATGTAATCAGCCACCCAGTTTATGTCTTTATGGGAAGCTCTGCCATGTGAAAGGATGACACCTCAGGTCTCTTGACAACTGGATGACTTTTGAGAACAGATCTAGGACAGATCTATTCTTGGATTGTGGTCAGGCATCAGCCTACTTACATCATATGGAAGAGGGACATCCAAATATGTTAAGAACCTCTGACAATGAAGAGTAAGAACACAAACTCAATTTTTACAGGATCTATGAAAACATGTTATAGTAAAAGAAATACAAATGGTCATTTCTCACATAAAGAGGCATCCAACCTCAGTGGGAGTCACAGGAAAATAAATTACACACAAAAATGTTTTGTGTGACTATTAGAAAATTGAATGCTTCCTACTAATCTTTTCATGATAAGTAGAAACATACTAACCAGGAATGCTGTCTCATTCCTGTAATCTCAGTACTTGGGAAGCTGAGGTATGAGAATCCCTCAATCCCAGGAGTTTGAGGCTACAATGAGATAGGATCATGCACACCAGCCTGGGTAACAGAGCATGAGACCCTGTTTCTAAATAAATAAATAAATGAGTGAATGAGTGAATGAACATACATACATATACACATACTGTTTTTTTTACATGTTTATTGGGTGTATAAATGGCCTTTTAAGGCACAGTTAACAAATATGTATTGAGTTGAAAGATGTGTGTTCTTGTATGCGGAATTCTACCTTCTGGAATGCATCTGATAATACTACTTGAAAATGTGTGGAAATGCCCACACTAGCATATTGGTAGTGGACATGTAAATAACAGCAAAACACAACAAAGGAAAAAGAAAAGTACATATATGTGAGGAATCCTTTTAATTATCCTGGGGTTTTAAGATAATGTTCATTGAAGAAAAGCAAATCAAATGAAGAGCAACAGAGCAGGAAACAAGGGAAAATACTTTCAGAGTCATAAGATTATCTCATTACACTTAAGTTTTGCTGATGCTTCAAGTTTCCTGGGTATGTTGTGCCAAAGCACCTTTCTCTGAAAATCTTCTTGCTGCAGAACAAACCACGTTTAGTGTCTGTATGTGTCTCAACTTCTGTCCCCAACTGGGGATGGGAAAAAGGTCACGGTCCTTATTTGTGTTTTGGAGTGAAAGAAACATTAAAGTTTTGCAAAATTTACCAAGGATTTTCTGATCTAATTTCAGATCAAACTTGCAACTGCAGGTAGGCTCTGTGGTTTTTTTAAAAATGTATAATTAAGATGTACTTTGATTTGGACTCTTGCTGCTGGGCCTGTATATGCAGTTTCAATATATTCCCATACACCTGCCTGTAATGTTCCTTTAGGAATAGCATGGGCTTCTGAGTTGAGGAACTTGGGAGTATACTGAGCCCAGCTGAAGTTTCTCTTTTCATGCCAGGGGATGGCTGTGGACAAAAAGTAAAGGAGGAGACACTGGAATCCTGATGTCCAAATATTTTAAAATTCAAGGATTATTGCAACCCTTCAGTTATCTCATTTTTGCTTTATTCATTCTGTCAGTCTTAGTAAAGGGTCCTAGAGTCAGAAGTTGCTGGGACTTTCTTGGCTTCAGCTTCAGCTTCATATTTAAGCCCATGGAGTTGGGGACAGGGTTGCACACAGCACTTCACTGGGCACCTCCTGATCCTGGCCATGTGTCTTATAATCTGACAGTTCTGATGGGTGTGGTGGCTCACGCCTGTAATCCCAGCACTTTGGGAGGCTGAAGCGGGTGGATCATGAGGTCAAGAGATCGAGACCATCCTGGTCATCATGGTGAAACTCCGTCTCTACTAAACATACAGAAAATTAGCTGGGCATGTTGGCACGTGCATGTAATCCCAGCTACTCATGAGGCTGAGGCAGGAGAATTGCCTGAACCCAGGAGGTGGAGGTTGCCATGAGCCGAGATTGCGCCATTGCACTCCAGCCTGCATAACAAGAGTGAAACTCTGTCTCAAAAAAAAAAAAAAAAATCTGACAATTCTTGCACATTCTCCGTGGGTTGAGGAACAGGGAGGGCAGCAAGTCAGCATCAATCACAGGTGGCATTCAGAGGTTCTTATGAGGATATATTTTTGGATTTGGGTATTGGTTTTTCAGTACAAGAAACCGAAAAGTGGCTCATTAGGTGTCTTGAAATTCATAATGCAAAGTCATAGCCACAGCTTATTGTAAACAGAAACACAAAGAGAAAGAACCAAAGGATGCAAGTTTGATGATGATAATCCAGCTGAGTAGATTGTCTTAGATTATGGATGCCAAGCAGACTCTACAGAACACAGTAGGGCTCCAAGGGTGAGGGAGAGTGAGGTAGAGGGAAAGTTTTCCTCTTCAGCTGGACCTTTTCCTGCCTGAGGAATTCAGTTGATTGCATTAGCTTTACATGTCATATAATCAGTCCAATGCCGTCACATTTGATCTAATCATCTCCCCCACTTTCAAGCTAGGAAAGGATATTTTGTTTGGTGTTTACTTTTTCTCTGCAGTATCATCTTACCACATATGCATATATCTAATATAACAGACCATAATTTAATATTTGTCATTTCCAAGCATTTCAAAAATTGTAACATGTGAGTACAATTTTAACACTATATATTATTTTCTTCATATGAAAAATGTATGTACACATGTCAATATGTTGTCTGTCTTATTCTGCATCTTGAAATCTGGGCAGGGTCTTAAATACCTGTAGGTGGGAATTGGGACACAAATCAAATAGGGATAAGTTCCTTACTTTCCTGTTCCTGTGTCTCCAGCTTTGAATTCTTGCTTATTAACATGATGATGGGGCTCTGCAAGTCTTTCCTTATCTTTATCTAGGTCCCAGGGCATTCATGATGGAAAAATTTCTTATTGAGGCCATGATGAGTGGCAGGAGGGAGAAATCTCTTCAGCCAATAGGAGTGAGTCATGCCCAGCTTAAGGGCTTAGAAAAGCCAGGTTCACAAGAACAACCTGGACCTGATTCTGGGCATGAGTGTGTGTGAGAGAGCACCTTTCACTGGAGCTTCACCATGGATGGGGAACTGAAGACCAGACTCCCACTGCCCCTCCATCCGATGCCCCATTGACCCACCTTCTTTCCACCATATCTTCTTTACAGAAAGGGGCTCGGATAAGGAGAGACCATCAGAAGAAAAGACACTCTTCTCATTCAAGTAGGAGCCACACCCAGGCAAGGTAAGGCCTTTGGCTGTTCCTGTGGAGGCTGGTAGGAGGGATAGAATTAGGGATACTGACTTGTGTGTTTGGTAGGGTTTCATTTTGAGATTAGAAATGGGAAATGACTTACAGTCATCAGAGGGATTTCAGAAATATGGCAGTGATCCCCTGGAACTCTGCTTCCCATTCACACTCCAAACTGGCTGAACAGCCTCGATCGAGAGAATGACCCACAAATATGGGTCAGGTATAGACTTTGGGGCTCAGTGCCCAGGAAGAGATGAGTCACCTAAATTTTCTTTTGCACTGAGATCAGAGCCCAAGTTCAAATAAGGAAGAGAATTCCAAGGAAACTAAGCTCAAAGTCAGAAACAGCACTGCTAAATTATGTAAGATGTGATTCTTCCAAGGTGAGAAGAGATTGTGGATGGAAAAACACATTCTCCTCTGGGAAGAGAATCAGGAGCTCTTTGGCATCCAGGGTCTTATAAATCTTGGACTCTGGAGAACAGAGAAGAGCCGAGTTTTGGTGGCAGCCTCAGCTCTGGTGTGTCCAGGATGGACTAGAGCTCCAAAGGTGTTCAGTTGGAGGCAGTCACTCAGACTTTCATTTTATCCACAGAATCAGAGTCCAGCTCAGATGTGGAAATTCCAGGAAGAGAGAAATCCATTCCATGGACAGCTGCCAAGATAGAGCAGGTAGGATCTTGCTTTTTGTTGCAAAGGGCAGATGAGCAGGTAATTTATACAGAGCTTGAGCAGTAAAGGGTGTCTCAGTGGCTGTGAGGATTTTAGAGATCCTGATATCCAGAGAGCATTTATGGACCCAGGAAGGGCCTAGCCTCACTTCCTTAGGGAGGCAGAGGGGCTGGGAAGGAGGAGAGATTAATGGGGTTCACCTGAAGGTGCATGAGGACCTTCTGGGAATAAGCATCCATGGGAGCTGTTCTGGTAAATCACTCACATGCTTCCTCTTCAGGACACTGTCAAGGACATGAGCCAAAATTGTGAAAGGATTGCTTGACTCTGGAAAAGAAACCAAAGGCCTCTGACCCTGTACACATCATTGAAATGAGGAGACCCATGAGGACTGCTGTGGGTGACCCCAGAGGCCCACACTGGGCAGAGCAAGTGGTCCAGATCTTAATCTCTAGAAGACCATGCACTGCCACTTCAGAAAAGCCTGGTGATCTCTCTGCACACTCTGTCTGAAGCCATTTATCACAAAACAGCAGGTGTGGACCAGCAGGTCTATTCTCTGCTGATCTGGGAATAGCTGTCTGAGCTCATCTGGCTCCAGAGACCTCTGTGCTGTTGTACAAACCTGTGCCATGGCCATCCAGGTGGCCTCTGTCTTTCCTGCTGAGGGCTGGCTCATCCCAGCCACACTGCCTGGTCCCTAGGATCCAGCCCTGGATGGAGAAGCTCAGAGCTCCTCCTAGGAAGAAAATGGGCCCACCCCTTCCCTGGACAGGAGATAAAGAGCCTGTTGGTGGATCAAATGAGGCTTTAGCTGGGGGCACCCAGACCCTATTCAACAGAGGACACAGCTGTGAGAGTGAGAACAAAGACCTGCTACTTCTCAGGCAATTTTAGACACACTGTGTTAATATGTGACACAAAGTGGAGGCAGTCTTGGGAAAGGAGTTTGAACAGTATCCTCTAAATGGAAACTGTTTCATTTAGGTCTAAAACTACTCACAAATTTTGTATTTCATGATAGACATTTGATGTTTTTGGATGTTTTATGACAGTCATGCATCTTTTTGTAATCAGAAAATATTAGGTATAATCATTCATATGTGTTTGTGTATTACACAATACAGCAAAATGAATGTATATGTAGATCCTCCCACTTTAAGTCAGAAAAGCCTATAGGTCTTTACTCTCCCACTCTAAGTCAATAAAGCACTGATATCTACTAAACTTTAATAGCATTCTCTCTGGAGAAATGTTGGTATTTTTCAATTTGATGAAACAATACAATCATCAAGCCATTTTGTTTGTTCTAAAACTGTCAGAATGTATTAAGTGCTTATTGATTAATTCTTTCTTCTTCAACCTGGATTATATTATTTGCCTAATTTTAATCTTCCATTGTATAGGTTTCATTTGAGCTTATTTTTTAAAAAACAGATTTATTAAAGTAGCATTAACTTTCAATAAGCTGCACATATTTAAAGTGTTCAATTTATTTAGTTTCAATGGTATGTGTACACCTGGGGATCATTAACACAGTCAAGACAATGAACATATCAATTCCCCCTCAAGACACTTTATCATGATTACCCCCCCATTGTGATTCTTCCTTTGCACTCCTTCCAACCCATCTCTAAGCAACCACTGCTTCTAGTAACAATAGATTGATTTTCATGTTCCAGAATTCTGTACAAATAGAACCACATAGCATAAGATCCATTCCCAGTGTAGCCAGTATCAACAGTTCACTGTCTTTCAGTGCAAAATTGGTGTCTGACCAGAGCCCTTTTCTCACAGATGGTACCTTCTAGGTGTGTCCTCACATGGCAGAAGGGGCAAGGGCAATCCTTCAACATCCTTCATAAGGGCACTAATTCCATTCATGAGGATGGTGCCCTCCTGGCTTATTTATTTCCCAAAGATCTCACACCTTATGCTATTACATGGGGGATTAAGTTTCCACTTATGAATTTGGAGATTGAGGAACACAAATATTCAGACCATGGCAGAGAGTTAATAAATAAAAATTACAGTGGAGATGACATCATTAATACTTGGGGTTTGGGAATTTGATGTTCCTATCACAAAGGTTAAAACAACAACCTGTAACAAAATAAAGCTCCAATAGAAGGTAAATCTGTACAGCAAAAAAAAAAAAAAAAAATCAGTTTTGATACAGTTACTGCTAATGGGTTGTACCAGGAATTTTGAGGTTTCTGAGGATAGGCAGGACCCCAAAGTTCCCTCCTATGACATTTTCCTGAAGTTTCTCACACTATTCCTCAAACTGAAAGTGAATAAAAACACTTCGTTCTCTTATTTAAGAAATTAAACATAAAGAAGGCCAGTTATGCATGATCCTCAAACAATGATTTGGTCAGTAGTGCTCCATTGGGCAGGGGCACAGAACTTTACACCCACAGAATCATGATGTCACCTGACACAAAAGACATCTCCCTGAGCGGGAGCCCCACCTTCTACAGCTGACCAGAGGCTTCCGCAATCATGCAGTGCCCTGCAGCCCTGCCACAGAGACTTAACCCTGAGAAAGTAACTGATTACCACTTACCACAACACGTGGTCTACAGAGATTCTGCCCTCTCTTTATTTTTTTTATTTTCAGATTTTGAGGTTACATAGTAGGTGAATGTATTTATGAGTTACCTGAGAGATTTTGATACAGGCATGCAATGCATAATAATCACATCAGGGTAAATGAGGTAACCATCCCCTTAAGCATTTATCCTTCATGTTATAAGCAATCCAATTATACTCTTTTAGTTATTTTAATGTACAATTAGTTTTTTTGCTAGAGTCACTCTGTTGTGTTATCAGATAAGATTAGGTCTTATTGATTCTATTTTTTGTACCCACTAACCCTCCCCACTTCTACCCCTATCCCTCCACTACTCTTCCCACCATCTGGTAACCATCATTCTACTCTTTGTCTCCATGAGATTGTTTTAATTTAAGCTGCCACAAGTAAGTGAGAAAATGTGGTTTGTCTTTCTGTGCCTGGCTTATTTCAATTCACATAATGACCTCCAGTTCCATCTATTTTGTTGCAAGAGACAGAATCTAATATTTTATGGCAGAATAGTATTTCTTTTTTTTTTAATTTTATTGCATTATAGGTTTGGGGTACATGTGCAGAACGCAAGATAGTTGCATAGGTACACACATGGCAGTGTGCTCTGCTGCTTTCCTCCCCTCACCCACACTTGGCATTCATCCCCAGGCTATCCCCCAGCCCCCCGCTGTCCCTCCCCATTCCCCCAACAGTCCCCAGTGTATAGTAGACCGCCTCTCTGTGTCCATGTGTTCTCATTTTCTCACCCACCTATGAGTGAGTATATGCGGTATTTCTTTTCTGTTCTTGTGTCAGTTTGCTGAGAATGATGTTCTCAGATTCATCCATGTCCCTACAAAGGACACAAACTCATCATTTTGATTGCTGCATAATATTCCATGGTGTATATGTGCCACATTTTCCCAGTCCAGTCTATCATCGTTGGGCATTTGGGTTGGTTCCAGGTCTTTGCTATTGTAAACAGTGCTGCAATGAACATTCGTGTGCATGTGTCCTTATAGTAGAACGATTTATAGTCCTTTGGATAGATACCCAGTAATGGGATTGCTGGGTCAAATGGAATTTCTATTTCTAGGTCCCTGAGGAATCGCCACACTGTCTTCCACAATGGTTGAACTAATTTACACTCCCACCAACAGTGTAAGAGTGTTCCTATTTCTCCACATCCTCTCCAGCATCTGCTGTCTCCAGATTTTTAATGATCGCCATTCTAACTGGCGTGAGATGGTATCTCAATGTGGTTTTGATTTGCATCTCTCTAATGACCAATGATGATGAGCACTTTTTCATATGTTTGTTGGCCTCATGTATGTCTTCTTTTGTAAAGTTTCTGTTCATATCCTTTGCCCATTTTGAATGGGCTTGTTTATTTTCCTGTAAATCTGTTTGAGTTCTTTGTAAATTCTGGATATCAACCCTTTGTCAGATGTGTAAACTGCAAGATTTTTCCCATTCTGATGGTTGCCGATTCACTCTAGTGACTGTTTCTTTTGCCGTGCAGAAGCTGTGGAGTTTGATTAGGTCCCATTTGTCTATTTTGGCTTTTGTTGCCAATGCTTTTGGTGTTTTGTTCATGAAGTCCTTGCCTACTCCTATGTCCTGAATGGTTTTGCCTAGATTTTCTTCTAGGGTTTTTATGGTGTCAGGTCTTACGTTTAAGTCTTTAATCCATCTGGAGTTAATTTTAGTGTAAGGTGTCAGGAAGGGGTCCAGTTTCTGCTTTCTGCACATGGCTAGCCAGTTTTCCCAACACCATTTATTAAATAGGAATCCTTTCCCCATTGCCTGTTTTGTCTGGTTTATCAAAGATAATATGGTTGTAGATGTGTTGTGTTGCCTCCGATGCCTCTGTTCTGTTCCATTGGTCTATATCTCTGTTTTGGTACCAGTACCATGCTGTTTTGATTACTGTAGCCTTGTAGTATAGTTTGAAGTCTGGTAGCGTGATGCCTCCCGCTGTGTTCTTTTGCTTAGAATTGACTTGGCTATGCGGGCTCTTTTTGGTTCCATATGAAATTCATGGTGGTTTTCCAGTTCTGTGAAGAAATTCAATGGTAGTTTGATGGGGATAGCATTGATTGTGTAAATTACTTTGGGCAGTATAGCCATTTTCACGATATTGATTCTTCCTAACCACGAACATGGAATGTTTCTCCATCTGTTTGTGTCCTCTCTTATTTCGTTGAGCAGTTGTTTGTAGTTTTCCTTAAAAGGTCCCTTACATTCCTAGTGAGTTGTATTCCTAGGTATTTTATTTTCTTTGTAGCAATTGTGAATGGCAGTTCGTTCTTGATTTGGTTCTCTTTAAGTCTGTTATTGGTGTATAGGAATGCTTGTGATTTTTGAACATTGATTTTATATCCTGAGACTTTGCTGAAGTTGCTTATCAGTTGCAGGAGCTTTTGGGCTGAGGTGATGGGGTCTTCTAGGTATACTATCATGTCGTCTGCAAATAGAGACAATTTGGCTTCCACCTTTCCTATTTGAATACCCTTTATTTCTTTTCTTGCCTGATTGCTCTGGCTAGAACTTCCAGTACTATGTTGAATAGAAGTGGTGAGAGAGGCATCCTTGTCTAGTGCCGGATTTCAAAGGAATGCTTCCAGTTTTGCCCATTAAGTATGATATTGGCTGTTGGTTTGTCATAAATAGCTTTTATTACTTTGAGATATGTTCCATCAATACCAAGTTTATTGAGGTTTTAGCATAAAGGGCTGTTGAATTTTGTCAAATGCCTTCTCATCAATTGAGATAATCATGTGATTTTGTTTTGCTTCTGTTTATGTGGTGAATTACATTTATAGACTTGCGTATGTTGAACCAGCCTTGCATCCCAGGATGAATCCTACTTGATCATGATGGATAAGTTTTTAATGTGCTGTTGCAATCGGTTTGCCAGTATTTTATTGAAGATTTTGCATCTATGTTCATCATGGATATTGGCCTGAAGTTTTCTTTTCTTGTTGAGTCTCTGCCAGGTTTTGGTATCAGGATGATGTTGGTCTCATAAAATGATTTGGGAAGGGTTCCTCTTTTTGGATTATTTGGAATAGTTTCAGAAGGAATGGTACCAGATCCTCTTTGTGTGTCTGGTAGAATTCAGCTGTGAACCCATCTGGACCTGGGCTTTTTGTGTGGTAGGCTCTTAATTGCTGCCTCAACTTCAGACCTTGTTATTGGTCTATTCATAGTTTGCTTCCTCCTGGTTTAGGCTTGGGAGGACACAGGCGTCAGGAATTTATCCATTTCTTCCTGATTTACTAGTTTATGTGCATAGAGTTGTTTGTAGTATTCTCTGATGATGGTTTGAATTTCTGTGGAATCTGTGGTGATTTCCCTTTATCGTTTTTATTGCATCTATTTGGTTGTTCTCTCTCTTCTTTTTATCAGTCTGGCTAGTGGTCTGTCTATTTTGTTGATCTTTTCGAAAAACCAGCTCTTAGATTTATTGATTTTTGAAGGGTTTTCTTGTCTCTATCTCCTTCAGTTCTGCTCTGATCTTAGTTATTTCTTGTCTTGACTAGGTTTTGAGCTTTTTGATCTTGCTCCTCTAGCTCTTTCAATTTTGACGATAGGGTGTCAATTTTGGATCTCTCCACTCTTCTCATGTGGGCACTTATTGCTATATATTTTCCTCTACAGACTGCTTTAAATGTGTCCCAGAGATTCTGGTACGTTGTGTCTTCATTCTCGTTGGTTTCAAAGAACTTCTTTATTTCTGCCTTCATTTCATTGTTTATCAATCAACATTCAAGAGCCAGTTGTTCAGTTTCCATGAAGCTGTGCGGTTCTGAGTTATTTTCTGAATTCTGAGTTCCAACTTGATTGCACTATGGTCTGAGAGACTGTTTGTTATGATTTCCGTTGTTTTGCATTTGCTGAGGTGCTTTACTTCCAATTATGTGGTCAATTTTGGAGTAGGTGTGATGTGGTGCTGAGAAGAATGTATATTCTGTGGATTTGGGGTGGAGAGTTCTGTAAATGTCTATCAGGTTTGCTTGTTCCAGGTCTGAGTTCAAGTCCTGGATATCCTTGTTAATTTTCTGTCTGGTTGATCTGTCTGCTATTGACAGTGGAGTGTTAAAGTCTCCCACTATTATTGTGTGGGAGTCTAAGTCCTTTGTAAGTCATTAAGAACTTGCCTTATATATCTGGGTGCTCCTACATTGGGTCCATATATATTTAGAATCGTTATCTCTTCTTGTTGTATCGATCCTTTTACCATTATGTAATGACCTTCTTTGTCCTTTTGATCTTTGTTACTTTAAAGTCTATTTTATCAGAGATGAGGCAACTCCTGCTTTTTTGCTCTCCATTTGCTTGGTAAATCTTCCTCCATCCCTTTATTTTGAGCCTTTGTGTATCTTTGCATGTGAGGTGGGTTTCCTGGATACAGCACACCGATGGGTTTTGGTTTTTATCCAATTTGCCAGTCTGTGTCTTTTGATTGGTGCATTTAGCCCATTTACATTCAGGGTTAATATTGTTATGTGTGAATTTGATACTGCCATTTTGATGCTAGCTGGCTGTTTTGCCCGTTGGTTCATGTACATTCTTCATTTTGTTGATGGTCTTTAGCATTTGGTATGCTTTTAGGATGGCTGGAACTGGTTGTTTCTTTCTATGTGTAGTGCCTCTTTCAGGAGCTCTTGTAAAGCAGGCCTAGTGGTGACAAAATCTCTGAGTACTTGCTTGTTCGTGAAGGATTTTATTTTTCCTTCACTTATGAAGCTCAGTTTGGCTGGATATGAAATTCTGGGTTGAAAGCTCTTTTCTTTAAGGATGTTGAATATTGGCCCCACTCTCTTCTGGCTTGTAGAGTCTCTGCCGAGAGATCTGCTGTGAGTCTGATGGGCTTCCCTTTGTGGGTGACCTGACCTTTCTCTCTGGCTGCCCTTAGTATTTTCTCCTTCGTTTCAACCCTAGTGAATCTGGCGATTATGTGCCTTGGGGTTGCTCTTCTTGCAGAGTATCTTTGTGGTGTTCTCTGTATTTCCTGGAGTTGAGTATTGACCTGTCTTGCTAGGTTGGGGAAATTTTCCTGGATAATATCCTGAAGAGTGTTTTCCAGCTTGGATTCATTCTCTTCATCACATTCTGGTACACCTATCAAGCGTAGGTTGGGTCTCTTCACATAGTCCCACATTTCTTGGAGATTTTGTTCATTCCTTTTTGCTTTTTCTTTAATCTTGGTTTCTCGTTTTATTTCATTGAGTTGATCTTCAACTTCTGATATTCTTTCTTCTGCTTGGTCAATTCGGCTGTTGAAACTTGTGCATGCTTGAAGTTCTCGTGTTGTGTTTTCAGCTCCTTCAATTCATTCATATTCCTCTCTAAGTTGTCCATTCGTTATCAATTCCTCGAATCTTTTTCAAATCTTTTTCTAGGTTCTTAGTTTCTTTGCACTGGTTTAGAACATGTTCCTTTAGCTCACTGAAGTTTCTCATTATCCACTTTCTGAAGTCTGATTCCGTCATTTCGTCACATTCATTCTCCGTCCAGCTTTGTTCCCTTGCTGGTGAGGAGTTTTGGTCCTTTTGGAGGTGAGGTGTTTTGGTTTCAGGTGTTTTCCTCCTTTTTGCGCTGGTTTCTTCCCATCTTTATGGATTTATCCGCCTGTCGTCTTAGTATTGGCTGATTTTTCAATTGGGTCTCTGTGTGGACACTGAGATTGTTGATGATGAAGTATTTCTGTTACTTAGTTTTCCTCTAATGATCTATCCTCTCTGCTGTATGAGTGCTGAGGTCCACTCCAGGCCCTGCTTGTCTGGGGTATACCTGCAGCAGCTGCAGAACAATGAGGATGATACCAGTTTCTTCTTCTGCTGCCCTTGTTCCAGAATGATGCCAGCCAAATGTCAGTCTGATTAGTCCTTTTCTGGGGTGACTCCTTGGATATACAGGGGTCAGGGCTGCTTGAGGAGACAGTCTGTGCTTTATAGGAGCTCCAGTGCTGAGCTGTGAGCTCCGTTGTTCATTCAGGGTTGTTGGGAGGTTGTTTATGTCTGCTGCAATAGAACTCATAAAACACCACTCTTTTTTTTTCACCCTTAGATGCTCTGTCTCAGGGGTTGGGGCTTTCTTTATG
Source organism: Saguinus midas (assembly GCA_021498475.1). NCBI lineage: Eukaryota > Metazoa > Chordata > Mammalia > Primates > Cebidae > Saguinus > Saguinus midas. The sequence goes on along the minus strand of CM038402.1, from coordinate 24,581,234 downwards.
AGTATCTGTTGCACTGTCCTGCCCACTAGATGGCAGTCTATTCACTATTTGCCTGCGGGCTCTGACCTGCTGGTGCGGGTCCACGCTTTGCTGCTGGGCTCCCTTCTGCTGTGGGCGAGTCTCTCTGTTATGGCAGGTTGCCTCGGCAGCAGGCAGGCAGTCCTGGGCGGTACTTCAGTGGGGTGCACTTCGTCATCAATGGTGGACGCCCCTCCTGACCGGGCTGCACCGTCCTAGATGCCGGCAACAAAACTCTCAGCCCCAAGCGCCTCCAGTCGCCGCCCTGCTTGTCCCGTGGCGTGGGACCCGCCGAGCCCGATCACCCAGCTCCCTGCCTCAGAGTCCGTCCTCTCTCTCTCTCTTCCTCTCCCCAAGCTGAAAGGTCGACTCTCTCACTGGCGCCCCAGGAGCCTGCCGATAGGGCACTGGGATCCGTGCGATCTCCCGTGCGCTGCCCACTACCCGGCTCAGATCACGCTTCCCAGGAAACTCCTGGTCTGGCTCATTGTCCAAGTCCCGTTCAATCAGATGGACATGCCAATCTGCCCTTCAAATCTCAGATTGCGGTTTAACAGGGCACCCAGACCAGTGAGTTCCGCCGGGTCGCTGCGCGTGCGCGGTGCCAGAGCGGAGCCAGCTGTGCACTGCTGGTGTGTCTCTCCACACCTGGGACTTTCAGCGCTCTGTGGGCATAAAGGAACATCCGAGGATGCGGCTGGGACTCACCCTCTGCGCCTTCACCGAGCTGCAATCCTGAGTCACCTCTCTGACGCCATCTTGCCTCCCTCATTTTATTCTGTCTCAGTGCTTTCATTGAGTGTTATAACATTTGAATTTGGTTTATAGTTTTTACAAAGCCTTTGAATATCCTAAATATGTTCAGTTTCTATTCTTTTTGGACTCTAGTGTCTGTTGCATTTTTGTTTTTTTTTTTTATTTTTTTTTATTTTATTGCATTATAGGTTTTATTTTGTGTGCAGAATGCAAGATAGTTGCATAGGTACACACATGGCAGTGTCTGCTGCCTTCCTCCTTCACCCACTTGGCATTTCTCTAGGCTATCCCTCCCAGCCCCCCACTGTCCTCATTTCCCCAATAGACCCCAGTGTGATAGACCCTCTGTGTCCATGTGTTCTCATTTTTCTCACCCGCCTATGAGTGAGAATATACGGTATTTCTTTTTCTGTTCTTGTGTCAGTTTGCTGAGAATGATGTTCTCAGATTCATCCATGTCCTACAAAGGACACAAACTCATCATTTTGATTGCTGCATAATATTCCATGGTGTATATGTGCCACATTTTCCCAGTCAGTCTATCATCGTTGGGCATTTGGGTTGGTTCCAGGTCTTTGCTATTGTAAACAGTGCTGCAATGAACATTCGTGTGCATGTGTCCTTATAGTAGAACGATTTATAGTCCTTTGGATAGATACCCAGTAATGGGATTGCTGGGTCAAATGGAATTTCTATTTCTAGGTCCCTGAGGAATCGCCACACTGTCTTCCACAATGGTTGAACTAATTTACACTCCACCAACAGTGTAAGGTGTTCCTTCTCATCCTCTCCAGCATCTGCTGTCTCAGATTTTTAATGATCGCCATTCTAACTGGTATCTCAATGTGGTTTTGATTTGCATCTCTCTAATGACCAGTGATGATGAGCATTTTTCATATGTTTGTTGGCCTCATGTATGTCTTCTTTTGTAAAGTGTCTGTTCATATCCTTTGCCCATGTAAATCTGTTTGAGTTCTTTGTAAATTCTGGATATCAACCCTTTGTCAGATGTGTAAACTGCAAAGATTTTTCCCATTCTGATGGTTGCCGATTCACTCTAGTGACTGTTTCTGATTAGGTCCCATTTGTCTATTTTGGCTTTTGTTGCCAATGCTTTTGGTGTTTTGTTCATGAAGTCCTTGCCTACTCCTATGTCCTGAATGGTTTTGCCTAGATTTTCTTCTAGGGTTTTTATGGTGTCAGGTCTTATGTTTAAGTCTTTAATCCATCTGGAGTTAATTTTAGTGTAAGGTGTCAGGAAGGGGTCCAGTTTCTGCTTTCTGCACATGGCTAGCCAGTTTTCCCAACACCATTTATTAAACAGGGAATCCTTTCCCCATTGCTTGTTTTGTCTGGTTTATCAAAGATAATATGGTTGTAGATGTGTTGTGTTGCCTCCGATGCCTCTGTTCTGTTCCATTGGTCTATATCTCTGTTTTGGTACCAGTACCATGCTGTTTTGATTACTGTAGCCTTGTAGTATAGTTTGAAGTCTGGTAGTGTGATGCCTCCCGCTGTGTTCTTTTTGCTTAGAATTGACTTGGCTATGCAGGCTCTCTTTTGGTTCCATATGAAATTCATGGTGTTTTCCAGTTCTGTGAAGAAATTCAATGGTAGTTTGATGGGGATAGCATTGATTGTGTAAATTACTTTGGGCAGTATAGCCATTTTCACGATATTGATTCTTCCTAACCACGAACATGGAATGTTTCTCCATCTGTTTGTGTCCTCTCTTATTTCATTGAGCAGTTGTTTGTAGTTTTCCTTAAAGAGGTCCCTTACATTCCTTGTGAGTTGTATTCCTAGGTATTTTATTTTCTTTGTAGCAATTGTGAATGGCAGTTCATTCTTGATTTGGTTCTCTTTAAGTCTGTTATTGGTGTATAGGAATGCTTGTGATTTTGCACATTGATTTTATATCCTGAGACTTTGCTGAAGTTGCTTATCAGTTTCAGGAGCTTTTGGGCTGAGGTGATGGGGTCTTCTAGGTATACTATCATGTCGTCTGCAAATAGAGACAATTTGGCTTCCACCTTTCCTATTTGAATACCCTTTATTTCTTTTTCTTGCCTGATTGCTCTGGCTAGAACTTCCAGTACTATGTTGAATAGGAGTGGTGAGAGGGCATCCTTGTCTAGTGCCAGATTTCAAAGGAATGCTTCCAGTTTTTGCCCATTAAGTATGATATTGGCTGTTGGTTTGTCATAAATAGCTTTTATTACTTTGAGATATGTTCCATCAATACCAAGTTTATTGAGGGTTTTTAGCATAAAGGGCTGTTGAATTTTGTCAAATGCCTTCTCTGCATCAATTGAGATAATCATGTGGTTTTTGTTTTTGCTTCTGTTTATGTGGTGAATTACATTTATAGACTTGCGTATGTTGAACCAGCCTTGCATCCCGGGATGAATCCTACTTGATCATGATGGATAAGTTTTTTAATGTGCTGTTGCAATCGGTTTGCCAGTATTTTATTGAAGATTTTTGCATCTATGTTCATCATGGATATTGGCCTGAAGTTTTCTTTTCTTGTTGAGTCTCTGCCAGGTTTTGGTATCAGGATGATGTTGGTCTCATAAAATGATTTGGGAAGGGTTCCTCTTTTTGAATTATTTGGAATAGTTTCAGAAGGAATGGTACCAGATCCTCTTTGTGTGTCTGGTAGAATTCGGCTGTGAACCCATCTGGACCTGGGCTTTTTTTGTGTGGTAGGCTCTTAATTGCTGCCTCAACTTCAGACCTTGTTATTGGTCTATTCATAGTTTCAGCTTCCTCCTGGTTTAGGCTTGGGAGGACACAGGCGTCCAGGAATTTATCCATTTCTTCCTGGTTTACTAGTTTATGTGCATAGAGTTGTTTGTAGTATTCTCTGATGATGGTTTGAATTTCTGTGGAATCTGTGGTGATTTCCCCTTTATCGTTTTTATTGCATCTATTTGGTTGTTCTCTCTTTTTTTTATCAGTCTGGCTAGTGGTCTGTCTATTTTGTTGATCTTTTTCAAAAACCAGCTCTTAGATTTATTGATTTTTTGAAGGGTTTTTCTTGTCTCTATCTCCTTCAGTTCTGCTCTGATCTTAGTTATTTCTTGTCTTTGGCTAGGTTTTGAGCTTTTTTGATCTTGCTCCTCTAGCTCTTTCAATTTTGATGATAGGGTGTCAATTTTGGATCTCTCCACTCTTCTCATGTGGGCACTTATTGCTATATATTTTCCTCTACAGACTGCTTTAAATGTGTCCCAGAGATTCTGGTACGTTGTGTCTTCATTCTCGTTGGTTTCAAGAACTTCTTTATTTCTGCCTTCATTTCATTGTTTATCAATCAACATTCAAAGCCAGTTGTTCAGTTTCCATGAAGCTGTGCGGTTCTGAGTTATTTTCTGAATTCTGAGTTCCAACTTGATTGCACTATGGTCTGAGAGACTGTTTGTTATGATTTCAGTTGTTTTGCATTTGCTGAGGTGCTTTACTTCCAATTATGTGGTCAATTTTGGAGTAGGTGTGATGTGGTGCTGAGAAGAATGTATATTCTGTGGATTTGGGGTGGAGAGTTCTGTAAATGTCTATCAGGTTTGCTTGTTCCAGGTCTGAGTTCAAGTCCTGGATATCCTTGTTAATTTTCTGTCTGGTTGATCTGTCTGATATTGACAGTGGAGTGTTAAAGTCTCCCACTATTATTGTGTGGGAGTCTAAGTCTCTTTGTAAGTCATTAAGAACTTGCCTTATATATCTGGGTGCTCCTGCATTGGGTCCATATATATTTAGAATCGTTAGCTCTTCTTGTTGTATCGATCCTTTTACCATTATGTAATGACCTTCTTTGTCCTTTTGATCTTTGTTGCTTTAAAGTCTATTTTATCAGAGATGAGAATTGCAACTCCTGCTTTTTTTGCTCTCCATTTGCTTGGTAAATCTTCCTCCATCCCTTTATTTTGAGCCTTTGTGTATCCTTGCATGTGAGGTGGGTTTCCTGGATACAGCACACCGATGGGTTTTGGTTTTTTATCCAATTTGCCAGTCTGTGTCTTTTGATTGGTGCATTTAGCCCATTTACATTTAGGGTTAATATTGTTATGTGTGAATTTGATACTGCCATTTTGATGCTAGCTGGCTGTTTTGCCCATTGGTTCATGTAGATTCTTCATTTTGTTGATGCTCTTTAGCATTTGGTATGCTTTTAGGATGGCTGGTACTGGTTGTTTCTTTCTATGTGTAGTGCCTCTTTCAGGAGCTCTTGTAAAGCAGGCCTAGTGGTGACAAAATCTCTGAGTACTTGCTTGTTCATGAAGGATTTTATTTTTCCTTCACTTATGAAGCTCAGTTTGGCTGGATATGAAATTCTGGGTTGAAAGTTCTTTTCTTTAAGGATGTTGAATATTGGCCCCACTCTCTTCTGGCTTGTAGAGTCTCTGCCGAGAGATCTGCTGTGAGTCTGATGGGCTTCCTTTGTGGGTGACCCGACCTTTCTCTCTGGCTGCCCTTAGTATTTTTCCTTCATTTCAACCCTGGTGAATCTGATGATTATGTGCCTTGGGGTTGCTCTTCTTGCAGTATCTTTGTGGTGTTCTCTGTATTTCCTGGAGTTGAGTATTGACCTGTCTTGCTAGGTTGGGGAAATTTTCCTGGATAATATCCTGAAGAGTGTTTTCCAGCTTGGATTCATTCTCTTCATCACATTCTGGTACACCTATCAAACGTAGGTTGGGTCTCTTCACATAGTCCCACATTTCTTGGAGATTTTGTTCATTCCTTTTGTGCTTTTTCTTTAATCTTGGTTTCTATTTCATTGAGTTGATCTTCAACTTCTGATATTCTTTCTTCTGCTTGGTCAATTCGGCTGTTGAAACTTGTGCATGCTTTGAAGTTCTCGTGTTGTGTTTTCAGCTCCTTCAATTCATTCATATTCCTCTCTAAGTTGTCCATTCTTGTTATCATTTCCTCGAATCTTTTTTCAAATCTTTTTCAAGGTTCTTAGTTTCTTTGCACTGATTTAGAACATGTTCTTTTAGCTCACTGAAGTTTCTCATTATCCACTTTCTGAAGTCTGATTCCATCATTTCACACTCATTCTCCGTCCAGCTTTGTTCCTTGCTGGTGAGGAGTTTTGGTCCTTTGTAGGAGGTGAAGTGTTTTGGTTTTGGGTGTTTTCCTCCTTTTTGCGCTGGTTTCTTCCCATCTTTATGGATTTATCCACCTGTCATCTTAGTAGTTGCTGATTTTTCAATTGGGTCTCTGTGTGGACACCCAGATTGTTGATGATGAGTATTTCTGTTACTTAGTTTTCCTTCTAATGGTCTAGCCCTCTGCTGTATGAGTGCTGAGGTCCACTCCAGGCCCTGCTTGTCTGGGGTACACCTGTAGCAGCTGCAGGAACAGTGAGGATGCTACCAGTTTCTTCTGCTATCTTTGTTTCAGAATGATGCCAAATGTCAGTCTGATTAGTCCTTTTTGGGGTGACTCTTTGGATATACAGGGGTCAGGAGCTGCTTGAGGAGACATGGTCTGTGCTTTATAGGAGCTCCAGTGCTGAGCTGTGAGCTCCGTTGTTCATTCAGGGTTGTTGGGAGGATGTGTTTATGTCTGCTGCAACAGAACTCATAAAACCCCTCCTTTTTTCCTAGATGCTCTGTCTCAGGAGTTGGGGCTTTCTTTATGAGTATCTGTTGCACTGTCCTGCCCCACTAGAGGCAGTCTATTCACTATTTGCCTGCCGGGGCTCTGACCTGCTGCTGGGTCCTGCCCTGCTGCTGGGGCTCCTTCTGCTGTGGTGTGTTATGGCAGGTTGCCTGGCAACAGCAGGCTGTGTCAGCCCTGGGCGGTACTTCAGTGGGGTTGCATCAATGGTGGCGCCCCTCCCACCAGGCTGCACCGTCCTAGATGCTGGCAGCAAAACTCTCAGCCCCAGTGCCTCCAATCGCTGCCCTGCTTGTCCCCATCAGGGTGGGACCCGCTGAGCCCGATCACCCAGCTCCCTGCCTCAGAGTCCATCTCTCTCTCTCTCTTCCTCTCCCCAAGCTGAAAGGTCGACTCTCTCACTGGCGCCCCAGTAGCCTGCTGATAGGGCACTGGGATCATGTGATCTCCCGTGCCACTGCCCACTGCACTGGCTCAGATCACGCTTCCCAGGAATCTCCTGGTCTGGCTCATTGTCCAAGTCCCATTCAATCAGATGGACATGCCAATCTGCCCTTCAAATCTCAGATTGCCGGTTTAACAGGGCACCCAGACCAGTGAGTTTGTGTGCGGGTCCACTGTTGTGAACGGCGGCGCCACGAAGCGGCTGCGTACTGTGCTAGCGTCCGTGTCTCTCCCACCTGGGACTTTCAACGCTCTGTGGGCAAAAGGATCATCCGAGAATGCGGCTGGGACTCACCCTCTGCGCCTTCACTGAGCTGCAATCCAGAGTCGCCTCTACGACGCCATCTTGGAAGTTTCCCCCTACCACATTTCTTTAACAATTTATTTGAAACTTAGGTTGTTTCCAAATCTTGATTCTTGTGAATAGTGTTGTAATCAACATGGCAGTTCAAATAGCCCTTCAATATACTGATTTTCTTTCTTTGGAATATATTCCTAAGAGTAGGAATGCTGGATCACAAAGTAGCTCTATTTTTAGTTTTTTTGGGTTTCTCCAAACTTTTCTGCATGGTGGTTGTACTAATTTGCATTTCCACCAACAGTATACAAGGATTCCCTTTTCTCTGCATTCTCAACAGCATTTAAATTGTTTCTTCTTCTTTTTTTGTGATAGAGTCTCACTCTGTCACCCAGTTTGGAGTACAATGGCTCAATCTTGACAAACTGCAACCTCCACTTCCTGGGTTCAAGAGATCTCCTGCCTCAGTTTTCTGTAGCTGGGATTATAGGCACCTGCCATAATGCCCAGCTAGTGTTTTTATTTTCAGTAAAGTTTCACCATGTTAGACAGGATGATCTTGAACTCCTGACCTTAGGTGACCCCCCAACCTCAGCCTTTCAAAGTCCTGAGATTACATGTTTTTTCTTAGTGATCTCTTCCAGGCTCTAGGACCTTTTCTGGATTCATCCACCACACAGATAGACTGGAAGATATAGACAGAAGCTTTGCTTCTCACAGTGAGCCCTGAACTGTGCCACCAGCTTCTATAGAAGGTACAGTGTTCAATTGCTGCTGAGAGACACCATCTCAGGTCTTCCTCTATGACAATATAATTGGGACAAGGAACAGGTTCTTATAACAATTTCTAGGGTTCTTATATGATTTATGTCTCTGATTTATCAGAATGTTGACAAATGTGGAATCACCTCTGGGTGATAGAAAAGAGGAAGGAGCTGCAGCTCACAGAGAAAGTAGAAAATAGATTCAGGCCAGGTATGGTGTGTCACACCTGTAATCCCAACACTTTGGGAGGCTGAGGCAGGCAGATCACCTGAGGTCAGGAGTTTTAAACCAGCCTGGCCATCATGGTGAAAACACGTCTCTACTAAAATACAAAAATTAGCTGGATGTGGTAGTGCATACCTGTAATCCTAGCTACTTGGGAGCCTGAGGCAGAAGAATTGCTTGAACCCAGGAAGCAGAAGTTGCAGTGAGCTGATATCACACCACTGCACTCCAGACTTGGTGACAGAATATAGATTCAATGAACCATAGATCAAGCTTAATCTCAAACATAGGGTACTAAGTATCCTTAGGAAAAAACAAAGGCAATCACTCTCCATGAAGCAACTGTGGCCTCAGACAGCTGGGTACTGAGAATGCACACTCCTCATAGATTCCATGCCCACATCACAGAGCAATGGAAGAATAGTCCATAGGAATTCTTAAGAATGATGTCAAAGCGCACTGCCATGTGTGTACCTATGCAACTATCTTGCATGTTCTGCACATGTACCCCAAAATCTATAATGCAATAAAAATTTAAAAAATTAAAAAAAAAGAATGATGTTGGGGGTGAAATAATGAAGATGAACCCACAGCCCCTGCCTGAACATCTGGTTTGACTAATCCTACCTCTACTCTGGGCTGTGCCAGGATGATTCAGAAATGCAAAAGGTTACTAGTGCCTTTGTATTTTCCACAGCTCCTGGGGCTAAGTTGTTCATGCCCCAGGTTTTAGGTTGCTGCTTTCCTCATGTGTCCCATTTCAACACCTCTAATTTCACCTTTATTCTAGTCACCCCCTACTTTCTCATAGACATTTTGACCAGCAGAGCCAGGTGAAATAATGTGGGTGTTTATCTAAAACTTTATATAAGGATGTTTATCAAGAAGTAAGTTGGAGTCCCATAATCCCACTTCCAGCTGGGCTGCCACTCAGATGGTGTACAAACCACGCTGGCCTAGGGTTGGATCTAAGGGAAGGAAACCCACATCTTTCCAAGAAATGGTCAGTGTGGAATCTCACATTCAGAAAATAGATGCCTACAACATCTTCAACCATTATGAACTGTTCCCTAAAGAGTTTTCAACAACAACAAAAAACAGTAACCAAGAGAAATTCTTGAGTTTGCAGGATTGCAGATAGAAAATAATTTTCTGAAACACTGAAATTCCCTCCCCTTGTGAGATAAAAGAACTGACTGGTATTGGTTGGAACCAACATGACCAAATTGAGTTTGCATAGAATGAGCCTGTTGAGGTCACAGCCTATATTTCCACTATGTTTCATACCAACAGCCCTCAAGTTTGCACATGTGACCCATGAGGAGGCATGCAGAGATAAATGCACGTGCCTGAAGACTTTCCAGACCCCCACTTTCCTTCCACCAATCACCTACTAGTCTCAGAATCCACGCCCTAAGCCTTTTCTGATAAAGTTACTGCTTTAAAGCCAGCATGGGGAGATAGATTTCAGTTTGATTCCTGTCTCCTTGGGAGTTGCCTTTCAATATAAAGTTTTAATTTTGTTTTTCAAAAACCCATAAAACCCCTCCTTTTTCCTTTGATGCTCTGTCTCAGGGAGTTGGGGCTTTCTTTAATGAGTATCTGTTGCACTGTCCTGCCCAGTTAGGAGGCAGTCTATTCACTATTTTTCTGCGGGCTCTGCCCTGCTAGTGTGGGTCTGCCCTGTTGCTGTGGGGTTCCGTTCTGCTGTGGCTTGCTTCGCCCTGCTGTGGCTTGCTCCGCCCTGCTGGTGGAGTCTCTCTGTTATGGCAGGTTGCCTGGCAACAGCAGGCTGTGTCAGCCCTGGGCAGTACTTTAGTAGGGGGATTGCATCATTAGTGGCAGACGTCCCTCCCGCACCAGGCTGCACCGTCCTAGATGCTGGCAGCAAAACTCTCAGCCCCTAGTGCCTCCAATCGCTGCCCTGCTTGTCCCCATCAGGGTGGGGCCCGCTGAGCCCGATCACCCAGCTCCCTGCCTCAGAGTCCATCCTCTCTCTCTCTTCCTCTCCCCAAGCTGAACGGTTGACTCACTCACTGGCGCCCCAGTAGCCTGCTGATAGGGCACTGGGATCTGTGTGATCTCCCGTGCCACTGCCCACTGCACTGGCTCAGATCACGTTTCCCAGGAATCTCCTGGTCTGGCTCATTGTCCAAGTCCCATTCAATCAGATGGACATGCCAATCTGCCCTTCCAAATCTCAGACTGCCAGTTTAACAGGGCACCCAGACCAGTGAGTTTTGTGCCCGGTGCCACTGTTCTGTGGAACCGGCCGAAGTGGCCATGCAAGCCAACTGTGCTAGCGTCTCGTTTCTCTCCCACGCTTGGGACTTTCAACGTTCTGTGGGCAAAAAAGATCTGTCCGAGAATGCGGCTAGGACTCACCCTATGCGCCTTCACTGAGAGCTGCAATCCAGAGTCGCCTCTACGACGCCATCTTGGAAGTTTCCCCCTACCACATTTCTTTAACAATTTATTTGAAACTTAGGTTGTTTCCAAATCTTGATTCTTGTGAATAGTGTTGTAATCAACATGGCAGTTCAAATAGCCCTTCAATATACTGATTTTCTTTCTTTGGAATATATTCCTAAGAGTAGGAATGCTGGATCACAAAGTAGCTCTATTTTTAGTTTTTTTTTCTCAAACTTTTCTGCATGGTGGTTGTACTAATTTGCATTTCCACCAACAGTATACAGTTCCCTTTTTTCTGTACTGCAATTGCACATTGTTTCATGTTTTTTTTCTTTTTGCTGTGGAGTCTCACTCTGCACCCAGTTTGAGTACAATGGCTCAATCTTGACAAACTGCAACCTCCACTTCCTGGGTTCAAGAGATCTCCTGTCTTCAATTTGTAGCTGGGATTATAGGCACCTGCCATAATGCCCAGCTAGTGTTTTTATTTTCAGTAAAGTTTCACCATGTTACAGGATGATCTTGAACTCCTGACCTTAGGTGACCCCCCAACCTCAGCCTTCAAAGTCCTGAGATTACATGTTTTTTTAGTGATCTCTTCCAGGCTCTAGGACCTTTTCTGGATTCATCCACCACACAGATAGACTGGAAGATATAGACAGAAGCTTTGCTTCTCACAGTGAGCCCTGAACTGTGCCACCAGCTTCTATAGAAGGTACAGTGTTCAATTGCTGCTAGAGACACCATCCAGGTCTTCCTCTATGACAATATAATTGGGACAAGGAACAGGTTCTTATAACAATTTCTAGGGTTCTTATATGATTTATGTCTCTGATTTATCAGAATGTTGACAAATGGAATCACCTCTGGGTGATAGAAAAGAGGAAGGAGCTGCAGCTCACGGAGAAAGTAGAAAATAGATTCAGGCCAGGTATGGTGTGTCACACCTGTAATCCCAACACTTTGGGAGGCTGAGGCAGGCAGATCACCTGAGGTCAGGAGTTTTAAACCAGCCTGGCCATCATGGTGAAAACCATCTCTACTAAAAATGCAAAATTAGCTGGATGTGGTAGTGCATACCTGTAATCCTAGCTACTTGGGAGCCTGAGGCAGAAGAATTGCTTGAACCCAGGAAGCAGAAGTTGCAGTGAGCTGATATCACACCACTGCACTCCAGACTTGGTGACAGAATAGATTCAATGAACCATAGATCAAGCTTAATCTCAAACATAGGGTACTAAGTATCCTTAGAAAAACAAAGGCAATCACTCCATGAAGCAACTGTGGCCTCAGACAGCTGGGTACTGAGAATGCACTCCTCATAGATTCCATGCCCACATCACAGAGCAATGGAAGAATAGTCCATAGGAATTCTTAAGAATGATGTCAAAGCGCACTGCCATGTGTGTACCTATGCAACTATCTTGCATGTTCTGCACATGTACCCCAAAATCTATAATGCAATAAAAATTTAAAAATTTAAAAAAAAAAGAATGATGTTGGGGGTGAAATAATGAAGATGAACCCACAGCCCCTGCCTGAACATCTGGTTTGACTAATCCTACCTCTACTCTGGGCTGTGCCAGGATGATTCAGAAATGCAAAAGGTTACTAGTGCCTTTGTATTTTCCACAGCTCCTGGGGCTAAGTTGTTCATGCCCCAGGTTTTAGGTTGCTGCTTTCCTCATGTGTCCCATTTCAACACCTCTAATTTCACCTTTATTCTAGTCACCCCCTACTTTCTCATAGACATTTTGACCAGCAGAGCCAGGTGAAATAATGTGGGTGTTTATCTAAAACTTTATATAAGGATGTTTATCAAGAAGTAAGTTGGAGTCCCATAATCCCACTTCCAGCTGGGCTGCCACCAGATGGTGTACAAACCACGCTGGCCTAGGGTTGGATCTAAGGAAGGAAACCCACATCTTTCCAAGAAATGGTCAGTGTGGAATCTCACATTCAGAAAATAGATGCCTACAACATCTTCAACCATTATGAACTGTTCCTAAAGAGTTTTCAACAACAACAAAAACAGTAACCAAGAGAAATTCTTGAGTTTGCAGGATTGCAGATAGAAAATAATTTTCTGAAACACTGAAATTCCCTCCCCTTGTGAGATAAAAGAACTGACTGGTATTGGTTGGAACCAACATGACCAAATTGAGTTTGCATAGAATGAGCCTGTTGAGGTCACAGCCTATATTTCCACTATGTTTCATACCAACAGCCCTCAAGTTTGCACATGTGACCCATGAGGAGGCATGCAGAGATAAATGCACGTGCCTGAAGACTTTCCAGACCCCCACTTTCCTTCCACCAATCACCTACTAGTCTCAGAATCCACGCCCTAAGCTTTTTCTGATAAAGTTACTGCTTTAAAGCCAGCATGGGGAGATAGATTTCAGTTTGATTCCTGTCTCCTTGGGAGTTGCCTTTCAATATAAAGTTTTAATTTTGTTTTTCAAAAACCCAGTGTCACAGTATTGGCTTCTAGCACATTGAGCAGCAAACTCCTTTTGCTCAATGATGAGCTTATTCTTATCTTGGAGACAGTCAAAAAGAGATAATCACATTTTGGGGAAAGCCACATTTAATCAACAAATTATTTAACCAGTATGTATGGACATAAAAAAAGGAAAAGGAGATAAAAATCAGATTGTTGGAAAGTCAAAGGAGGAAGATGGCTCTGTAGGACCAACTCAGGATTGCAGCTCCCAGTTAATCTGCAGAGGATGAGTGGACGCTGCATTTCCATATGGATCTTTATTGTCCACAGACTAGATTCCCAGGTGTAAGAGCTCCACAGGCCACCAGCATGACAGTTTGGGCTGGCGTGGCTGTTTGGGCCGATGCGGCTGTTTGGGCCGAGGCTGTAGTGCAGCGACACTCCATACAAAATACACTGGTTTGGTTGCCCTGTTAAACTGGCAATTGAAGATTTTGGAAGGCAGATTAGCACATTCATCTGATTAAATGGGACTTAAACAAAAAGCCAGGCCAGAAGATTTCCAGGAAGCAATGTGGTTTGAGCCAGTGCAGTGGGTCGCTGCATGGGAAAGCACACAGATCCCAGCAACCTTGCAGCAAGTGACTGGAACACGTGGGAGAGAGTAAACTATTCAACTTAAAAAAAAGGGGGGCTCTGAGGCAGAAAGCCAGGTGATCAGGCTCAGTGGGTCCCACACCCACAATAACAAACAAAACAGCAATTGGAAACACTCTGGGTTGAGAGTTTTATGGCAAGCACAGCTGAACCCAGGACAGTGCAGCTCAGAGGGGGAGGGGTGTCCACCACTACCGAGGCACCCAACCCCTACAGAGGTACGCTGCCATTGCTGATGCAGCCTGCCATTGCCGAGGCAATCTGCCATATCAGAGAGAGTCTGCCATTGCCACTGCAGGCCACCATTGCCACTGCAGTTCTAACCACACCCATATAAACAGAGTTACAGGGAATTACACATAGCAGCAGGGTGGAGCCCAAGGCAGCAGGGTGGAACCAATGGCAGCTCATGATAGCTACTACAGGCAGGCAGTGACTAAATTGCCTCCTCGCTGGGCAGGAAAGTGCAACGGATACTCATAAAGACCTAATGGGACAGGCACGGTGGCTCAAGCCTGTAATCCCAGCACTTTGGGAGGCTGAGGCAGGTGGATCATGAGGTAAAGAGATCAAGACCATCCTGGTCAACATGGTGAAACCCTGTCTCTACTAAAATTACAAAAAAAATTAGCTGGGCATGGTGGCGTGTGCCTGTAATCCCAGATACTCAGGAGGCTGAGGCAGGAGAATTTCCTGAGCCCAGGGGACAGAGGTTGTGGTGAGCCGAGATTGTGCCATTGCACTCCAGCCTGGGTAACAAGAGTGAAACCCCATCTCAAAATAAATAAATAAAAAATAAAAATAAAGCCCTAACTCCCTGGTACAGAGTACCTAAGAAAAAAAGGGGGGGCTTTATGAGTTCTGCTTCATCAGACTTAAACGAACCTGCCCAGCAGCCCTGAATGAACAACAGAGCTTACAGCTCAGCACTTGAGCTCCAATAAAGTACAGACTGTCTCCTCAAGTATAAACTACAGACAGTATTCTCAAGCAGCTCCCTGACACCAGTATATCCAAAGAGTCACCTCACAAAGGACTGATCAGAGTGACATTTGGCAAGCATCATTCAGGGACAAAGATAGAAGAAGAAGAATCTGGTAGCAACCCTCATGGTTCCACAGCTGCTACAGGAGTTTCCCAGAAAAGCAGGGCCTGGAGTGGACCTCAACAGTCCTACAGCAGTGGGGTCAGACTGTTAGAAAAAAAAAAACTAAGAAACAGAAATACTTCATATCAACAATCTGAATGTCCACTCAGAGACCCAATTAGAAAATCAGCAACCACTCAGAAGACAGATGAATAAATCCACAAAGATGGGAAGAAACCAGCGCAAAAAGAAGAAAAACACCCAAAACCAGAACACCTCACCTACTACAAAGGACCAAAATTCCTCACCAGCTAGAAAACAAAGCTGGACGGAGAATGAGTGTGATGGAATGATGGAATCAGACTTCAGAAGGTGGGTAATGAGAAACTTCCATGAGCTAAAAGATGTTCCAAATCAAGGCAAAGAAACTAAGAACATTGAAAAAAGATTTGAGGAAATGATAACAAGAATGGACAACTTAGAGAAGAATATGAGTGAATTGAAGGAGGTGAAAAACACAACATGAGAACTTCATGAAGCATGCACAAGTTTCAACAGCTGAATTGACCAAGCAGAAGAAAGAATATCAGAAGTCAAAGACCAACTCAATGAAAGAAAATGAGAAGCGAAGATTAGAGAAAAAAGTGCAAAAAGGAATGAACAAAGTCTCCAAGAAATGTGGGACTATTTGAAGAGACCAAATCTACGTTTGACAGGCGTATCTGAATGTGGTGAAGAGAATGAATCAAAGCCAGAAAATATTCTTCAGGATATTATCCAGAAAAATTTTCCCAACCTAACAAGGCAGGCCAATATTCAAGTCCAGGAAATACAGAGAACACCACAAAGATATTCCGCAAGAAGGGCAACCCCAAGACACATAATCTTCAGATTCCCAGGGTTGAAATGAAAGAGAAAATGCTAAGGGCAGCCAGAGAGAAAGGTTGGGTCAGCCACAATAAGAAGCCCATCAGACTCAAAGCAGATCTCTCAGCAGAAACCCTACAAGCCAGAAGAGAGTGGGGGTTAATATTCAACATCCTTAAAGAAAAGAACTTAAAACCCAGAATTTCATATCCAGCCAAACTGAGCTTCATAAGTGATGTAAAAATAAAATCCTTTGCAAAAAAACAAGTACTCAGAGATTTTGTCACCACCAGGCCTGCTTTACAAGAGCTCCTGAAAGAGGCACTACACATAGAAAGAAACAACCTCGGCTGGGCGCGGTGGCTCAAGCCTGTAATCCCAGCTCTTTGGGAGGCCAAGGTGGGTGAATCATGAGGTCAAGTTATCGAGACCATCCTGGTCAACATGGTGAAACCCCGTCTCTACTAAAGATACAACAAATTAGCTGGGCATGGTGGTGGGTGCCTGTAATCCCAGCTACTCAGGAAGGCCGAGGCAGGAGAATTGCCTGAACTCAGGAGGCAGAGGTTGCGGTGAGCCAAGATTGTGCCATTGCACTCCAGCCTGGGTAACAAGACCGAAACTCCATCTCACAAAAAAAAGAAAGAAAGAAACAACCAGTACCAGCCATTCCAAAAACATACCAAATGCTAAAGAGCATCAACAAAATGAAGAACCAGCATCAACTAACAAGCAAAACAACTGGCTAGCATCAAAATGGCAGTATCAAATTCACACATAACAAAATACCAAGTGTGGGTGAAGGGGAGGAAGGCAGAAAAACACACTGCCATGTGTGTACCTATGCAACTATCTTGCACATTCTGCACATGTACCCCAAAACCTATAATGCAATACAAATTAAAAAAAAAACAACAATAATAACCTTAAATGTAAATGGCCTAAATGCACCAATCAAAAGACACAGGCTGGCAAATTGGATAAAAAGCCAAAACACATTGGTGTACTGTATCCAGAAAAACCATCTCACATGCAAGGATACACAAAGACTCAAAATAAAGGGATGAAGGAAGATTTACCAAGCAAATGGAGAAAAAAAAGCAGGAGTTGCAATACTCATTTCTGATAAAATAGACTTTAAAGCAACAAAGATCAACAGAGACAAAGAAGGACATTACATAATGGTAAAAGGATGGATACAACAAGAAGAGCTAATGATTCTAAATATATATGAACCCAATACAGGAGCGCCCAGATATATAAGGCAAGTTCTTAATAACTTACAAAGAGACTTAGACTCCCACACAATAATTGTGGGAGATTTTAACATTCCACTGTCAATATTAGACAGATCAAGCAGACAGAAAATTAATAAGGATAACCATAGCTTGAACTCAGACCTGAAACGAGCAAACCTGATAGACATTTACAGAACTCTCCACCCCAAATCCACAGAATATACATTCTTCTCAGCACCACATCACACCTACTCTAAAATTGACCACATAATTGGAAGTAAAGCACTCCTCAGCAAATGCAAAACAACTGAAATCATAACAGTCTCTCAGACAATAGAGCAATCGAGTTAGAACTCAGAATTCAGAAACTAATTGAGAACCACACAGCTTCATGAAAACTGACCAACTGGCTCTTGAATGTTGATTGGATGAACAATGAAATAAAGGCAGAAATAAAGAAGTTCTTTGAAACCAATGAGAACAAAGGCACAACATACCAGAATCTCTGGAAGACATTTAAAGCAGTCTCTAGAGGAAAATATATAGCAATAAGTGCCCACATGAGAAGAGTGGAGAGATCAAAAATTGACACCCTATTATCAAATTTAAAAAGCTAGAAAAGCAACATCAAAAAAACTCAAAACATAGAGGGAGAAAAGAAATAACTAAGATCAGAGCAGAACTTAAGGAGGTAGAGACATGAAAAACCCTTCAAAAAATCAATAAATCTAATAAATGGTTTTTTGAAAAGATCAACAAAATAGACAGACCAATAGCCAGATTGATAAAAAAGAAAAGAGAGAATAACCAAATAGATGCAATAAAAATGATAAAGGGGAAATCAGCACAGATTCCACAGAAATTCAAACCATCATCAGAGAATACTACAAACAACTCTATGCACATAAACTAGTAAACCTGAAAGAAATGGATAAATTCCTGGACGCCTGTGTCCTCCCAAGCCTAAACCAGGAGGAAGCTGAAACTATGAATAGACCAATAACAAGGTCTGAAGTTGAGGCAGCAATTAAACTACCACACAAAAAGCCCAGGTCCAGATGGGTTCACAGCCAAATTCTACCAGACACACAAGAGGATCTGGTACCATTCCTTCTGAAACTATTCCAAATAATCCAAAAGAGAACCCTTCCCAAATCATTTTATGAGACCAACATCATCCTGATACCAAAACCTGGCAGAGACTCAACAAGAAAAGAAAACTTCAGGCCAATATCCATGATGAACATAGATGCAAAAATCTTCAATAAAATACTGGCAAACCGATTGCAAGCACATTAAAAACTTATCCATCATGATCAAGTAGGATTCATCCCGGGGATGCAAGGCTGGTTCAACATACACAAGTCTATAAATGTAATTCACCACATAAACAGAACCAAAAACAAAAACCACATGATTATCTCAATTGACGCAGAGAAGGCATTTGACAAAATTCAACAGCCCTTTATGCTAAAAACCCTCAATAAACTTGGTATTGATGGAACATATCTCAAAGTAATAAAAGCTATTTATGACAAACCAACAGCCAATATCATACTGAATGGGCAAAAACTGGAAGCATTCCCTTTGAAATCTGGCACTAGACAAGGATGCCCTCTCTCACCACTCCTATTCAACATAGTACTGGAAGTTCTAGCCAGAGCAATCAGGCAAGAAAAAGAAATAAAGGGTATTCAAATAGGAAAGGTGGAAGCCAAATTGTCTCTATTTGCAGACGACATGATAGTATACCTAGAAGACCCCATCACCTCAGCCCAAAAGCTCCTGAAACTGATAAGCAACTTCAGCAAAGTCTCAGGATATAAAATCAATGTGCAAAAATCACAAGCATTCCTATACACCAATAACAGACTTAAAGAGAACCAAATCAAGAACGAACTGCCATTCACAATTGCTACAAAGAAAATAAAATACCTAGAATACAACTCACAAGGAATGTAAGGGACCTCTTTAAGGAAAACTACAAACCACTGCTCAATGAAATAAGAGGACACAAACAGATGGAGAAACATTCCATGTTCGTGGTTAGGAAGAATCAATATCGTGAAAATGGCTATACTGCCCAAAGTAATTTACACAATCAATGCTATCCCCATCAAACTACCATTGAATTTCTTCACAGAACTGGAAAAAACCACCATGAACTTCATATGGAACCAAAAGAGCCCGCATAGCCAAGTCAATCATAAGCAAAAAGAACACAGTGGGAGGCATCACACTACCAGACTTCAAACTATACTACAAGGCTACAGTAATCAAAACAGCATGGTACTGGTACCAAAACAGAGATATAGACCAATGGAACAGAACAGAGGCATCGGAGGCAACACAACATATCTACAACCATATAATCTTTGATAAACCAGACAAAAAAGCCCAGGTCCAGATGGGTTTACATCCAAATTCTACCAGACACAGAAAGAGGATCTGGTACCATTCCTTCTGAAACTATTCCAAATAATCCAAAAGAGGAACCCTTCCCAAATCATTTTATAAGACCAACATCATCCTGATACCAAAACCTGGCAGAGACTCAACAAGAAAAAGAAAACTTCAGGCCAATATCCATGATGAACATAGATGCAAAAATTTTCAATAAAATACTGGCAAACCGATTGC
Organism: Saguinus midas; assembly: GCA_021498475.1. Taxonomy (NCBI): domain Eukaryota; kingdom Metazoa; phylum Chordata; class Mammalia; order Primates; family Cebidae; genus Saguinus; species Saguinus midas. The sequence continues at coordinate 24,561,750 of CM038402.1, read as the reverse complement.
AACAGCACATCAAAAAGCTTATCCATCATGATCAAGTAGGATTCATCACGGGATGCAAGGCTGGTTCAAGATACAAGTCTATAAATGTAATTCACCACATAAACAGAACCAAAAACAAAAACCACATGATTATCTCAATTGATGCAGAGAAGGCATTTGACAAAATTCAACAGCCCTTTATGCTAAAAATCCTCAATAAACTCGGTATTGATGGAACATATCTCAAAGTAATAAAAGCTATTTATGACAAACCAACAGCCAATATCATACTGAATGGGCAAAAACTGGAAGCATTCCCTTTGAAATCTGGCACTAGACAAGGATGCCCTCTCTCACCACTCCTATTCAACATAGTACTGGAAGTTCTAGCCAGAGCAATCAGGCAAGAAAAAGAAATAAAGGGTATTCAAATAGGAAAGGTGGAAGCCAAATTGTCTCTATTTGCAGACGACATGATAGTATACCTAGAAGACCCCATCACCTCAGCCCAAAAGCTCCTGAAACTGATAAGCAACTTCAGCAAAGTCTCAGGATATAAAATCAATGTGCAAAATCACAAGCATTCCTATACACCAATAACAGACTTAAAGAGAACCAAATCAAGAACGAACTGCCATTCACAATTGCTACAAAGAAAATAAAATACCTAGGAATACAACTCACTAGGAATGTAAGGGACCTCTTTAAGGAAAACTACAAACCACTGCTCAATGAAATAAGAGAGGACACAAACAGATGGAGAAACATTCCATGTTCGTGGTTAGGAAGAATCAATATCGTGAAAATGGCTATACTGCCCAAAGTAATTTACACAATCAATGCTATCCCCATCAAACTACCATTGAATTTCTTCACAGAACTGGAAAAAAACACCATGAACTTCATATGGAACCAAAAGAGAGCCCGCATAGCCAAGTCAATCATAAGCAAAAAGAACACAGTGGGAGGCATCACACTACCAGACTTCAAATTATACTACAAGGCTACAGTAATCAAAACAGCATGGTACTGGTACCAAAACAGAGATATAGACCAATGGAACAGAACAGAGGCATCGGAGGCAACACAACATATCTACAACCATATAATCTTTGATAAACCAGACAAAAACAAGCAATGGGAAAAGGATTTTCTGTTTAATAAATGGTGTTGGGAAAACTGGCTAGCCATGTGCAGAAAGCAGAAACTGGACCCCTTCCTGACACCTTACACTAAAATTAACTCCAGATGGATTAAAGACTTAAACATAAGACCTGACACCATAAAAACCCTAGAAGAAAATCTAGGCAAAACCATTCAGGACATAGGAGTAGGCAAGGACTTCATGACCAAAACACCAAAAGCATTGGCAACAAAAGCCAAAATAGACAAATGGGACCTAATCAAACTCCACAGCTTCTGCACGGCAAAAGAAACAGTCACTAGAGTGAATCAGCAAACATCAGAATTGGAAAAAACCTTTGCAGTTTACGCATCTGACAAAGGGCTGATATCCAGAATTTACAAAGAACTCAAACAGATTTACAGGAGAAAAACAAACAAGCCCATTCAAAAATGGGCAAAAGATATGAACAGACACTTTACAAAAGAAAACATGCATGAGGCCAACAAACACATGAAAAAATGCTCATCATCATTGGTCATTAGAGAGATGCAAATCAAAACCACATTGAGATACCATCTCATGCCAGTTAGAACAGCGATCATTAAAAAAATCTAGAGACAGCAGATGCTGAAGTGGATCTGGAGAAATAGGAACACTCTTACACTGTTGGTGGAAGTGTAAATTAGTTCAACCATTGTGGAAGACAGTGTGGTGATTCCTCAAGGTCCTAGAAATAGAAATTCAATTTGACCCAGCAATCCCATTACTGGGTATATATCCAAAGGACTATAAATCATTGTACTATAAGGACACATGCACACGAATGTTCATTGCAGCACTGTTTACAATAGCAAAGACCTGGATCCAACCCAAATGCCCATCGATGATAGACTGGACTGGGAAAATGTGGCACATATACAACATGGAATATTATGCAGCAATCAAAATGATGAGTTTCTGTCCTTTGTAAGGACATGGATGAATCTGGAGAACATCATTCTCAGCAAACTGACACAAGAACAGAAAAAGAAATACCACATATTCTCACTCATAGACGCGTGAGAAAAATGAGAACACATGGACACAGGGAGGGGGTCTACTACACACTGGGGTCTATTGGGGGAAGGGGGGAGGTACAGTGGGGGGCCTAGGGAGGGATAGCCTGGGGATAAATGCCAAGTGTGGGTGAAGGGGAGGAAGGCAGCAAAGCACACTGACATGTGTGTACTTATGCAACTATCTTGCACGTTCTGCACATGTACCCCAAAACCTATAATGCAATAAAATTTTAAAAATTAAAAAAAAAGAAAAGAAAACTTCAGGCCAATATCCATGATGAACATAGATGCAAAAATTTTCAATAAAATACTAGCAAGCTGATTGCAACAGCACATCAAAAAGCTTATCCATCATGATCAAGTAGGATTCATCACGGGGATGCAAGGCTGGTTCAAGATACACAAGTCTATAAATGTAATTTACCACATAACAGAACCAAAATCAAAAAGCACATAGTTATCTCAATTGATACAGAAAAGGACTTTGACAAAATTCAACAGCCCTTTATGCTAAAAATCCTCAATAAACTCGGTATTGATGGAATGTATCTCAAAATAATAAAAGCTATTCATGACAAACCAAAAGGCAATACCATACTGAATGGGCAAAAACTGGAAGTATTCACTTTGAAATCTGGCACTAGACAAAAATGCCCTCTCTTACCACTCCTATTCAATATAGTACTTGAAGTTCTAGCCAGAGCAATCAGGCAAGAATAATAAATACAGGGTATTCAAATAGAAAAGGTGGAACCAAATTGTCTCTGTTTGCAGACGACATGATAGTATACCACAAGACCCCATCATCTCAGCCCAAAGACTCCTGAAACTGATAAGCAACTTCAGCACCATCTCAGGATGTAAAATGAATGTGCAAAAATCACAAGCATTCTTATACACAAATAACAGACTTAAAGAGAGCCAAATGAAGAATGAACTGCCATTCACAATTGCTACAAAGAGAATAAAATACCTAGGAATACAACTCACAAGGAACGTACAAGACCTATTCAAGGAAAATTACAAACCACTGCTCAATGAAATAAGAGAGGACAGAAACAGATGGAGAAACATTCCATGGTTAGGAAGAATCAATATAGTGAAAATGGCCATACTGCCCAAAGTAATTTACAGACTCAATGCTATCCCCATCAAGCTACCATTGAATTTCTTCACAGAACTGGAAAAAACCACCTTGAACTTCATATAGAACCAAAAGAGAGCCCGCATAGCCAAGTCAGTTCTAAGCAAAAAGAACACAGCAGGAGGCATCACACTACCGGACTTCAAACTATACTACAAGCTACCGTAATCAAAACAGCATGGTGCTGGTACCAAAACAGAGATATAGACAAATGGAACAAAACAGAGGCATCAGAGGCAACACAACATATCTACAACCATACAATCTTTGATAAACCAGACAAAAACAAGCAATGGGAAAAGGATTCTATGTTTAATAAATGGTGTTGGGAAAACTGGCAACAGTTTTAGCCATGTGTGTACTTATGCAACTATCTTGCACGTTCTGCACATGTACCCCAAAACCTATAATGCAATAAAATTTTAAAAATTAAAAAAAGAAAAGAAAACTTCAGGCCAATATCCATGATGAACATAGATGCAAAAATTTTCAATAAAATACTAGCAAGCTGATTGCAACAGCACATCAAAAAGCTTATCCATCATGATCAAGTAGGATTCATCACGGGGATGCAAGGCTGGTTCAAGATACACAAGTCTATAAATGTAATTTACCACATAACAGAACCAAAATCAAAAAGCACATAGTTATCTCAATTGATACAGAAAAGGACTTTGACAAAATTCAACAGCCCTTTATGCTAAAAATCCTCAATAAACTCGGTATTGATGGAATGTATCTCAAAATAATAAAAGTTATTCATGACAAACCAATAGGCAATACCATACTGAATGGGCAAAAACTGGAAGTATTCACTTTGAAATCTGGCACTAGACAAAAATGCCCTCTCTTACCACTCCTATTCAATATAGTACTTGAAGTTCTAGCCAGAGCAATCAGGGAAGAATAATAAATACAGGGTATTCAAATAGAAAAGGTGGAATCCAAATTGTCTCTGTTTGCAGACGACATGATAGTATACCTAGAAGTCCCCATCATCTCAGCCCAAAGACTCCTGAAACTGATAAGCAACTTCAGCACCATCTCAGGATGTAAAATGAATGTTCAAAATCACAAGCATGGACACAGAGAGTCCCATTCTATACTGGGACTGTTGGAAAAAGGGGAGGACAGTAAACCACTGCTCAATGAAATAAGAGAGGACAGAAACAGATGGAGAAACATTCCATGGTTAGGAAGAATCAATATAGTGAAAATGGCCATACTGCCCAAAGTAATTTACAGACTCAATGCTATCCCCATCAAGCTACCATTGAATTTCTTCACAGAACTGGAAAAAACCACCTTGAACTTCATATAGAACCAAAAGAGAGCCCGCATAGCCAAGTCAGTTCTAAGCAAAAAGAACACAGCAGGAGGCATCACACTACCGGACTTCAAACTATACTACAAGCTACCGTAATCAAAACAGCATGGTGCTGGTACCAAAACAGAGATATAGACAAATGGAACAAAACAGAGGCATCAGAGGCAACACAACATATCTACAACCATACAATCTTTGATAAACCAGACAAAAACAAGCAATGGGAAAAGGATTCTATGTTTAATAAATGGTGTTGGGAAAACTGGCAACAGTTTTAGCCATGTGCAGAAAGCAGAAACTGGACCCCTTCCTGACACCTTACACTAAAATTAACTCCAGATAGATTAAAGACTTAAACATAAGACCTGACACCGTAAAAACCCTAGAAGAAAATCTAGGCAAAACCATTCAGGACATAGGAGTAGGCAAAGATTTCATGACCATAACACCAAAAGCATTGGCAACAAAAGCCAAAATAGACAAATGGGACCTAATCAAACTCCACAGTTTCTGCTCAGCAAAAGAAACAGTCACTAGAGTGAATAGGCAACCATCAGAATGGGAAAAAATCTGCAGTTTATGCATCTGACAAAGGGCTGTTATCCAGAATTTACAAAGAACTCAAACAGATTTACAGGAAAAAACAAACAAGCCCATTCAAAAATGGGCAAAGGATATGAACAGACACTTTACAAAACAAGACATACATGAGGCCAACAAACACATGAAAAAATGCTCATCATCACTGGTCATTAGAGAGATGCAAATCAAAACCACATTGAGATACCATCTCACGCCAGTTAGAATTGTGATGATTAAAAAATCTGGAGACAGCAGATGCTGGAGAGGATGTGGAGAAATAGGAACACTCTTACACTATTGGTGGGAGTGTAAATTAGTTCAACCATTGTGGAAGACAGTGTGGCGATTCCTCAAGGACCTAGAAATAGAAATTCCATTTGACCCAGCAATCCCATTACTGGTTATCTATCCAAAGGAGTATAAATCGTTCTACTATAAGGACACATGCACACGAATGTTCATTGCAGCACTGTTTACAATAGCAAAGACCTGGAACCAACCCAAATGCCCATCGATGATAGACTGGACTGGGAAAATGTGGCACATATACACCATGGAATATTATGCAGCAATCAAAAATGATGTTTGTGTCCTTTGTAAGGACACGGATGAATCTGGAGAACATCATTCTCAGCAAACTGACACAAGAACAGAAAAAGAAATACCGCATATTCTCACTCATAGGCGGGTGAGAAAAATGAGAACACATTGACACAGGAACGGGAGCACTACACACTGGGGTCTATTGGGAGTAATAGGGGAAAGACAGCAGTGGAGAGCCAGGCAGGGATAGCATGGGGTGAAATGCCAAATGTGGGTGAAGCGGAGGAAGGAAACAAAACACACTGCCACGTGTGTACTTTTGCAACAATCTTGCATGTTCTACTATACCTAAAACCTAAATTGCAATTAAAAAAAATTAGATGGTTTGCTCATTTTAGCAGATTGGGTGATAAAACCCTAAGGTGATAAAAGCCTGAAGTCCTGACAATGTACCCGAAGTGTGGCTGGAGTTAGCTATTATATTGAAGGTGTCAGCAGTGATGATACAAAGTGGTCAAAAGTCCAATGCAGTCATTCTGCCACAAATGGTCTTGGACCTCCCCAACCATGAGACAAATAGATCAGCTTTCATGAAGAACCACAAGTCTGGCCTGCCACAATGCCCTCTGCAGTAGATTTGGATTCATGCTCAATACACAGTTTGGCTGTGGTCAGTCTCTTCAGAGATATGACCATAGCCACAGACTTCTATATGAGTGACCTGACAGATAGCGGCTAAGATTGTTTTCAGTTTGCAGCCCCAAAGATGATGTCCTTATTCAAATAGTCTATAGCTTTCAATATGGAAGACCAAACAGCTAGAAAGTAGTCAATGACACAAACTTATGAGTTCTGACCACTGAGTGGATTGGCCACTCCTGCTTCAGGTTCTGCATGGCTGGCACCACAGAAGCCCAGTGGAACCATGAAGTGTCATTTCTCCTGATCCATTAGAAAACTAGGACTAAGCATTTAGTAAATACTCAGTGAATTGTGTGTTGGGGTGAGGATGGGGTCCCTTAGAGCCAGCAGCATTGCTTTAGATGATGGAGGGGGGCAAAAAATTCCCACCAAAGATAAATCCTAATGTTTTTTAGAGTTGAGATATTTCTGTTCCAGTCCAATTTCCTTCCAGATTATATTGTTTCTATTTACCAAGTGACATTCTGAGTTTATTTATTTATTTTAATTTTTATTTATTTTTATTATACTTTAAGTTCTGGGGCACATGTACAGATCTTGCAGGATTGTTGCATAGTTACATACATGGCAATGTGGTTTGCTGCCTCCATCCCCATTACCTATATCTGGCGTTAGTCCCCATGTTATCCCTCCCAACTCCCTACCTCCCACTGTTCCTCCCCTAGTCACCCCTACACAGACCTCAGTGTGTGATGCTCCCCTCCCTGTGTCCATGTGTTCTCATTGTTCAACACCTGCCTTTGAATGAGAACACGTGGTGTTTGATTTTCTGTTTTTGTGTCAGTTTGCTGAGAATGATAGTTTCCAGCTTCATCCAAGTCCCTACAAAGGACACGAACTCATTGTTTTTTAGGGCTGCATAATATTCCATGGTGTATATGTGCCACATTTTCCTTGTCCAGTCTATTATTTATGGGCATTTGGGTTTGTTCCAAGTCTTTGCCATTGTAAACGGTGCTGCAGTGAACATATGTGTGCATGTCTTTATAATAGAACAATTTATAATCCTTTGAATATATACCCAGTAATGGGATTGCTGGGTCAAATGGAATTTCTATTTGTAGATCCTTGAGGAATTGCCACACTGTCTTCCACAATGATTGAACTAATTTACACTCCCACCAACAGTGTAAGAGTGTTCCTATTTCTCCACATCCTGTCCAGCATCTGTTGTCATTAGATTATTTAATGATTGCCATTCTAACTGGTGTGAGATGGTATGTAGTTTTGATTTGCATTTCTCTAATGACCAGTGATGATGAGCATTTTTTCATGTTTTTTTGCCTCATATATGTCTTCTTTTGAAAAGTGTCTGCTCATATTTTTCACCTACTTTTGAATGTGTTTGTTTATTTTTTTCTTGTAAACCTTTTTTAGTTCTTTGTAGATCTGGATATAAGTCCTTTTTCAGATGGGTAGATTGCAAATATTTTTTCCCATTCTGTTGGTTGCTGGTTCACTCTAATGGTTGTTTCTTTTGCTGTGCAGAAGCTCTGGAGTTTAATTAGATCCCATTTGTCTATTTTGGCTTTTGTTGCCAATACTTTTGGTGTTTTAGTCATGAAGTTCTTGCCTATGCCTATGTCCTGAGTGGTTTTGCCTGGGTTTTCTTCTAGGGTTTTTATGGTGTTATGTCTTATGTTGAAGTCTTTAATTCATCTAGAGTTAATTTTAGTGTAAGGTGTCAGGAAGAGGTTCAGTTTCTTCTTTCTGCACATGGCTAGCCAGTTTTCCCACCACCATTTGTTAAACAGGGAATCCTTTCCTCATTGCTTGTTTTTGTCAGGTTTGTCAAAGATCCGATTGTTGTAGATGTGTGGCATTGCCTCTGAAGCCTCTCTTCTTTCTGTTCCATTGGTCTATATCTGTTTTGGTACCAGTACCATGCTGTTCTGATTACTGTAGCCTTGTAATACAGTTTGAAGTCAGGTAACATAATGCCTCCAGGTTTGTTTTTTTTTTGCTTAGAATTGACTTGGCTATGTGGACTCTCTTTTGTTTTCATATGAATTTTAAGGTGCTTTTTTTTTAGTTCTGTGAAGAAGGTCATTGGTAGCTTGATAGGGATAGCATTGAATCTATAAATTGCTTTGGGCACTATGGCCATTTTCATAATATTGATTCTTTCTAACCATGAGCATGGAACATTTCTCCATCTGTTTGTGTCCTCTCTTATTTCATTAAGCATTGGTTTGTAGTTCTTCTTGAAGAGGTCCTTTACATCCTTTGTTAGTTGTATTCCTAGGTATTTTGTTCTCTTTGTAGCAACTGAGAATGGCAGTTCGTTCTTGATTTGGCTCTCTTTAAGTTTGTTATTGGTGTATAAGAATGCTTGTGATTTTTGCGTGTTGATTTTGTTTCCTGATACTTTGCTGAAGTTGCTTATCCATTTCAGTAGATTTTGGGCTGAGACGATGGCGTCTTATAAATATACAATCATGTTGTCTGCAAATAGAGACAATTTGACTTCCTCCTTTTCTAAGTGAATACCTTTTATTTATTTATTTTTTTGCCTGATTGTTCTGGCTAGAATTTCCAAAACTACATTGAGTAAGAGTAGTGTGAGAGGACATCCTTGTCTAGTGCCAGATTTCAAAGGGAATTGCTTCCAGTTTTTGCCTATTCAGTATGATATTGGCTGTGGGTTTGTCATAGACAGTTTTTATTACTTTGAGATACATTCCATACATACCTAGTTTATTCAGAGTTTTTAGCATAAAGGGCTGTTGAATTTTGTCAAAGGCCTTCTCTGCATCTATTGAGATAATCATGTGGTTTTTGTTTTTGGTTCTGTTTATGTGGTGAATTCCATTTATAAACTTGCGTATGTTGAACCAGTCTTGCATCCCTGGGATGAAGCCTACTTGATCATGATGGATAAGCTTTTTGATGTGCTGTTGCAATTGGTTTACCAGTATTTCATTGAAGATTTTTGCATCTATGTTCATCACGGATATTGGCCTGAAGTTTTCTTGTTGAGTCTCTGACATTTTGGTAGCAGGATGATGTTGGTCTCATAAAATAATTTAGGAAGGATTCCCTCTTTTTTGATTGTTTGGAATAGCTTCAGAAGGAGTGGCACCAGCTCCTCTTTGCATATCTGGTAGAACTCGGCTGTGAATCCATCTGGACCTGGGCTTTATTTGGGTCATAGGCTATTAATTGCTGCCTCAACTTCAGCCCTTGTTATTGGTATTTTCAGGGTTTTGACTTCTTCCTGGTTTAGACTTGGGAGGTTGCAAGTGTCCAGAAATGTATCTATTTCTTCCAGGCTTACTGATTTATGTGCATAGAATTGTTTGTAGTAATCTCTTATGGTAGTTTGTATTTCTATGGAATCTGTGGTGATATCCCCTTTATCATTTTTTGTTGCATCTATTTGATTATTCTTACTTTTATTTTTTATTAATCTGGCTAGTGGTTTATTTGTTGATCTTTTCAAAAAAACAGCTCCTCAATTTTTTGATTTTTTGAAGGGTGTTTTTGTGTCTCTATCTCCTTCAGTTCTTCTCTGATCTTAGTTATTTCTTGTATTTTGTAACGTTTTGAGTTTTTTTGATCTTGCTCCTCTAGCTCTTTCAACTTTGACAATAGGGTGTCTATTTTAGATCTTTCCTTGCTTCTCATGTGGGAATTTATTGCTATAAATTTTCCTCTACAGACTGCTTTAAATGTGTCCCAGAGATTCTGGTATGTTGTGTCTTTGTTCTCATTGGTTTCGAAGAACATCTTTATTTCTGCCTTTATTTAATTGTTTATCCAGTCAACATTCAAGAGCCAGTTGCTCAGTTTCCATGAAGGTGTGCAGTTCTAAGTTTGTTTCTAAATTCTGAGTTCTAATTTGATTGCACTGTGGTCTGAGAAACTGTTTGTTATGATTTTCATTCTTTTGCATTAGCTGAGAAGTGATTTACTTCCAATTATGTGGTCAATTTTAGAGTAGGTGTGATGTGGTGCTGAGAAGAATGTATATTCTGTGGATTTGGGGTGGAGAGTTCTGTAATTGTCTCTTAGGTTTGCTTGTTCCAGGTCTGATTTCACATCCTGGATATTGGCCTGAAGTTTTCTTGTTGAGTCTCTGACATTTTGGTATCAGGATGATGTTGGTCTCATAAAATGATTTGGGAAGGATTCCCTCTTTTTGATTGTTTGGAATAGCTTCAGAAGGAGTGGTACCAGCTCCTCTTTGCATATCTGGTAGAATTGGCTGTGAACCCATCTGGACCTGGGCTTTATTTGGTTGTAGGCTATTAATTGCTGCCTCAACTTCAGCCCTTGTTATTGGTCTATTCAGGGTTTTGACTTCTTCCTGGTTTAGACTTGGGAGGTTGCAAGTGTCCAGGAATTTATCCATTTCTTCCAGGTTTACTGATTTATGTGCATAGAGTTGTTTGTAGTAATCTCTTATGGTAGTTTGTATTTCTGTGGAATCTGTGGTGATATCCCCTTTATCATTTTTGTTGCATCTATTTGATTATTCTTACTTTTATTTTTATTAATCTGGCTAGTGGTCTATTTTGTTGATCTTTTCAAAAACAGCTCCTGGATTTATTGATTTTTGAAGGGTTTTTGTGTCTCTATCTCCTTCAGTTCTGCTCTGATCTTAGTTATTTCTTGTCTTCTGCTAGCTTTTGAGTTTTTTGATCTTGCTCCTCTAGCTCTTTCAACTTTGACAATAGGGTGTCTATTTTAGATCTTTCCTTGCTTCTCATGTGGGAATTTATTGCTATAAATTTTCCTCTAGACACTGCTTTAAATGTGTCCCAGAGATTCTAATATGTTGTGTCTTTGTTCTCATTGGTTTCGAAGAACATCTTTATTTCTGCCTTTATTTAATTGTTTATCCAGTCAACATTCAAGAGCCAGTTGCTCAGTTTCCATGAAGGTGTGCAGTTCTAAGTTTGTTTCTAAATTCTGAGTTCTAATTTGATTGCACTGTGGTCTGAGAAACTGTTTGTTATGATTTTCATTCTTTTGCATTAGCTGAGAAGTGATTTACTTCCAATTATGTGGTCAATTTTAGAGTAGGTGTGATGTGGTGCTGAGAAGAATGTATATTATGTGGATTTGGGGTGGAGAGTTCTGTAATTGTCTCTTAGGTTTGCTTGTTCCAGGTCTGATTTCACATCCTGGATATCCTTGTTAATTTTCTGTCTTGTTGATCTCTAATATTGACAATGGGATGTTAAAGTCTCCCACTATTATTGTGTGGGAGTCTAAGTCTCTTTTTAAGTCATTAAGATCTTGCTTTATATATCTGGGTGCTCCTGTATTGGGTGCATATATATTTAGGATTGTTAGCTCTTCTTGTTGCATTGATCCTTTTACCATTATGTAATGGCCTTCTTTGTCTCTTTTGATCTTTGCTGGTTTAAAGTCTATTTTATCAGAGACTAGGATTGCAACTCCTGCTTTATGTTGTTTTTGTTGTTGTTGTTGTTTTTCATTTGCTCAGTAAATCTTCCTCTATCTCTTTATTTTAAGCCTATGTGTATCCTTGCATGTGAGATGAGTTTCCTGAACACAGCACACTGATAGGTTTTGAGTTTTTATCCAATTTGCCAGTCTGTGTCTTTTGATTGGGGCATTTAGCCCATTTACATTTAAGGTTAATATTGTTATGTGTAAATTTGATCCTGCCACTTTGATGCTAGCTAGTTGTTTTGCCCATTAGTTGACATATTTTCTTCACTGTGTCGATGCTCTTTACCTTTTGGTACATTTTTGGAGTGCCTGGTACTGGTTGTTCCTTTCTATGTTTAGTGCTTCTTTCAAGGGCTTTTGTAAAGCAGGCCTGGTAGTGATGAAATCACCACTGAGCAATTGCTTGTTCATAAGGGATTTTATTTCTCCTTCACTAATGAAGCTTAGTTTGGCTGGATATAAAATTCTAGGTTGTATGGATATGAAATTCTAGGATGTTGAATGTTGGCCCCCACTGTCTTCTGGCTTGTAGGGTTTCTGCTGAGAAATCCACTGTGAGTCTGATGGGTTTCGCTTTGTGGGTAACCCGACCTTTCTCTCTGGCTGCCCTTAGCATTTTTTTTCTTTATTTCAACCCTGGTGAATCTGAGGATTATGTGCAACGGGGTTGCTCTTCTTGAGGAATATCTTTGTGGTGTTCTCTGTATTTCTTGGACTTAAATGTTGGCCTGCCTTGCTAGGTTGGGGAAGTTCTCCTGGATAATATTCTGAAGAGTGTTTTTCAGCTTGGATTCATTCTCTCCATCACATTCAGGTACACCCATCAAACATAGATTAGGTCTTTTCACGTAATCCTATATTTCTTGGAGGCTTTGTTTATTTCTTTTACTGTTTTTCTCTAATCTTGCCTTCTTGTTTATTTTCATTGAGTTGATCTTCAATCTCTGATATCCTTTCTTCTGCTTGGTCAATTTGGCTACTGAAACTTGTGTATGCTTTGCAAAGTGTTTGGCTACTGAAACTTGTGTATGCTTTGTGTTGTGTTTTTCAGCTCCATCAATTCATTTATATTCCCCTCTAAGCTGTTTATTTTCATTAGTCTTTTTCAAGGTTTGCATTGCATTAGAACAGTTCTTTTAGCTCAGGGAAATTTGTTTTTAACCACCTTCTGAAGCCTGTTTCTGTCAATTCATCAGACTCATTCTCCATCCTGCCTTGTTCCCTTGCTGGTGAGGAGTTGTAATCCCTTGGAGGAGGAGAGGTGTTTTGGTTTTGGGTGTTTCATCCATTTTATTCTGGTTTCTTCCCATCTTTGTGGATTTATTTACCTGTGATCTTTGTAGTTGGTGACTTTTGGATGGGGTCTCTGGATTTCCTTTTTTTTTTTTTTTTGATGATGAAGTTTTTTTTTTCTGTTTCTAAATTTTCCTTCTAACAGTCAGGCCCTCTGCTGTAGGACTGCTGGAGGTCCACTCCAGACCCTGCTTGCCTGGGAATCACCTGCAGTGACTGCAGAACAGTTAGGGTTGCTGCCAGTTTCTTCCTCTGTTATCTTTGTCTCAGAAGGATACCCACCAGATGTCATCCTGAGCTCTCCTTTATGAGGTGTCTGGATATATGAGGGTTGGGGAGCTGCTTGAGGAGACAGTCTGTCCCTTATAGGAGCTTAAAGTGCTGAGCTGTGAGCTCCATTGTTCCATTCAGAGCTGCTGGGCAGGTGTTTAAGTCTCTTTGTAAGTCATTAAGAACTTGCTTTATATATCTGGGTGCTCCTGTATTGGGTGCATATATATTTAGGATTGTTAGCTCTTCTTGTTGCATTGATCCTTTTACCATTATGTAATGGCCTTCTTTGTCTCTTTTGATCTTTGTTGGTTTAAAGTCTATTTTATCAGAGACTAGGATTGCAACTCCTGCTTTTTTTTTTTGCTCTCCATTTGCTTGGTAAATCTTCCTCCATCCCTTTATTTTGAGCCTATGTGTATCCTTGCATGTGAGATGGGTTTCCTGGATACACAGCACACTGATAGGTTTTGAGTTTTTATCCAATTTGCCAGTCTGTGTCTTTTGATTGGGGCATTTAGCCCATTTACATTTAAGGTTAATATTGTTATGTGTAAATTTGATCCTGCCATTTTGATGCTAGCTAGTTGTTTTGCCCATTAGTTGACATATTTTCTTCATTGTGTCGATGCTCTTTACCATTTGGTACATTTTGGAGTGGCTGGTACTGGTTGTTCCTTTCTATGTTTAGTGCTTCTTTCAGGAGCTCTTGTAAAGCAGGCCTGGTAGTGATGAAATCACCACTGAGCAATTGCTTGTTCATAAGGGATTTTATTTCTCCTTCACTTATGAAGCTTAGTTTGGCTGGATATGAAATTCTAGGTTGAAAGTTCTTTCTTTAAGGATGTTGAATATTGGCCCCCACTGTCTTCTGGCTTGTAGGGTTTCTGCTGAGAAATCCACTGTGAGTCTGATGGGCTTCGCTTTGTGGGTAACCCGACCTTTCTCTCTGGCTGCCCTTAGCATTTTTTTCTTCATTTCAACCCTGGTGAATCTGATGATTATGTGCCTTGGGGTTGCTCTTCTTGAGGAATATCTTTGTGGTGTTCTCTGTATTTCCTGGACTTGAATATTGGCCTGCCTTGCTAGGTTGGGAAGTTCTCCTGGATAATATCCTGAAGAGTGTTTTCAGCTTGGATTCATTCTCTCCATCACATTCAGGTACACCTATCAAACATAGATTAGGTCTTTTCACGTAATCCCATATTTCTTGGAGGCTTTGTTTATTTCTTTTTACTGTTTTTTTCTCTAATCTTGCCTTCTTGTTTCATTTCAATCAGTTGATCTTCAATCTCTGATATCCTTTCTTCTGCTTGGTCAATTTGGCTACTGAAACTTGTGTATGCTTTGCAAAGTGTTTGGCTACTGAAACTTGTGTATGCTTTGTGTTGTGTTTTTCAGCTCCATCAATTCATTTATATTCTCTAAGCTGTTTATTTTCATTAGTCTTTTTCAAGGTTTGCATTGCATTAGAACAGTTCTTTTAGCTCAGGAAATTTGTTTTAACCACCTTCTGAAGCCTGTTTCTGTCAATTCATCAGACTCATTCTCCATCCTGCCTTGTTCCCTTGCTGGTGAGGAGTTGTAATCCCTTGGAGGAGGAGAGGTGTTTTGGTTTTGGGTGTTTTCATCCATTTTATTCTGGTTTCTTCCCATCTTTGTGGATTTATTTACCTGTGATCTTTGTAGTTGATGGCTTTCAGGTAGGGTCTCTGGATTTCCTTTTTTTTTTTTTTTTGATGATGAAGTTTTTTTTTTCTGTTTCTAAATTTTCCTTCTAACAGTCAGGCCCCTCTGCTGTAGGACTGCTGGAGGTCCACTCCAGACCCTGCTTGCCTGGGAATCACCTGCAGTGACTGCAGAACAGTTAGGGTTGCTGCCAGTTTCTTCCTCTGTTATCTTTGTCTCAGAAGGATACCCACCAGATGTCATCCTGAGCTCTCCTTTATGAGGTGTCTGGATATATGAGGGTTGGGGATTTGTTTGAGAAGACAGTCTGTCCCTTATAGGAGCTTAAAGTGCTGAGCTGTGAGCTCCATTGTTCCATTCAGAGCTGCTGGGCCGGTACATTTAAGTCTGCTGTAGTGGAAATTTTAACTGCCATTTTTCCCCAGGTGCTCTGTCCTGAGAAGGTGAGGCATTATTTTTAAGTTTCTGTCATGCTTCTGACTTTTGTCAGAAATGCTCTTCCCAGCAAAGAGCTAGCCTAGTCACAGTCTGCCAGTAGGGGTGTTGCTGAGCTGCTGTGGGCTCTACCAAGCTGCTGTGTGAACTTCCTTGCAGTTTTGTTCATATGGGTATGGTTAGAACTGCCTTGGTAATGGCAGACTATCTCTTTAATGGTAGGCTGCCTTGGTAATATCAGATTGCCTTGGTAATGGTGGACTGCCTCAGTAGTGGTGGACTGCCTCAGTAATGGTGGATTGCCTCAGTAATGGCAGACTACCTTGATAATGGTGGACTGCCTCATTAATTGCAGCCACCCTTCCCCCAACAAAGCTGGACTGTCCCAGGTCCAGCCATGCTTGCTCAATCCAGAGCATTTTAGATTGCTAGTCTTTGTGGAGGTGGGACTGGCTGAGCCAGATCACCTGGCTCCCTGTTTCGGTCCTCTTTTTTTTCAGTTGAATGGGCAACTCTGTCTCCCAGGTGTGAAAGAAAGAAAGAAAGAAAGAAAGAAAGAAAGAAAGAAAGAAAGAAAGGTTGCTGCTGTTCTGACTTCTCAGCATATGGAGGGAGGGATGGATCAAACTCCTAATATAGAAGAGTAAGTGCTACAAAATCCTGGAGATGTGTCTGGGCATGGAGAGATAGAGGGCTGCTGCACCAAGTTGTCTGCTCAGGAAGGGAGAGGCAGCTCAGGCTCCTAACCCAGGCAAGCAGGTACACCAAATGCCTAAAAGTATTCCTGGAGAAGGAGCAAAGAAACCAGCACTGCAACAAGGTCTTTGCATAGAAAGAGAGAGGTGTCTCAAGCTTCAAAAGGGGGAAGTGAGTATGCCAGAAGCCTAGAGGCAAGTCTGTGTATGAGCAGAGAGAGTGCTGCTGCACCATGCTCTGCATGGGAACAGACAGGCAGCCCAAAACTCACAATGCAGGCAACAGGGTGAACTGAATGCCTGCAGACATGTCTCAGCCAGGAGCAAAGAATATGTGGCTGCCCCAAGCTCTTGGCACAGGAAGGGAAGGGTGACCCTGCTCCTGATCCAGATGAGCAGGAGTGGGGTCTGTCTCCCTCTCACTCCTCAGAACCAGTTGGGCTCACTCCCCTGACTGACCAAGGGAGCAGGCTGGGATACCCAGAAATACCTTATGTAGTCTGGTCCAGGTAGCAAAGCCACCTCTAACAACAAATATCACCACCTAAGAGCAGCCATGACTTCAGCAAATCTCACATTCCAATCCTGTAATGAAAAGAAGCCCAATTCTGATGCTGATAGCGAAGTGCATGCCACACTTGCTGCTCAGTTCTGCCTATGGGAGCCCTTCTCCTCCCCCAGAACAAGTGCTTTAATCTCTCTCACCAGAGACCTAAATGCCTGTGGCAGCTGCTGCTGTCCAGCCACCAAACAATGTCTGCCTTGACATGAGCCATAATTGAAAATGACATCATCCTTTTGGTCCTGGGTCTGTGAAAATGCCTGCAGCTCTTCCCAGTGCCTTCCCCTCTGAGAGTCTCCCAGCTTCTTCCCAGGTTAGCTCCAGGGCTTGGGAAAAATAAGATGCCCTTCCCTGACCTGAGTTCCACATATCCCCAGTGAAAAAGTGAGTCACTGAGGGAGACTCTCTGCCCCTTTCATGTAGTAGGGATTCACTCACTTTCTCAGGTGAATGCCACCACCCAAGCTGCTTGCACACCTTCTCTTCCCCAGGATCTGAAGTGATCTATGTGTCTCTGGTGAACTCTCATATTCCTACTTGAATAAAAGCTCAGTGTTCATCTCTGTGCACTATTTTGCTATTTCCAACATGGCAGACAAAAAGCAACCAGTATTCCTAATAGCCCCATCGTGAATACTACTCGTGCACTTGCAGTGGCATGGTCAAATTTATTGCTGGGTGTTCAGATGATGCCATTATTTTAGAGGACAAAAACTACAACCAATCTAATAATTCTATCACCCATTCTAATGAATGAATGACAATAACATGAACCTATACAGGTAAGTTTCCAAACATGTGGAATTCAAAATCACATACAAACAAAGCCATTCTATATGATTCCATGTATATAAGCTAAAAACCAGTTGAAAGTAGAGGTGAGCTGTACTGTTAGGAGTCAGAGTCATGGTTATTCCTGGGCTAGTGACTGGGAAGGGCACGAGGAGGTGGCTGGGGTCTGACGATGTTCTGTTTTGCAACCTAAGTCATGCATACAGAGGGGGGTTCAGTTTGCTAAAATTTCATTTAGTTGTACACTCATGGCCTGTGCATGAATTTCAACTTAAAAAAACACCTATCCTCAATTAAAACACAAAGAAAGAACATAAATGGATTAGCGATTTTTGTTATTGTTTGAGACTCTGTTGCCAAGACAGCCTTGACCTCCTGGGCTCAAGTGATCCTCTTGTCTCAACCTCCCAAGTAGCTGGGACTTCAGATGTGTAGCAACATGCCTGGCTAAGTTTTGTTTTGTTTTGTTTTGAGAGGGAGTTTAGCTCTAAATTTTTTACCTACATTGTACTTTATGATAACACATTAGGCTAAGATTCTTTAATTTGGGAGGGAACAGAGTGTTGCTCTGTTGGCCAAATTGGAGAGCAGTGGTGAAATCTGGTCTCACTTTAACCTCGTCTTCCCAGGTTTAAGAGATTCTCCTGTCTCCAGGTTCAAGTGATTTTTCTGTCTCCATTGGGATTAGAGGCACCCACCACCATGCCTGACTAATTCTTGTATTTTTAGTAGAGATGGGGTTTCACCATGTTGGCCAGGCTGGTCTTGAAATCCTGACCACCCGCCTTGGTCTCCAAAAGTGCTGGGATTACGGGCATGAGGCACCTCCCCTGGCCAAGGCTAAGCTTCTTTTTGAAATTTAACTTTAGAGTTTGACATTGAAAACATGTGTTTTCAGGCATCTTCTATTGCAGTATGTGAATTTTTAGCCATCTAATTTTCTCTAACTACATTTGAGCATATACAGTGCACAACTTGAATATGCAGAATTGTTGTTGTCTTTTCATCTGAAAAGTTCTAAATATTAATTAGTAATATTGTTCAGTGTTTAGGTTTAGTATTTAAAACGGCTTCATAAACTATTTTAAAATATTGCTAGTAGTAAGGTTAATGTTTATGATAAAATATTTTACATTTGTTAAGACTCCCTCTGTGATTACATTATTTCAATTGTTCCATATTGCTAAATAATGTGAATCATTGCCCAGGTTTAATATATGTCCATTAGGCTAGAGGACTTCCAAGATGGCGTCGTAGAGGTGACTCTGGATTGCAGCTCTCAGTGAAGGCGCAGAGGGTGAGTTCTAGCTGCATTCTCGGACAGATATTTTTTGCCCACAGAACTTTGAAAGTCCCAGGTGTGGGAGAGACACAAGACGCTAGCACAGCCGGCTTGCATGGCCGCTTCGGCCGGTTCTGCAGCGCAGTGGCATCGGGCACAAAACTCACTGGTCCAGGTGCCCTGTTAAACCGGCAATCTGAGATTTGGAAGGGCAGATTGGCATGTCCATCTGATTGAATGGGACTTGGACAATAAGCCAGACCAGGAGATTCCTGGGAATCGTGATCTGAGCCAGTGCAGTGGGCAGTGGCATGGGAGATTGCACAGATCCCAGTGCCCTATCAGCAGGCTACTGGGGCACCAGTGAGAGAGTCAAACATTCAGCTTGGGGAGAGAAAGAGAGAGAGAGAGAGATGACGGACTCTGAGGCAGGGAGCTGGGTGATCGGGCTTGGTGGGTCCCACCCAGATGGGGATAAGCAGGGAGGTGATTAGAAGCGCTTGGGGCTGAGAGTTTTGCTGCTGGCATCTAGGACAGTGAAGCCCAGTGCAGGAGGGGCGTCCACCACTACTGACTCAATCCCCGCCTACTGAAGTACCACCCAGGGCTGATGCAGCCTGCTGTTGCCAAGGCAACCTGCATTAACAGAGAGTCTGCACCAGCAGGGCGGATCAAGCCACAGCAGGGTGGAGCAAGCCACAGCAGGAGCCACGCAGCAACAGGGTGGACCTGCGCTAGAAAGGCAGAGCCCCGGCAGGAAAATAGTGAATAGACTGCCACATAGCTGGGCAGGACATTGAAACAGATACGCATAAAGAAAGCTCCAACTCCCTGAGAGAGAACAACTAAGGGGGAAAAAAAGGGGGTGTTTTATGAGTTCTGTTGCAGCAGATAAAAACACATCCTCCCAATTGAAAAATCAGCAACTGCTAAGATGACAGGTGGATAAATCCATAAAGATGGGAAGAAACCAGCGTAAAAAAGGAGGAAAACACCCGAAACCAAAACACTTCACCTCCTACAAAGGAACAAAACTCCTCACCAGCAAGGGAACAAAGCTGGACGGAGAATGAGTGTGACGAAATGACGGAATCAGACTTCAGAAAGTGGATCATGAGAAATTTCAGTGAGCTAAAGAACATGTTCTAAATCAGTGCAAAGAAACTAAGAACCTTGAAAAAGATTTGAAAAAGATTCGAGGAAATGATAACAAGAATGGACAACTTAGAGAGGAATATGAATGAATTGAAGGAGCTGAAAAACACAACACGAGAACTTCATGAAGCATGCACAAGTTTCAACAGCCAAATTGACCAAGCAGAAGAAAGAATATCAGAAGTTGAAGATCAACTCAATGAAATAAAACGAGAAACCAAGATTAAAAAAAAAGTGCAAAAAGGAATGAACAAAATCTCCAAGAAATGTGGGACTATGTGAAGAGACCCAACCTACGTTTGATAGGTGTACCAGAATGTGATGAAGAGAATGAATCCAAGCTGGAAAACACTCTTCAGGATATTATCCAGGAAAATTTCCCCAACCTAGCAAGACAGGTCAATACTCAACTCCAGGAAATACAGAGAACACCACAAAGATATTCTGCAAGAAGAGCAACCCCAAGGCACATAATCGTCAGATTCACCAGGGTTGAAATGAAGGAGAAAATACTAAGGGCAGCCAGAGAGAAAGGTCAGGTCACCCACAAAGGAAGCCCATCAGACTCACAGCAGATCTCTCGGCAGAGACTCTACAAGCCAGAAGAGAGTGGGGCCAATATTCAACATCCTTAAAGAAAAGAACTTTCAACCCAGAATTTCATATCCAGCCAAACTGAGCTTCATAAGTGAAGGAAAAATAAAATCCTTCATGAACAAGCAAGTACTCAGAGATTTTGTCACCACTAGGCCTGCTTTACAAGAGCTCCTGAAAGAGGCACTACACATAGAAAGAAACAACCAGTACCAGCCATCCTAAAAGCATACCAAATGCTAAAGACCATCAACAAAATGAAGAATGTACATGAACCAATGGGCAAAACAGCCAGCTAGCATCAAAATGGCAGTATCAAATTCACACATAACAATATTAACCCTAAATGTAAATGGGCTAAATGCACCAATCAAAAGACACAGACTGGCAAATTGGATAAAAACCAAAACCCATCGGTGTGCTGTATCCAGGAAACCCACCTCACATGCAAGGATACACAAAGGCTCAAAATAAAGGGATGGAGGAAGATTTACCAAGCAAATGGAGAGCAAAAAAAAGCAGGAGTTGCAATTCTCATCTCTGATAAAATAGACTTTAAAGCAACAAAGATCAAAAGGGACAAAGAAGGTCATTACATAATGGTAAAAGGATCGATACAACAAGAAGAGCTAACGATTCTAAATATATATGGACCCAATGTAGGAGCACCCAGATATATAAGGCAAGTTCTTAATGACTTACAAAGAGACTTAGACTCCCACACAATAATAGTGGGAGACTTTAACACTCCACTGTCAATAGCAGACAGATCAACCAGACAGAAAATTAACAAGGATATCAGGACTTGAACTCAGACCTGGAACAAGCAAACCTGATAGACATTTACAGAACTCTCCACCCCAAATCCACAGAATATACATTCTTCTCAGCACCACATCACACCTACTCCAAAATTGACCACATAATTGGAAGTAAAGCACTCCTCAGCAAATGCAAAACAACTGAAATCATAACAAACAGTCTCTCAGACCATAGTGCAATCAAGTTGGAACTCAGAATTCAGAAAATAACTCAGAACCACAGCTTCATGGAAACTGAACAACTGGCTCTTGAATGTTGATTGGATAAACAATGAAATGAAGGCAGAAATAAAGAAGTTCTTTGAAACCAATGAGAATGAAGACACAACGTACCAGAATCTCTGGGACACATTTAAAGCAGTCTGTAGAGGAAAATATATAGCAATAAGTGCCCACATGAGAAGAGTGGAGAGATCCAAAATTGACACCCTATCATCAAAATTGAAAGAGCTAGAGGAGCAAGATCAAAAAGCTCAAAACCTAGCAAGACAGGTCAATACTCAACTCCAGGAAATACAGAGAACACCACAAAGATATTCTGCAAGAAGAGCAACCCCAAGGCACATAATCGTCAGATTCATTGTTTGAGACTCTGTTGCCAAGACAGCCTTGACCTCCTGGGCTCAAGTGATCCTCTTGTCTCAACCTCCCAAGTAGCTGGGACTTCAGATGTAAACACACATGCCTGGCTAAGTTTTGTTTTTGTTTTGAGAGGGAGTTTAGCTCTAAATTTTTACCTACATTGTACTTTATGATAACACATTAGGCTAAGATTCTTTAATTTGGGAGGAACAGAGTGTTGCCTGTTGGCCAAACTAGCAGTGGTGAAATCTGGTCTCACTTTAACCTCGTCTTCCCAGGTTTAAGAGATTCTCCTGTCTCCAGGTTCAAGTGATTTTCTGTCTCCATTGGGATTAGAGGCACCCACCACCATGCCTGACTAATTCTTGTATTTTTAGTAGAGATTTCACCATGTTGGCCAGGCTGGTCTTGAAATCCTGACCATGATCACCGCCTTGGTCTCCAAAGTGCTGGGATTACGGGCATGAGGCACCTCCCTGGCCAAGGCTAAGCTTCTTTTGAAATTTAACTAGAGTTTGACATTGAAAACATGTGTTTTCAGGCATCTTCTATTGCAGTATGTGAATTTTAGCCATCTAATTTTCTCTAACTACATTTGAGCATATACAGCACAACTTGAATATGCAGAATTGTTGTTGTCTTTTCATCTGAAAAGTTCTAAATATTAATTAGTAATATTGTTCAGTGTTTAGGTTTAGTATTTAAAACAGGCTTCATAAACTATTTTAAAATATTGCTAGTAGTAAGGTTAATGTTTATGATAAAATATTTTACATTTGTTAAGACTCCTCTGTGATACATTATTTCAATTGTTCCATATTGCTAAATAATGTGAATCATTGCCCAGGTTTAATATATGTCCATTAGGAGAGGACTTCAAGATGGCGTCAGAGAGGTGACTCAGGATTGCAGCTCTCAGTGAAGGCGCAGAGGGTGAGTTCTAGCTGCATTCTCGGACAGATATTTTTGCCCACAGAACTTTGAAAGTCCCAGGTGTGGGAGAGACACAGACGCTAGCAGTGGCAGCAGTGGCCGCTTGTGGCCGCCGCCGTTCAGCTGCAGCGCAGTGGCATCGGGCACAAAACTCACTGGTCCAGGTGCCCTGTTAAACCGGCAATCTGAGATTTGAAGGGCAGATTGGCATGTCCATCTGATTGAATGGGACTTGGACAATGAGCCAGACCAGGAGATTCCTGGGAAGCGTGATCTGAGCAGTGCAGTGGGCAGTGGCATGGGAGATTGTGACAGATCCCAGTGCCCTATCAGCAGGCTACTGGGGCACCAGTGAGAGAGTCAAACCTTCAGCTTGGGGAGAGAGAGAGAGAGAGAGAGGACGGACTCTGAGGCAGGGAGCTGGGTGATCGGGCTCGGTGGGTCCCACCCAGATGGGGATAAGCAGGGAGGTGATTAGAAGCGCTTGGGGCTGAGAGTTTGCTGCTGGCATCTAGGACAGTGAAGCCCAGTGCAGGAGGGCGTCCACCACTACTGACTCAATCCCGCCTACTGAAGTACCACCCAGGGCTGATGCAGCCTGCTGTTGCCAAGGCAACCTGCATTAACAGAGAGTCTGCACCAGCAGGGCGGATCAAGCCACAGCAGGGTGGAGCAAGCCACAGCAGGAGCCACGCAGCAACAGGGTGGACCTCGCTAGAAAGGCAGAGCCCGGCAGGAAAATAGTGAATAGACTGCCATAGCTGGGCAGGACATTGAAACAGATCGCATAAAGAAAGCTCCAACTCCCTGAGAGAGAACAACTAAGGGGAAAAAGGGGTGTTTTATGAGTTCTGTTGCAGCAGATAAAACACATCCTCCCAATTGAAAAATCAGCAACTACTAAGATGACAGGTGGATAAATCCATAAAGATGGGAAGAAACCAGCGTAAAAAGGAGGAAAACACCCAAACCAAAACACTTCACCTCCTACAAAGGAACAAAACTCCTCACCAGCAAGGAACAAAGCTGGACGGAGAATGAGTGTGACGAAATGACGGAATCAGACTTCAGAAAGTGGATAATGAGAAATTTCAGTGAGCTAAAAGAACATGTTCTAAATCAGTGCAAAGAAACTAAGAACCTAGAAAAAGATTTGAAAAAGATTCGAGGAAATGATAACAAGAATGGACAACTTAGAGAGGAATATGAATGAATTGAAGGAGCTGAAAACACAACACGAGAACTTCGCGAAGCATGCACAAGTTTCAACAGCCAAATTGACCAAGCAGAAGAAAGAATATCAGAAGTTGAAGATCAACTCAATGAAATAAAACGAGAAACCAAGATTAAAGAAAAAGCACAAAAAGGAATGAACAAAATCTCCAAGAAATGTGGGACTATGTGAAGAGACCCAACCTACGTTTGATAGGTGTACCAGAATGTGATGAAGAGAATGAATCAAGCTGGAAAACACTCTTCAGGATATTATCCAGGAAAATTTCCCCAACCTAGCAAGACAGGTCAATACTCAACTCCAGGAAATACAGAGAACACCACAAAGATATTCTGCAAGAAGAGCAACCCCAAGGCACATAATCGTCAGATTCACCAGGGTTGAAATGAAGGAGAAAATACTAAGGGCAGCCAGAGAGAAAGGTCAGGTCACCCACAAAGGGAAGCCCATCAGACTCACAGCAGATCTCTCGGCAGAGACTCTACAAGCCAGAAGAGAGTGGGGGCCAATATTCAACATCCTTAAAGAAAAGAACTTTCAACCCAGAATTTCATATCCAGCCAAACTGAGCTTCATAAGTGAAGGAAAAATAAAATCCTTCATGAACAAGCAAGTACTCAGAGATTTTGTCACCACTAGGCCTGCTTTACAAGAGCTCCTGAAAGAGGCACTACACATAGAAAGAAACAACCAGTACCAGCCATCCTTAAAGCATACCAAATGCTAAAGAGCATCAACAAAATGAAGAATGTACATGAACCAATGGGCAAAACAGCCAGCTAGCATCAAAATGGCAGTATCAAATTCACACATAACAATATTAACCCTAAATGTAAATGGGCTAAATACCAATCAAAAACACAGACTGGCAAATTGGATAAAAAAACCAAAACCCATCGGTGTGCTGTATCCAGGAAACCCACCTCACATGCAAGATACACAAAGGCTCAAAATAAAGGGATGGAGGAAGATTTACCAAGCAAATGGAGAGCAAAAAAGCAGGAGTTGCAATTCTCATCTCTGATAAAATAGACTTTAAAGCAACAAAGATCAAAAGGGACAAAGAAGGTCATTACATAATGGTAAAAGGATCGATACAACAAGAAGAGCTAACGATTCTAAATATATATGGACCCAATGCAGGAGCACCCAGATATATAAGGCAAGTTCTTAATGACTTACAAAGAGACTTAGACTCCCACACAATAATAGTGGAGACTTTAACACTCCACTGTCAATAGCAGACAGATCAACCAGACAGAAAATTAACAAGGATATCCAGGACTTGAACTCAGACCTGGAACAAGCAAACCTGATAGACATTTACAGAACTCTCCACCCCAAATCCACAGAATATACATTCTTCTCAGCACCACATCACACCTACTCCAAAATTGACCACATAATTGGAAGTAAAGCACTCCTCAGCAAATGCAAAACAACTGAAATCATAACAAACAGTCTCTCAGACCATAGTGCAATCAAGTTGGAACTCAGAATTCAGAAAATAACTCAGAACCACACAGCTTCATGGAAACTGAACAACTGGCTCTTGAATGTTGATTGGATAAACAATGAAATGAAGGCAGAAATAAAGAAGTTCTTCAAAACCAATGAGAATGAAGACACAACGTACCAGAATCCTGGGACACATTTAAAGCAGTCTGTAGAGGAAAATATATAGCAATAAGTGCCCACATGAGAAGAGTGAGAGATCCAAAATTGACACCTATCATCAAAATTGAAAGAGCTAGAAGCAAGATCAAAACTCAAAACCTAGCAGAAGACAAGAAATAACTAAGATCAGAGCAGAACTGAAGAGAGACACAAAAACCCTTCAAAAATCAATAAATCAAGAGCTGGTTTTTGAAAAGATCAACAAAATAGACAGACCACTAGCCAGACTGATAAAAAGAAAAGAGAGAACAACCAAATAGATGCAATAAAAATGATAAAGGGAAATCACCACAGATTCCACAGAAATTCAAACCATCATCAGAGAATACTACAAACAACTCTATGCACATAAACTAGTAAACCAGGAAGAAATGGATAAATTCCTGGATGCCTGTGTCCTCCCAAGCCTAAACCAGGAGGAAGCTGAAACTATGAATAGACCAATAACAAGGTCTGAATTGAGGCAGCAATTAAGAGCCTACCACACAAAAAGCCCAGGTCCAGATGGGTTCAGCTGAATTCTACCAGACACACAAAGAGGATTTAGTACCATTCCTTCTGAAACTATTCAAATAATTCCAAAAGAGGGAACCCTTCCCAAATCATTTTATGAGACCAACATCATCCTGATACCAAAACCCGGCAGAGACTCAACAAGAAAAGAAAACTTCAGGCCAATATCCATGATGAACATAGATGCAAAAATCTTCAATAAAATACTGGCAAACCGATTGCAACAGCACATTAAAAACTTATCCATCATGATCAAGTAGGATTCATCCTGGGATGCAAGGCTGGTTCAACATATGCAAGTCTATAAATGTAATTCACCACATAAACAGAAGCAAAACAAAACCACATGATTATCTCAATTGACGAGAGAAGGCATTTGACAAAATTCAACAGCCCTTTATGCTAAAACCCTCAATAAACTTGGTATTGATGGAACATATCTCAAAGTAATAAAAGCTATTTATGACAAACCAACAGCCAATATCATACTTAATGGGCAAAACTGGAAGCATTCCTTTGAAATCTGGCACTAGACAAGGATGCCCTCTCTCACCACTCCTATTCAACATAGTACTGGAAGTTCTAGCCAGAGCAATCAGGCAAGAAAAAGAAATAAAGGGTATTCAAATAGGAAAGGTGGAAGCCAAATTGTCTCTATTTGCAGACGACATGATAGTATATCTAGAAGACTCCATCAGCTCAGCCCAAAAACTTCTGAAACTGATAAGCAACTTCAGCAAAGTCTCAGGATATAAAATCAATGTGCAAAAATCACAAGCATTCCTATACACCAATAACAGACTTAAAGAGAACCAAATCAAGAAAGAACTGCCATTCACAATTGCTACAAAGAAAATAAAATACCTAGGAATACAACTCACAAGGAACGTAAGGGACCTCTTTAAGGAAAACTACAAACCACTGCTCAACGACATAAGAGAGGACACAAACAGATGGAGAAACATTCCATGTTCGTGATTAGGAAGAATCAATATTGTGAAAATGGCTATACTGCCCAAAGTAATTTACACAATCAATGCTATCCCCATCAAACTACCATTGAATTTCTTCACAGAACTGGAAAACCACCATGAATTTCATATGGAACCAAAAAGAGCCCGCATAGCCAAGTCAATTCTAAGCAAAAGAACACTTCAGGCCAATATCCATGATGAACATAGATGCAAAATCTTCAATAAAATACTGGCAAACCGATTGCAACAGCACATTAAAAACTTATCCATCATGATCAAGTAGGATTCATCCCAGGGATGCAAGGCTGGTTCAACATACAAGTCTATAAATGTAATTCACCACATAAACAGAAGCAAAACAAAACCACATGATTATCTCAATTGATGCAGAGAAGGCATTTGACAAAATTCAACAGCCCTTTATGCTAAAACCCTCAATAAACTTGGTATTGATGGAACATATCTCAAAGTAATAAAAGCTATTTATGACAAACCAACAGCCAATATCATACTTGAATGGGCAAAACTGGAAGCATTCCTTTGAAATCCGGCACTAGACAAGGATGCCCTCTCTCACCACTCCTATTCAACATAGTACTGGAAGTTCTAGCCAGAGCAATCAGGCAAGAAAAAGAAATAAAGTGTATTCAAATAGGAAAGGTGGAAGCCAAATTGTCTCTATTTGCAGACGACATGATAGTATACCTTGAAGACCCCATCACCTCAGCCCAAAAGCTCCTGCAACTGATAAGCAACTTCAGTAAAGTCTCAGGATATAAAATCAATGTGCAAAAATCACAAGCATTCCTATACACCAATAACAGACTAAAAGAGAACCAAATCAAGATCAAACTACCATTCACAATTGCTACAAAGAAAATAAAATACCTCGGTATACAACTCACAAGGAACATGTAAGGGACCTCTTTAAGGAAAAACTACAAACCACTGCTCAACGAAATAAGAGAAGACACAAACAGATGGAGAAACATTCCATGTTCGTGGTTAGGAAGAATCAATATCGTGAAAATGGCTATACTGCCCAAAGAAATTTACCCAATCAATGCTATCCCCATCAAACCACGATTGAATTTCCTCAAAGAACTGGAAAAAAAAAAACCATGAACTTCATATGAATTCAAAAGAGAGCCCGCATAGCCAAGTCAATTCTAAGCAAAAAGAACACAGGGAGAGGCATCACACTACCAAACTTCAAACTATACTACAAGGCTACAGTAATCAAAACAGCATGGTACTGGTACCAAAACAGAGATATAGACCAATGGAACAGAACAGAGTCATCGGAGGCAACACAACATATCTACAGCCATATAATCTTTGATAAAGCTTACAAGAAGAAGCAATGAAGAAAGGATTCCCTGTTTAGTAAATGGTGTTGGGAAAACTAGCTAGCCATGTGCAGAAAGCAGAAACGGGACCCATTCCTGACACCTTACACTAAAATTAACTCCAGATGGATTAAAGACTTAAACCTAAGAACCGACACCATAAAAACCCTAAAAGAAAATCTAGGCAAAACCATTCAGGACATAGGAGTAGGCAAGGACTTCATGACCAAAACACCAAAAGCATTGGCAACAAAAGCCAAAATAGACAAATGGGACCTAATCAAACTCCACAGCTTCTGCACGGAAAAGCAACCATCACTAGAGTGAATCAGCAACCATCAGAATGGGAAAAAAGCCTTTGCAGTTTACGCATCTGACAAAGGGCTGATATCCAGAATTTACAAAGAACTCAAACAGATTTACAGGAAAAATAAACAAGCCCATTCAAAATGGGCAAAGGATATGAACAGACACTTTACAAAAGAAGACATACATGAGGCCAACAAACACATGAAAAAATGCTCATCATCATTGGTCATTAGAGAGATGCAAATCAAAACCACTTTGAGATACCATCTTATGCCAGTTAGAATGGCGATCCTTAAAAAATCTGGAGACAGCAGATGCTGGAGAGGATGTGGAGAAATAGGAACACTCTTACACTGTTGGTGGGAGTGTAAATTAGTTCAACCATTGTGTAAGACAGTGTGGCGATTCCTCAAGGACCTAGAAATAGAAATTCCATTTGACCCAGCAATCTCATTACTGGGTATATATCCAAAGGACTATAAATTTCTACTATAAGGACACATGCACACGAATGTTCATTGCAGCACTGTTTACAATAGCAAAGACCTGGAACCAACCCAAATGCCCATCGATGATAGACTGGACTGGGAAAATGTGGCACATATACACCATGGAATATTATGCAGCAATCAAAACAGCATGGTACTGGTACCAAAACAGAGATATAGACCAATGGAACAGAACAGAGGCATCGGAGGCAACACAACATATCTACAACCATATAATCTTTGATAAACCAGACAAAAACAAGCAATGGGGAAAGGATTCCCTGTTTAATAAATGGTGTTGGGAAAACTGGCTAGCCATGTGCAGAAAGCAGAAACTGGACCCCTTCCTGACACCTTACACTAAAATTAACTCCAGATTGATTAAAGACTTAAACATAAGACCTGACACCATAAAAACCCTAGAAGAAAATCTAGGCAAAACCATTCAGGACATAGGAGTAGGCAAGAACTTCATGACCAAAACACCAGAAGCATTGGCAACGAAAGCCAAAATAGACAAATGGGACCCAATCAAACTCCACAGCTTCTGCACGGCAAAAGAAACAGTCACTAGTGTGAATCGGCAACCATCAGAATGGGAAAAAATCTTTGCAGTTCACGCATCAGACAAAGGGCTGATATCCAGAATTTACAAAGAACTCAAACAGACTTACAGGAAAAAAACAAACAAGCCCATTCAAAAATGGGCAAAGGATATGAACAGACACTTTACATAACAAGACATACATGAGGCCAACAAACACATGAAAAAATGCTCATCATCATTGGTCATTAGAGAGATGCAAATCAAAACCACATTGAGATACCATCTCATGCCAGTTAGAATGGCGAACATTAAAATTTCTGGAGACAGCAGATGCTGGAGAGGATGTGGAGAAATAGGAACACTCTTACACTGTTCGTGGGAGTGTAAATTAGTTCAACCATTGTAGAAGACAGTGTGGCGATTGCTCAAGGACCTAGAAATAGAAATTCCATTTGACCCAGCAATCCCATTACTGGGTATATATCCAAAGGTCTATAAATCGTTCTACTATAAGGACACATGCACACGAATGTTCATTGCAGCACTGTTTACAATAGCAAAGATCTGGAACCAACCCAAATGCCCATGGATGATAGACTGGCCTGGGAAAATGTGGCACATATACACCATGGAATATTATGCAGCAATCAAAAATGATGAGTTTGTGTCCTTTGTAAGGACATGGATGAATCTGGAGAACATCATTCTCAGCAAACTGACACAATAACAGAAAGACAAATACCACATATTCTCACTCATAGGTGGGTGAGAAAAATGAGAACACATGGACACAGGGAGGGGTCTACTACACACTGTGGTCTATTGGGGGGCAGAGGTGAGGACAGTGGGGGAGGCAGGGGAGGGATAGCCTGGGGATAAATGCCAAGTGTGGGTGAAGGGGAGTAAGGCAGCAAAGCACACTGACATGTGTGTACCTATGCAACTATCTTGCACACTCTGCACATGTACCCCAAAACCTATAATGTAATAAAAATTTAAAAAATTAAAAAATATATATATATGTCCATTAGACCAAACTTCTGCATTATATTTTTCAACTTTTTGAATTTTCAATACATTTTTCCTGCTTTACCTAACAATAATAAGAAAATGTCTGTAGAAATTTTTCACTTTAGCCACATGACTACCCTGTTTTATGATTCTTACAAATTGGCTCCCTTGAATATTTCAAGGAAGCAATTACCACCAACTCCATAGAAAAATGGAAGCATAAGCCCTGCACGGTGGCTTGTGCCTGTAATCCCAGCAGTTTGGATTGCTGATGCCATAGATCATGAGGTCAGGAGGTCGAGACCATTCTGGACAACGGCATGAAACCTCACCTCTATTAAAATACAAGGTGGTGCACATCTGTAATGACAGCTACTCGGGAGGCTGAGGCAGGAGAATTGCTTGAACACAGGAGGTAAAGCCAAAATTGCACCACTGCACTCCAGCCTGGCCCCAGATGGAGACTCCATCAGAAAAGAAGAAAGGAAAAGGAATGGAGGGAAAGGAGGGAAGGGGAGGACAAGAAAAGGAAAGGAAAAAGTAAAGGAGAGAAGAAAATAAATAAAAGAAAAATAAAAAACTGGAAGCATAAGCCTCCCCAGGGTTCCTGGCTTTGGCTCCTTCTCAGGCAGTGACTGGTTCCAGCAGCTTCACTTCCCAAGGTCACCCTATTTTTTTCTGAACAGGCTAATTGGGATTTTTACTAATACAGCATATTCTACCCTCACAGGGTATTGAAAATTCAGCAGTTTTTTTGATGAGGCTCATATTCCTCAGCTGGGAGTTGAATTCTAATGAAAACTTCTTCCTACAGTCCTGTGCTCATTTTGCTTCACCCACACCACTGCGTGCATTTTTACCTTAACATGTTTGAAATGCATGACTCTCCTCCAACAAAAATATCACAGATTTTACAAAACTTACTTTCTTTTTAGAATTTAAGGTAAAATGCCAGCCACTCCCTTCACCCCCGTGCTAGCCTGGGTGGGGCGTGCAGCTGCAGGCCTGTGGGGCAGGAACACAGGGTGGGCCAGAGAGGGGCTGTGGCCAAGCTGGCCAGTGCTCAGACAAGGTGACCAGAGGGGCTGCTATCAGTGTAAAATTTAGAGTGAAGCCTTGAGCCCAAATGAGAAGAAATCTGCAAACAATAACTCCTGACAGCGAGTCTGCAGAGTCATCTGTTTGCATAACATGCAAGTTCTCAATCCAGAAGTAGCTGCATATGTGACTCCATTGATGAGGAGTGACTACCGGTTATAGGCTCTGGGTTGAGACAATTTTTATACCTTCCTGGTGGTTCAGAAAAGAGAGTGTCTCTGTAGAACCAGAAGAAAAGAAAGAAAACAATCGGAATTTTCTTTTTCTTTCTTTCTTTTGTTTTTTTGAGATGAAGTCTTGCTCTGTTTCCCAGGCTGGAGTGCAGTGGCATGATCTTGGTTCACTGCAACCTCCACTTCCCTGGTTCAAGCAATTCTCCTGCCTCAGCCTTCTGAGTAGCTGAGATGACAGGCTCATGCCACCACACCCAGCTAATTTTGGTATTTTTAGTAGAGGAAGTTGCACCATGTTGGCCAGGCTGGTCTCAAACTGCTGACCTCAGGTGATCTGCCTGCCTCGACCTCCCAAAGTGCTGGGATTACTGGCATGAGTCACCCACAACACCTGGCCAGAATTTTCTTTTTAGACTGTGTAAGATACTTGACTTCCAGGAACAAAAACACAGTGAAAAATAAAATTTCATCTTGGCATCAGTGGCTATTCACCATATCAAGGAGAGTATTCTGTGGAAATTTTTCACTTAGCCACATGACTACCCTGTTTTACTCAAATTGGCTCCTTGAATATTTCAAGCAATTACCAACTCCATAGAAAAATGGAAGCATAAGCCTGCACGGTGGCTTGTGCCTGTAATCCCAGCAGTTTGGATTGCTGATGCCATAGATCATGAGGTCAGGAGGTCGAGACCATTCTGGACAACAGCATGAAACCTCACCTCTATTAAAATACAAGGTGGTGCACATCTGTAATGACAGCTACTCGGGAGGCTGAGGCAGGAGAATTGCTTGAACACAGGAGGTAAAGCCAAAATTGCACCACTGCACTCCAGCCTGGCCCCAGATGGAGACTCCATCAGAAAAGAAGAAAGGAAAAGGAATGGAGGAAAGGAGGAAGGAGGACAAGAAAAGGAAAGGAAAAAGTAAAGGAGAGAAGAAAATAAATAAAAGAAAAATAAAAAACTGGAAGCATAAGCCTCCCCAGGGTTCCTGGCTTTGGCTCCTTCTCAGACGGTGACTGGTTCCAGCATAGCTTCACTTCCCAAGGTCACCCTATTTTTTTCTGAACAGGCTAATTGGGATTTTTACTAATACAGCATATTCTACCCTCACAGGGTATTGAAAATTCAGCAGTTTTTTTGATGAGGCTCATATTCCTCAGCTGGGAGTTGAATTCTAATGAAAACTTCTTCCTACAGTCCTGTGCTCATTTTGCTTCACCCACACCACTGCGTGCATTTTTACCTTAACATGTTTGAAATGCATGACTCTCCTCCAACAAAAATATCACAGATTTTACAAAACTTACTTTCTTTTTAGAATTTAAGGTAAAATGCCAGCCACTCCCTTCACCCCCGTGCTAGCCTGGGTGGGGCGTGCAGCTGCAGGCCTGTGGGGCAGGAACACAGGGTGGGCCAGAGAGGGGCTGTGGCCAAGCTGGCCAGTGCTCAGACAAGGTGACCAGAGGGGCTGCTATCAGTGTGTAAAATTTAGAGTGAAGCCTTGAGCCCAAATGAGAAGAAATCTGCAAACAATAACTCCTGACAGCGAGTCTGCAGAGTCATCTGTTTGCATAACATGCAAGGTTCTCAATCCAGAAGTAGCTGCATATGTGACTCCATTGATGAGGAGTGACTACCGGTTATAGGCTCTGGGTTGAGACAATTTTTATACCTTCCTGGTGGTTCAGAAAAGAGAGTGTCTCTGTAGAACCAGAAGAAAAGAAAGAAAACAATCGGAATTTTCTTTTTCTTTCTTTCTTTTGTTTTTTTGAGATGAAGTCTTGCTCTGTTTCCCAGGCTGGAGTGCAGTGGCATGATCTTGGTTCACTGCAACCTCCACTTCCCTGGTTCAAGCAATTCTCCTGCCTCAGCCTTCTGAGTAGCTGAGATGACAGGCTCATGCCACCACACCCAGCTAATTTTGGTATTTTTAGTAGAGGAAGTTGCACCATGTTGGCCAGGCTGGTCTCAAACTGCTGACCTCAGGTGATCTGCCTGCCTCGACCTCCCAAAGTGCTGGGATTACTGGCATGAGTCACCCACAACACCTGGCCAGAATTTTCTTTTTAGACTGTGTAAGATACTTGACTTCCAGGAACAAAAACACAGTGAAAAATAAAATTTCATCTTGGCATCAGTGGCTATTCACCATATCAAGGAGAGTATTCTGTGGAACTTCCTGAATTGAGCTTTGGAACCTTCTCTGGTACTCATCTACACCTTGGACTATAAGCATGAGTGGATTCTGGTTGTGTTTCTGTATCACAGAACAGCCTCAGCCTAAAAGCCAAGGATGGATTACGTGAAGCAGGATGGGAGTGCCGACAACCTGTGCACATAGCTCAGGAGATCTTTGAATGGCATAAATTCTGTTAGCTCCATTTAGAGACAAATGCTGCACAGGGGAGGCTGTGGAGGCTGAATGCTGCCAACGTGCAGATGTAGACATAGCTGGAGCACATGAAGGCAGGATAGCCCTGCTCCTTCCTCCAGGTCATTGTGAATTCCCTTTTATTGTTTTTTGAGATGAAGTATCCCTCTGTAACCCAGGCTGGAGTGCAGTGGCACAATCTTGGCTCACTGCAACCTCCACCTACTGGGTTCAAGTGACTCTTGCCTCAGCCTCCTGAGTAGCTGGGATTACACATACACGCCATCATGCCCAGCTAATTTTTGTATTTTTAGTAGAGACAGGGTTTTGCCATGTTAGCCAGGCTGGTCTCAAACTTTGACCTCAAATGATCTTCTCGCCTTGGCCTACCAAAGGACTAGTATTACAGGCATGACCCAGTATAACCAGCTGCTGTTGTGAATTTCTGTAATTTCTCTGTCCACTCTTCTGTAATTTCTTTTGTCCTAAGACCCCAAGCAAAGGTTCTTAGATCTCACACAAGAAAAAATTCAGGGTGGAGGGAGGCAAGATGGCGTCAGAGAGGTGACTCAGGATTGCAGCTCTTGGGAAAGGCACAGAGGGTGAGTCCTAGCCGCATCCTCGGATGTTCCTTTTATGCCCACAGAGCGTTGAAAGTCCCAGGTGTGGGAGAGACACACGCGCAGCCAGGCTCCGCCGCCTCTTCGGCCGGTGCCGCAGCGGGACCGGGCGCGGAACTCACTGGTCTGGGTGCCCTGTTAAACCGGCAATCTGAGATTTGGAAGGGCAGATTGCCATGTCCATCTGATTGAACGGGACTTGGACAATGAGCCAGACCAGGAGTTTCCTGGGAAGCGTGATCTGAGCCGGGGTAGTGGGCAGCGGCACGGGAGATCGCACGGATCCCAGTGCCCTATCGGCAGGCTCCTGGGCGCCAGTGAGAGAGTCGACCTTTCAGCTTGGGAGAGGAAGAGAGAGAGAGAGGACAGACTCTGAGGCAGGGAGCTGGGTGATCGGGCTCGGCAGGTCCCACGCTCACAGGACAAGCAGGGCGGCGACTGGGCGCTTGGGGCTGAGAGTTTTGTTGCGGCATCTAGGATGGTGCAGCCCGGTCAGGAGGGCGTCCACCATTGATGACGAAGTGCACCCCACTTAAGTACCACCCAGGACTGCCTGCCATTGCGAGGCAACCTGCCATAACAGAGAGACTCCGTGCTCCACAGCAGAAGGGCCCAGCAGCAACAGCGCAGACCGCGCTAGCAGGTCAGAGCCCTGGCAGGCAAATAGTGAATAGACTGCCATCTAGTGGGGCAGGACAGTGCAACAGATACTCATAGAAAGCCCCAACTCCTGAGACAGAGCATCTAAGGGTGAAAAAAAAAGAGTGGTGTTTTATGAGTTCTATTGCAGCAGACATAAACAACCTCCCAACAACCCTGAATGAACAAGAGCTCACAGCTCAGCACTGGAGCTCCTATAAAGCACAGACTGTCTCCTCAAGCAGCTCCTGACCCCTGTATATCAAGGAGTCACCCCAGAAAAGGACTAATCAGACTGACATTTGGCTGGCATCATTCTGGAACAAAGGCAGCAGAAGAAGAAACTGGTATCATCCCTCATTGTTCTGCAGCTGCTGCAGGTATACCCCAGACAAGCAGGGCCTGGGTGGACCTCAGCACTCATACAGCAGAGGATAGATCATTAGAGGAAAACTAAGTAACAGAAATACTTCATCATCAACAATCTCAGTGTCCACAGAGACCCAATTGAAAAATCAGCCAATACTAAGGCGACAGGCGGATAAATCCATAAAGATGGGAAGAAACCAGCGCAAAAGGAGGAAAACACCCAAAACCAAAACACCTCACCTCCAAAAAGGACCAAAACTCCTCACCAGCAAGGGAACAAAGCTGGACAGAGAATGAAGCGTGAGAAATGAGCGGAATCAGACTTCAGAAAGTGGATAATGAGAAACTTCAGTGAGCTAAAGGAACATGTTCTAAACCAGTGCAAAGAAACTAAGAACCTAGAAAAAGATTTGAAAAAAGATTCGAGGAATTGATAACGAGAATGGACAACAGAGAGGAATATGAATGAATTGAAGGAGCTGAAAAACACAACACGAGAACTTACGAAGCATGCACAAGTTTCAACAGCGAATTGACCAAGCAGAAGAAAGAATATCAAGTTGAAGATCAACTCAATGAAATAAAATGAGAAACCAAGATTAAAGAAAAAGTGCAAAAAGGAATGAACAAAATCTCCAAGAAATGTGGGACTATGTGAAGAGACCCAACCTACGTTTGATAGGTGTACCAGAATGTGATGAAGAATGAATCAAGCTGGAAAACACTCTTCAGGATATTATCCAGGAAAATTTCCCCAACCTAGCAAGACAGGTCAATACTCAACTCCAGGAAATACAGAGAACACCACAAAGATACTCTGCAAGAAGAGCAACCCCAAGGCACATAATCGTCAGATTCACTAGGGTTGAAAGCGAAGGAGAAAATACTAAGGGCAGCCAGAGAGAAAGGTCAGGTCACCCACAAGGGAAGCCCATCAGACTCACAGCAGATCTCTCGGCAGAGACTCTACAAGCCAGAGAGAGTGGGGCCAATATTCAACATCCTTAAAGAAAGAGCTTTCAACCCAGAATTTCATATCCAGCCAAACTGAGCTTCATAAGTGAAGGAAAAATAAAATCCTTCACGAACAAGCAAGTACTCAGAGATTTTGTCACCACTAGGCCTGCTTTACAAGAGCTCCTGAAAGAGGCACTACACATAGAAAGAAACAACCAGTTCCAGCCATCCTAAAAGCATACCAAATGCTAAAGACCATCAACAAAATGAAGAATGTACATGAACCAATGGGCAAAACAGCCAGCTAGCATCAAAATGGCAGTATCAAATTCACACATAACAATATTAACCCTGAATGTAAATGGGCTAAATGCACCAATCAAAAGACACAGACTCGAGGAATTGATAACGAGAATGGACAACTTAGAGAGGAATATGAATGAATTGAAGGAGCTGAAAAACACAACACGAGAACTTCGTGAAGCATGCACAAGTTTCAACAGCCGAATTGACCAAGCAGAAGAAAGAATATCAGAAGTTGAAGATCAACCCAATGAAATAAAACGTGAAACCAAGATTAAAGAAAAAGTACAAAAAGGAATGAACAAAATCTCCAAGAAATGTGGGACTATGTGAAGAGACCCAACTTACGTTTGATAGGTGTACCAGAACGTGACGAAGAGAATGAATCCAAGCTGGAAAACACTCTTCAGGATATTATCCAGGAAAATATCCCCAACCTAGCAATACAGGTCAATACTCAACTCCAGGAAATACAGAGAACACCACAAAGATACTCTGCAAGAAGAGCAACCACAAGGCACATAATCGTCAGATTCACCAGGGCTGAAACAAAGGAGAAAATACTAAGGGCACCCAGAGAGAAAGGTCAGGTCACGCACAAAGGGAAGCCCATCAGACTCACACCAGATCTCTCAGCAGAGACTCTACAAGGCAGAAGACAGTGGGGGCCAATATTCAAAATCCTTAAAGAAAAGAGCTTTCAACCCAGAATTTCATATCCAGCCAAACTGAGCTTCATAAGTGAAGGAAAAATAAAATCCTTCACGAACAAGCAAGTACTCAGAGATTTTGTCACCACTAGGCCTGCTTTACAAGAGCTCCTGAAAGAGGCACTACACATAGAAAGACACAACCAGTTCCAGCCATCCTAAAAGCATACCAAATGCTAAAGACCATCAACAAAATGAAGAATGTACATGAATCAACGGGCAAAACAGCCAGCTAGCATCAAAATGGCAGTATCAAATTCACACATAACAATATTAACCCTGAATGTAAATGGGCTAAATGCACCAATCAAAAGACACAGACTGGCAAATTGGATAAAAACCAAAACCCATCGGTGTGCTGTATCCAGGAAACCCACCTCACATGCAAAGATACACAAAGGCTCAAAATAAAGGATGGAGGAAGATTTACCAAGCAAATGGAGAGCAAAAAAGCAGGAGTTGCAATTCTCATCTCTGATAAAATAGACTTTAAAGCAACAAAGATCAAAAGGACAAAGAAGGTCATTACATAATGGTAAAAGGATCGATACAACAAGAAGAGATAACGATTCTAAATATATATGGACCCAATGTAGGAGCACCCAGATATATAAGGCAAGTTCTTAATGACTTACAAAGAGACTTAGACTCCCACACAATAATAGTGGGAGACTTTAACACTCCACTGTCAATAGCAGACAGATCAACCAGACAGAAAATTAACAAGGATATCCAGGACTTGAACTCAGACCTGGAACAAGCAAACCTGATAGACATTTACAGAACTCTCCACCCCAAATCCACAGAATATACATTCTTCTCAGCACCACATCACACCTACTCCAAAATTGACCACATAATTGGAAGTAAAGCACCTCAGCAAATGCAAAACAACGGAAATCATAACAAACAGTCTCTCAGACCATAGTGCAATCAAGTTGGAACTCAGAATTCAGAAAATAACTCAGAACCGCACAGCTTCATGGAAACTGAACAACTGGCTCTTGAATGTTGATTGATAAACAATGAAATGAAGGCAGAAATAAAGAAGTTCTTTGAAACCAACGAGAATGAAGACACAACGTACCAGAATCTCTGGGACACATTTAAAGCAGTCTGTAGAGGAAAATATATAGCAATAAGTGCCCACATGAGAAGAGTGGAGAGATCCAAAATTGACACCCTATCGTCAAAATTGAAAGAGCTAGAGGAGCAAGATCAAAAAAGCTCAAAACCTAGCCAAAGACAAGAAATAACTAAGATCAGAGCAGAACTGAAGGAGATAGAGACAAGAAAAACCCTTCAAAAAATCAATAAATCTAAGAGCTGGTTTTGAAAAGATCAACAAAATAGACAGACCACTAGCCAGACTGATAAAAAGAAGAGAGAACAACCAAATAGATGCAATAAAAAACGATAAAGGGGAAATCACCACAGATTCCACAGAAATTCAAACCATCATCAGAGAATACTACAAACAACTCTATGCACATAAACTAGTAAATCAGGAAGAAATGGATAAATTCCTGGACGCCTGTGTCCTCCCAAGCCTAAACCAGGAGGAAGCAAACTATGAATAGACCAATAACAAGGTCTGAAGTTGAGGCAGCAATTAAGAGCCTACCACACAAAAAAGCCCAGGTCCAGATGGGTTCACAGCTGAATTCTACCAGACACACAAAGAGGATCTGGTACCATTCCTTCTGAAACTATTCCAAATAATCCAAAAAGAGGAACCCTTCCCAAATCATTTTATGAGACCAACATCATCCTGATACCAAAACCTGGCAGAGACTCAACAAGAAAAGAAAACTTCAGGCCAATATCCATGATGAACATAGATGCAAAAATCTTCAATAAAATACTGGCAAACCGATTGCAACAGCACATTAAAAACTTATCCATCATGATCAAGTAGGATTCATCCTGGGATGCAAGGCTGGTTCAACATACGCAAGTCTATAAATGTAATTCACCACATAAACAGAAGCAAAAACAAAACCACATGATTATCTCAATTGATGCAGAGAAGGCATTTGACAAAATTCAACAGCCCTTTATGCTAAAACCCTCAATAAACTTGGTATTGATGGAACATATCTCAAAGTAATAAAAGCTATTTATGACAAACCAACAGCCAATATCATACTTAATGGGCAAAAACTGGAAGCATTCCTTTGAAATCCGGCACTAGACAAGGATGCCCTCTCTCACCACTTCTATTCAACATAGTACTGGAAGTTCTAGCCAGAGCAATCAGGCAAGAAAAAGAAATAAAGGGTATTCAAATAGGAAAGGTGGAAGCCAAATTGTCTCTATTTGCAGACGACATGATAGTATACCTAGAAGACCCCATCACCTCAGCCCAAAAGCTCCTGCAACTGATAAGCAACTTCAGCAAAGTCTCAGGATATAAAATCAATGTTCAAAAATCACAAGCATTCCTATACACCAATAACAGACTTAAAGAGAACCAAATCAAGAACGAACTGCCATTCACAATTGCTACAAAGAAAATAAAATACCTAGGAATACAACTCACTAGGAATGTAAGGGACCTCTTTAAGGAAAACTACAAACAACTGCTCAACGAAATAAGAGAGGACACAAACAGATGGAGAAACATTCCATGTTCGTGGTTAGGAAGAATCAATATCGTGAAAATGGCTATACTGCCCAAAGTAATTTACACAATCAATGCTATCCCCATCAAACTACCATTGAATTTCTTCACAGAACTGGAAAACCACCATGAATTTCATATGGAACCAAAAAGAGCCCGTGATAGCCAAGTCAATTCTAAGCAAAAAGAACACAGCGGGAGGCATCACGTACCAGACTTCAAACTATACTACAAGGCTACAGTAATCAAAACAGCATGGTACTGGTACCAAAACAGAGATATAGACCAATGGAACAGAACAGAGGCATCGGAGGCAACACAACATATCTACAACCATATTATCTTTGATAAACCAGACAAAAACAGGCAATGGGAAAGGATTCTATTTAATAAATGGTGTTGGGAAAACTGGCTAGCCATGTGCAGAAAGCAGAAACTGGACCCCTTCCTGACACCTTACACTAAAATTAACTCCAGATGGATTAAAGACTTAAACGTAAGACCTGACACCATAAAAACCCTAGAAGAAAATCTAGGCAAAACCATTCAGGACATAGGAGTAGGCAAGGACTTCATGAACAAAACACCAAAAGCATTGGCAACAAAAGCCAAAATAGACAAATGGGACCTAATCAAACTCCACAGCTTCTGCACGGCAAAAGAAACAGTCACTAGAGTGAATCGGCAACCATCAGAATGGGAAAAAATCTTTGCAGTTTACACATCTGACAAAGGTTGATATCCAGAATTTACAAAGAACTCAAACAGATTTACAGGAAAAATAAACAAGCCCATTCAAAAATGGGCAAAGGATATGAACAGAAACTTTACAAAAGAAGACATACATGAGGCCAACAAACATATGAAAAAGTGCTCATCTCATTGGTCATTAGAGAGATGCAAATCAAAACCACATTGAGATACCATCTCACGCCAGTTAGAATGGCGATCATTAAAAATCTGGAGACAGCAGATGCTGGAGAGGATGTGGAGAAATAGGAACACTCTTACACTGTTGGTGGAGTGTAAATTAGTTCAACCATTGTGGAAGACAGTGTGGCGATTCCTCAGGGACCTAGAAATAGAAATTCCATTTGACCCAGCAATCCCATTACTGGGTATCTATCCAAAGGACTATAAATCGTTCTACTATAAGGACACATGCACACGAATGTTCATTGCAGCACTGTTTACAATAGCAAAGACCTGGAACCAACCCAAATGCCCAATGATGATAGACTGGACTGGGAAAATGTGGCACATATACACCATGGAATATTATTCAGCAATCAAAAATGATGAGTTTGTGTCCTTTGTAGGACATGGATGAATCTGGAGAACATCATTCTCAGCAAACTGACACAAGAACAGAAAAGAAATACATATACTCACTCATAGGTGGGTGAGAAAATGAGAACACATGGACACAGAGAGGCGGTCTACTATACACTGGGGACTGTTGGGGAATGGGGAGGGACAGCAGGGGGGCTGGGGGATAGCCTGGGGATGAATACCAAGTGTGGGTGAGGGGGAGGAAAGCAGCAAAGCACACTGCCATGTGTGTACCTATGCAACTATTTTGCTCGTTCTGCACATGTACCCCCAAACCTATAATGCAATAAAAATTAAAAAAAAAAAAAAAGAAAAAGAATTCAGGACGAGTCTACAGTGTGAAGCAAAAGCAAGTTTATTAAGAAAGCACCGTGGTAAAAGGTCAGCTACCTCATAGACCAATCAGGGCACTCCTGAGAGTAAGAGGAGGAAGGTGTCCACCTTGGTATTATGCTTGTATTTATAGAGGATAAAAAAGATCTTGGGGAGATGTGCTTTGCTACAAGGGTTTATGATACAGGATTAATTTCCATAATTACTGTATTTTGCAAGAATCTATATTATTATCTTTAAAGCAAAATTAGAAATGTCTTTGTTCTCCAGATATCGGGATATCTGGACACTTCCAAGTCTAAGTCTGTTTAGAAAACATTATTAATTTGTTCCTTAATCATAAACATCCAGAGGCTAGGAATTTCTAACTTTCCAGGAATGCAGCCCCCAAGTCCAGCCTCATTTTCCTAGCCCTCACCAAAGATGGGGTCAGTCTGGTTCCAAGACCTCTGATACTGTGACTGTGTTCCTTTTATTTTGAATTACAAAAAAGGAGTGCGATGGCAGCTTGTTGACCCTTCTGTAATTATGCCCGTGAGACATTACTGTTCAGCTCTGGAGAAGATACTGTCAGAGGGATCCTGCATTTCCATAAGCTGGCATGCATGCCCTTGGATTTGTGGTCTTTGGATTGTAGCTGAACTTTAAATGTTTATCCAATATGGATTTGATCTCTGCATGATCTTTTTGTTGTGAATGCTAATACCATTTTGTAATTTTTTTCCATTCTAAACATTTTTCTTTTCACTGTCAACCCTCTGCCTTATGATTTTATTGGAAATCAAGGACCTTCTATTATTTGTGAATTTGCCATCATTTGTGTATATATTTTTTTTTTTAAGCTTTTATTTATTTATTTATTTATTTATTTATTTATTTTTTTTATTGCATTATAGGTTTGGGGGTACATGTGCAGAACATGCAAGATAGTTGCATAGGTACACATGGCAGTGTCTTTGCTGCCTTCCTCCCTTCACCCACATTTGTGTATATTTTTAAAGGTACAAGATCTTCAAGCACAATGATCATTTGTATTAGTTTGGAACTTCAACAGAATAGTTATCTGCGTGCTTTATGAAGTTGCTTCAGTAGAAGTCCATGGGATGCCAAAAATTAACATTTCTTTTCTGCCAGGGACTTATGATACTGCTGCTATTAGAGAAAGTTCAGCTGTGGCACCAAATCACATCATTTTCATAGAAAAAGATTACTTGTAGCTGCTTTTAGAAGTATGACCTTTTGGTATTGCAATAAAAGAAAAGTTTGCATTCATTAAAGAAAAAAAGAATTTAAAGTAAAATGACAAAACCTGGTCTTTAACATCCTGAGGGGCCTGATACATTACTTTCCCTCCAGCTCCATCCCAGATTCTATGGGTGGTAGAACCGCTGTTTTTCCTTCTTACCTTTTGAAAAGTATCCACGTAGATTTTATTCAAAAACAGAAGAAATAACAGTAGAATCATATAAATAGCAAACATTTTAAACTCAAAATAGTAAGTGTAAATTACAAAAACATATAAACAACAGCATATGTGGGATAAATACCAAATTGGATAAAATTACTCTGGATTAAAAGGCTGGATGTTCAGGTGAAGTAGGAGAGAATGCTGTGCAAAACTAAAAGAGAGGAAATATTCATAAAATACAAGAAGCATGAAGATAGGATCTACAAATCAGAAACACTATAGAGGGAAAGAATTTTTTTTAATAACCAAAGACTAGTTTTATTAAAATAAAGTATAATTATCAAGGACAAAAAGAAAATTCTACAACTTGAAAATGGGAAAAACATAAAGATTAATTCAAAACCAAAAAGGGTATGAACTATGACATTCTTCTCACCTTCATTGATCATCACTTAAGCGTCTTTATTTCATTAAACTTATCTTACTCTTCTGTGCCCAGTGAATTCCATGACAATTTTTATTAATTGGTTTAAAGCTGCCATTGTTCCAAATTACCAGAGGTCCACTTTTAATGCTTAATTTGCTTCTAAACTTCTCCATTGCTATATTAACAAAATGAATATAAAAGCTTTTGCAAAACATTTCATCAGTTACTGTTGTTTATGATATATGAAAAATCATTTAAGGGCAAAGAATTTCTAACTTTCCAGGAATGCAGCCCCAAGTCCAGTCTCATTTTCCTAGCCCTCACCAAAGATGGGGTCAGTCTGGTTCCAAGACCTCTGATACTGTGACTGTGTTCCTTTTATTTTGAATTACAAAAAGGAGTGCGATGGCAGCTTGTTGACCCTTCTGTAATTATGCCCGTGAGACATTACTGTTCAGCT
The DNA here is from genome assembly GCA_021498475.1 of Saguinus midas. Taxonomy (NCBI): domain Eukaryota; kingdom Metazoa; phylum Chordata; class Mammalia; order Primates; family Cebidae; genus Saguinus; species Saguinus midas. The sequence goes on along the minus strand of CM038402.1, from coordinate 24,516,832 downwards.
CTGGAGAAGATACTGTCAGAGGGATCCTGCATTTCCATAAGCTGGCATGCATGTCCTTGGATTTGTGGTCTTTGGATTGTAGCTGAACTTTAAATGTTTATCCAATATGGATTTGATCTCTGCATGATCTTTTTGTTGTGAATGCTAATACCATTTTGTAATTTTTTTCCATTCTAAACATTTTTCTTTTCACTGTCAACCCTCTGCCTTATTATTTTATTGGAAATCAAGGACCTTCTATTATTTGTGAATTTGCCATCATTTGTGTATATATTTTTTTAAGCTTTTATTTATTTATTTATTTATTTATTTATTTATTTTTTATTGCATTATAGGTTTGGGGGTACATGTGCAGAACATGCAAGATAGTTGCATAGGTACACACATGGCAGTGTGCTTTGCTGCCTTCCTCCCCTTCACCCACATTTGTGTATATTTTTAAAGGTACAAGATCTTCAAGCACAATGATCATTTGTATTAGTTTGGAACTTCAACAGAATAGTTATCTGCGTGCTTTATGAAGTTGCTTCAGTAGAAGTCCATGGGATGCCAAAAATTAACATTTCTTTTCTGCCAGGGACTTATGATACTGCTGCTATTAGAGAAAGTTCAGCTGTGGCACCAAATCACATCATTTTCATAGAAAAAGATTACTTGTAGCTGCTTTTAGAAGTATGACCTTTTGGTATTGCAATAAAAGAAAAGTTTGCATTCATTAAAGAAAAAAAGAATTTAAAGTAAAATGACAAAACCTGGTCTTTAACATCCTGAGGGGCCTGATACATTACTTTCCTCCAGCTCCATCCCAGATTCTATGGGTGGTAGAACTGTTTTTCCTTCTTACCTTTTGAAAAGTATCCACGTAGATTTTATTCAAAAACAGAAGAAATAACAGTAGAATCATATAAATAGCAAACATTTTAAACTCAAAATAGTAAGTGTAAATTACAAAAACATATAAACAACAGCATATGTGGGATAAATACCAAATTGGATAAAATTACTCTGGATTAAAAGGCTGGATGTTCAGGTGAAGTAGGAGAGAATGCTGTGCAAAACTAAAAGAGAGGAAATATTCATAAAATACAAGAAGCATGAAGATAGGATCTACAAATCAGAAACACTATAGAGGGAAAGAATTTTTTTTAATAACCAAAGACTAGTTTTATTAAAATAAAGTATAATTATCAAGGACAAAAAGAAAATTCTACAACTTGAAAATGGGAAAATCATAAAGATTAATTCAAAACCAAAAAGGGTATGAACTATGACATTCTTCTCACCTTCATTGATCATCACTTAAGCGTCTTTATTTCATTAAACTTATCTTACTCTTCTGTGCCCAGTGAATTCCATGACAATTTTTATTAATTGGTTTAAAGCTGCCATTGTTCCAAATTACCAGAGGTCCACTTTTAATGCTTAATTTGCTTCTAAACTTCTCCATTGCTATATTAACAAAATGAATATAAAAGCTTTTTGCAAAACATTTCATCAGTTACTGTTGTTTATGATATATGAAAAATCATTTAAGGGCAAAGAGAGATTCTGGGTCTTACACACACTTTGCAATTGATTGCTGATTGTGGTTCTTAATCTTCTGCAGGAAGAAATCAATAAATGGTCACTCATTGTACAGAATGAAGACAATCCACATAAATCAGAGAACTATCTGCCCAGTTTAGGAAAGTGTATTCCTTTCACAGCAGGCAGAGCCCAGCCTGGGTATCCCGGGATTGCAGCTCATGAGCACAAAGGGGCTGGCTGTGGGAAAACAGGCAGTGATCAGTGCAGAGGTGTTCACCAGCCACCAACTGGGATTAGGAAAAAGAGACATGTGTAATGTAAAGATGGAGGAGAGCAAGTAAAACAACACAAAGGTGGGGCCCAAAGTGGCTCCGGCCGGATGTCATGGCGCTTGCGAAGGCGAGGCCAAGAGTTCAAGGCCAACCAACCTCAGCAAACTTACAAGCTCTCAATGATTGGCAAAAAAAAAAAAAAAAAAAACCACAAAGGTGCTCACCAGGACCAGGATACTCTGGGTGACTCTGAACTCAGGGGAGGCTCTGGGGGAGAGGTTGTTCCCATGAATGTGCTGGACCTGCTGCTTGTGCCTGTGTAGGATAAAAACCATGGAGCCACTGGCCATGGTCATGAGTCCCAAACACAAAACATCAAGGAATGATAACAAGACAATGTATAATAAATGTGGAATTCAACCTCCTCCAGAACAATATCCATAATCATTTGTCTTTGTGCTATTTATGCTGTTCCACTTGCCAGTCACATATATAGCAACAGTAATGTTCAGAATCCTGCACAGGACCAGGGTGTTGAAGGACTCGATGTATTTGGGAGCATGTAGTTTGAGCTGTGCCCACCTGAGTTCTTTGGGGCTGATGGTGATGGCCTGGAAGATACTCAGGAGGCAGGTGTTGCCAATGCACACACCCCTGCCCACTCTGTGAACATAAAACAGAAGTTTGCATCCAGTATCACTCAGGGAATCTTTCAATCCAAAAGCAGCCATTGTCTGTGGGATACCTTTAGAGAGTAAGACCAAGGAGTTGGCTATGGTCAGGTGCCTGAGAATCAGATCTGTGGACTTTAATGCACCTCTGGTGAAACAAATAAAACTATAGTGGTAAAGAAGAAAGAAACTCCCCAGGCATCTGGCTATCATCTGAGATACGAAGATCATGCCTATTGCCAAATCCCTGGAGGCCATTTGTCATCTTTCAGTGATTAGTAATTACATTCAAAGTGAGAGAACCTTTCGAGGAAATATAAAGTCTGTTTCACTTTTGCAAATAAAATCCACTGTTATCCACATACCATTGTTTCTAATGTAGACATTTTCTTATTAGACCCTGTTTTTTAAATAAGAGTTTTGATCTAAAAAAATATACATCCCCATGAGAAGAGTACTATATTAGTGTTTTACATATAACTTTTACAGTAATTCTGTGGTATAAGTGCTTTATTATTTCCATTTTACAAGTAAGGAGATCTTACACAACAAACTTGATAACTTTTCTAAAGTAACTTCTTTAAAAGACACAGAATCAAAATTGGAGAATATGCTTAATGGCTGTGTGTCTCACTCTTGGACACAGCTATGATTTTCAAATGCTTCATACATTTTGTTTATTTTGTCACTTTCTTTAAACCTGTATTTAAAAAAAATTGATTGTGGCAATTTCTCATTTAAATCTAATTGCTTATTTTATGAACAATTATCACTTATAATGAATCAGAAATCCAAGTAGAATATAAGCACATTGATTTAGTATAATCCTAAAAAAATAATATCCTAATGAAATTTATTGAATGCATTAATGATTTCATGTTGAAATTCAAAAAGAAGATTCTTTCTCATCTTAATTAAGAGGATATAGAAAAATGTCTGTTGCTAAGCAAGGGGACAAGGGACATGAGTAGGAGATAAAACACTGCAATGGAGAACCAGGTTGTCATTAATTACAGTGAAATTTGGTACTGGTTTATAAATACAAAAATATTAAATGACATTATTTCAGGCCAGGCATGCAGCCCTCACCTGTAATCCCATCACTTTGGGAGGCTGAGGTGAATGGATCACTTGAGGTTAGGAGTTTGAGATGAGCCTGGCCAACATGCTGGAACTCTGTCTCTACTAAAAACACAAAAATTAGTCAGGTGTGATGGTGCATGTGCCTGTGGTCCCAGCTACTTGGGAGGCTGAGGCAGGAGAATTGCTTGAACCCTGGAGGTGGAGGCTGCAGTGAGCTGAGATCCCACCACTGTACTCCAGCCTTCGTGATAGAGCAAGACTCCACCCCACAAAAAGAAAAATTATTTCAATGTCAGAATTGTTAGATATATTAATATATAAGTATATCATGTAAAAGGAAAACTTGAGGTATAGAACATTGAATTAAATGTTACTAAGATGAGTATTGAGCCTGAGAATGGCTTTAGAACATTTTTGAAGACAGGGTAAATATTACTAAATAATTTACTTCTGAAAATTACTGAAGTTCATGATTTTTGTTCCAATATGAAAACCTAAGGTCATCAAGATACCTTTCCTTGACTGCTCCTCCTGTGATGCATGAAAGAATATGGTCTTTTTTTATCATTCACATAGACCAGACTTTCCTGTCACCACACATCACAGTCTCCACTAGGTCCTTTACATGTCTAGAGTATGCTAAAGCTCTATGTTTCATACTTTTGAGAACAAGATAATTTAATCAGTGACATCTATACATTCTCACAGGGATAAAGAAACTGTAGAAATGCTTCCCACTCATCCTGGAAATCTTTCTGACTAATGGAAATGATAGAACAACTAGCAGATTAATTTCCAAATTATTCTAGGAAACTTTTTTAAGAAAATAATTATTCGCATCTATGGGTAAGAAAATCTCAGACAAGAAAGAACAACAAAAACAGATTTTGGGGGCCAGGCATGGTGTCTCAGGCCTATAATCCCTGCACTTTGAGAGGCAAGACTGGCAGATCACCTGTGATCAGGACTTCAAGACCATCTTGGCCAATGCCATCTTCACTAATAATACAAAAATTAGCCCAGTGTGGTGGCAGGCCCCTGTAATCTCAGCTATTTGGGAGGCTGAGGCATGAGAATTGCTTGAACCCTGGAGGTGGAGGCTGCAGTGAGCTGAGATCCCACCACTGTACTCCAGCCTTCGTGATAGAGCAAGACTCCACCCCACAAAAAGAAAAATTATTTCAATGTCAGAATTGTTAGATATATTAATATATAAGTATATCATGTAAAAGGAAAACTTGAGGTATAGAACATTGAATTAAATGTTACTAAGATGAGTATTGAGCCTGAGAATGGCTTTAGAACATTTTTGAAGACAGGGTAAATATTACTAAATAATTTACTTCTGAAAATTACTGAAGTTCATGATTTTTGTTCCAATATGAAAACCTAAGGTCATCAAGATACCTTTCCTTGACTGCTCCTCCTGTGATGCATGAAAGAATATGGTCTTTTTTTATCATTCACATAGACCAGACTTTCCTGTCACCACACATCACAGTCTCCACTAGGTCCTTTACATGTCTAGAGTATGCTAAAGCTCTATGTTTCATACTTTTGAGAACAAGATAATTTAATCAGTGACATCTATACATTCTCACAGGGATAAAGAAACTGTAGAAATGCTTCCCACTCATCCTGGAAATCTTTCTGACTAATGGAAATGATAGAACAACTAGCAGATTAATTTCCAAATTATTCTAGGAAACTTTTTTAAGAAAATAATTATTCGCATCTATGGGTAAGAAAATCTCAGACAAGAAAGAACAACAAAAACAGATTTTGGGGGCCAGGCATGGTGTCTCAGGCCTATAATCCCTGCACTTTGAGAGGCAAGACTGGCAGATCACCTGTGATCAGGACTTCAAGACCATCTTGGCCAATGCCATCTTCACTAATAATACAAAAAATTAGCCCAGTGTGGTGGCAGGCCCCTGTAATCTCAGCTATTTGGGAGGCTGAGGCATGAGAATTGCTTGAACTCAGGAGGTGAAAGTTGCAGTGAGTCGAGATCATGCCATTGGACTCCAGCCTGGGTGACAGTGTAAAACTCCATCTCAAAAAAAGGAAAAGAAAAAGAAATTAAAAGGAGATTTTTGATTTCTTGTATCAAAAACCAACAATGACAAGCATGAAGATTTCATTAAGTTAAAAGCTGCAGTTGAGCACTGGTCATGTTCTTAGAACTTTGCTCTCTCTCCACCACTTAGATCATGACCCAGCAATTATTTTCTTTTTCTCATATGGCCTTAGCACTGGTCAGTTTCTTGCCCAGTGGAGTCTCCTTTCCACACCAGAGCATTTATCCCACCTCCTAACACACCTGCTCCCCTTGTAGAGGCTCCCTCATAGACCAAAATGTAACACACCCACCAGGTGCCTCCCTGCTGCCATGCTGTGGAATCAGTGACTGTCAGGATAGCAAGTGAGTGTGTGGAGGGAGGTGGCCAGTTCAGAGAAATGGGCTCAAGATCCTGTGACCTCACCTCCCCCACAGAACTGCAATTATACTTTACCTGTGGCAGCAAAGACAGACTTAGGGAATTAAAAATATTTTTGAAAAATTTAGTCCCAGTTACAATTACCAAAAACAATGACAAATTCCCTGCAGCACCTCCAGAGAGATTACTGTGCTTGGAGAGCCTATTTTTCTGTGATCCTTTGAGGTAGACAGGGGCTCTCCTGGAGGGAGCAGAAATTGTGGAGTCTGAAATAGAAGGGGAAGAGAGTGAAGCACAGTGGGTGCTGGATTTTGTGCTTCCTGGGACGTGTTTTTGTTGAAACTAATTTTCTGTTACTTCTCAAATTCTTTTTTTTTTTTTAAATTTTTATTGCATTATAGGTTTGGGGGTACATGTGCAGAACAAGCAAGATAGTTGCATAGGTACACACATGGCAGTGTGCTCTGCTGCTTTCCTCCCCCTCACCCACACTTGGCATTCATCCCCAGGCTATCCCCCCAGCCCCCTGCTGTCCCTCCCCCATTCCCCCAACAGTCCCCAGTGTATAGTAGACCGCCTCTGTGTCCATGTGTTCTTATTTTCTCACCCACCTATGAGTGAGTATATGCGGTATTTCTTTTTCTGTTCTTGTGTCAGTTTGCTGAGAATGATGTTCTCCAGATTCATCCATGTCCCTACAAAGGACACAAACTCAAATTCTTTAGATGAACTATGATTCAATTATAAATAGAGAAATGAGATCACACAAGTAACTTGAGAAGGATCTGTCAACAGATGACAGTGCCAGGAAGAATGTGAGGTTCAACATTGACAAAAAAATAGAGACACCTGTGTAACTCAATGCAAGTTGATAGGCACATGTAGATTGCCTATATACATGTTTGTGGGGTGTGTGTGTGTGTTTGAAATATATGTTTTATCAAAATGTAACTCAATAGACAGACTCTAAACTGAGGAATATTTATAGAAAAAACAGACATTTAATAAGCAATTTCCACACACAAACACACACACACACACACACACACACACACACACACACGCACCAAGTTTATATAGTTGAGAGGTAAATTCTACCAATACAGTAATCAATAAACCGATGCTACTTAAACTACTCAAGAGTTATAGAGAGGTCAATCTTTCCTGAAATAGTTTTTAGGAAGGCTATGTAAAGGTGATACTAGAACCTTGCCTAGATTTAGCTATACAGAATACCAGAGACAAATAGGACATATACACTTAAGAGTAAAAATATCACATGTTAGAAACCATTGAATCAGTATATTAATACCTAATCAATCATCCTTTATGTTATAAAGGGAAGTATGATTCAATATTAAGAAATTCATTGATGAAAGTAATCACATTAATTGAATGAGAATGTCATGTGACTATGTTCTTCAATGCAAAAAAAAAATGGGCAGAATTCTACAGAAAATTATGTTTAATTTAGTAAGAAATTGGTCGAAAGATTTCTGAAAATAGATTTATAAAAATGAAAAATAATGACATCAAATGTTTGGGCATCATTCACATTATTGGGTGTAATTCAACAATATTCCAAAGTCAATAACCTTTGAAGAAATGTGTATGCTGAGTTTGACCCAAATATAATCCCATGTGCTTTTGTTCTGAAGACCTTAAAAATGTATTGCTATAAAAAATATTTCATGGACAATTAGAAATGAAAAAAAAACGTCCAGGTGTGGTGGCTTATGCCTGTAATCCCAGAACTTTGGGAGGCCAAGGTGGGTGGATCACCTAAGATCGGGAGTTCAAGACCAGCCTGACTAACATGGAGAAAACCTGTCTCTACTAAAAATACAAAATTAGCCAGGCATGGTGGTGCATGCCTGTAATCCCAGCTTCTTGGTAGGCTGGGGCAGGAGAATCGCTTGAATCCGGGAGGTAGAGGTTGTGGTGAGCAGAGATCCAGCCATTGCACTCTAGCTTGGGGAACAACAGTAAAACTCCATCTACAAAAAAAAAAAAAAAAAAAAAAAACAAACAAACAAAAAAAACACAAGTTTCAGTTTTTTAAAACCTTTTAATTATTACTTTGTCTAAATGAATGATTATTATTTTTCAGTGACCTGTGATTCTATTTTGAACTATTGTTTTAAGCCTTTAATATAGTTGACAGCCTTCCTAAAAATCACATTTTAAATTTAAAATTGTCTTTTTGACCCCAAGTTAACTTTGAGATGTTACAGAGGTTCCTTGAAGCATCCAAAAGAGAGATAATAAACAGGCTTATTTGCTATTTTAAATTATGTGGGAAGTATCTAATAATACATGTTTAATCTTATATTTTGTGGACATGTTATCAATATATGTTCCAACTTCGTATGCGATTTCTAAAATTCTGATTCTTAACATGTATCTTGGTAGGCTATAAGTCATGATTGTGGTTACTGTGTAAAATAATTGTTGGCCACAGAAATAATCCAATTTTCTTTCTTTTTTTAAATTTTTATTGCATTTTAGGTTTGGGGGTACATGTGCAGAACGTGCAAGATAGTTGCATAGGTACACACATGGCAGTGTGTTTTGCTGCCTTCCTCCCTTCATGCACATTTGGCTTTTCTCCCCAGGCTATCCCTCCCCAGCTCCCCCCAGTGCTGTCCCTCCCCTATTCCCCCCAATAGACCCCAGTGTGTAGTACCCACCTCCCTGTGTCTATGTGTTCTCATTTTTCTCACCTGCCTATGAGTGAGAATATGTGGTATTTCATTTTCTGTTCTTGTGTCAGTTTGCTGAGAACGATGTTCTCCAAATTCATCCATGTCCTTACAAAGGACACAAACTCATCATTTTTGATTGCTGCATAATATTCCATGGTGTATATGTGCCACATTTTCCCAGTCCAGTCTATCATCGATGGGCATTTGGGTTGGTTCCAGGTCTTTGCTATTGTAAACAGTGCTGCAATGAACATTCGTGTGCATGTGTCCTTATAGTAGAACGATTTATAGTCCTTTGTATATATACCCAGTAATGGGATTGCTGGGTCAAATGGAATTTCTATTTCTAGGTCCTTGAAGAATTGCCACACTGTGTTTCACAATGGTTGAACTAATTTACACTCCCACCAACAGTGTAAGAGTGTTCCTGTTTCTCTGCATCCTCTCCAGCATCTCTTGTCTCCAGATTTTTTAATAATCATCATTCTAACTGGCGTGAGATGGTATCTCAATGTGGTTTTGATTTGCATCTCTCTAATGATCAGTGATGATGAGCATTTTTTCATGTGTTTGTTGGCCTCATGTATGTCTTCTTTTGTAAAGTGTCTGTTCATATGTTTTGCCCATTTTTGAATGGGCTTGTTTGTTTTTTTCCTGTAAATCTGTTTGAGTTCTTTGTAAATTCTGGATATCAGCCCTTTGACAGATGCGTAAACTGCAAAGATTTTTTCCCATTCTGATGGTTGCCGATTCACTCTAGTGACTGTTTCTTTTGCCGTGCAGAAACTGTGGAGTTTGCTTAGGTCTCATTTGTCTATTTTGGCTTTTGTTGCCAATGCTTTTGGTGTTTTGGTCATGATGTCCTTGCCTACTCCTATGTCCTGAATGGTTTTGCCTAGATTTTCTTCTAGGGTTTTTATGGTGCCAGGTCTTATGTTTAAGTCTTTAATCCATCTGGAGTTAATTTCAGTGTAAGGCGTCAGGAAGAGGTCCAGTTTCTGCTTTCCGCACATGGCTAACCAGTTTTCCCAACACCATTTATTAAACAGGAAATTCTTTTCCCATTGCTTGTTTTTGTCTGGTTTATCAAAGATTATATGGTTGTAGATATGTTGTGTTGTCTCTGTCAAATTTTCTTATCTATTGTGTATTTACAACTATTTTAAATCATTTCCACAGCTAATTGCTTAAGTCTTACAAATTTTTTGAAAAGTCTTCACAAGCCAGTAAAATCCTGGAATATTGTGTCTTCAAGGAGATTTATGGAAGGCTAGAATGAACCCTGATAAGCTCTCTTGAATACAACTTTTTGATAATTTTAGAGTCATTTCATTTGGACCGGGTAAGAAGTTCCAGAACTGTAATGAAGAGATTTTACTGTTTTATAAAACTGCTAACCCAAGCAGGACAATAATTAATTGACTATCAAGAAAATACTCTGCCAGATTTGGCCAGTATTGAAGTCATTTACATATTCAATTTGAATGAACTTCATGATCTGAGTCAAATGGTAACCCATTTAATAAACAATGCAAATACCTGATTTGGGGAAACACAACTGACATTTAAGAGAATATAAATTCACTGTTAAATGTGGATTCATGGAGAGCATGGACAGCTGCCCAGACCTTCCTGTGTCCTTAAAAGCTTTCCTTATTATAGCTCTACACTTCAGAACTCTTCCATGGAAGAAATAAAATAATCCAAAACAAATATATACGGCCAATATTTGGTATGTTAAACCCGTAATCCTGAGAAGACAATCAAAACTTTAGATATATTTCTGCTACCTTTGGGCCATTTGAACAGTTATAGAGGAATGTCATTCAATTGTCATTTTCAACACATGTTTTCTGGCTGTATAATGGGTTTTCCATGCAAGAAGGCTGATGCTACAACAGTAGCAAAAAGGTTGTCAGGAAATGTATTTCTCTTATGGGACATTTCTAGAGAAATCTTCAGTGATAGAAGTGCTCATTTAACTGGACAAGTTGTAGAACAGATAAACAAGCTATTACAGAGACAGAAGCACTAGACAGAGCTAATCAAATTAATTGTATTGCCTTGGTCAAAGATATTGCAGATTAATGACAATCAGATCCACTTCCAATGGAAAACATAAATTGACTCCTTATGAAATAGTCACTGGAAGGCCTATGCCCCTAATAATAGAAACTCATGTATCTTTCATTCCTAAACGCTGATGTGACTAAATGCTGCAGAACTTTAATGTACTATGCCAGAGTGTTTTCACCTGCAAAGGAAGCTTTCATGAGCCACTGGATGAGGACAATCAAACCCTTCACAATCTAAAACCCAGACACTGGGTCTTCTGAACACAACGTCAGAGAAAGACTGTCTTTGCCACCACTCTGTAACAAAACTTGGGACCTGGAATCTTGGGTCCATAACCTCACAACTTAGAAATAACTCTTCCAGACTTTTAAAACTGCATACCCAGCAGAGAACTGTCCAGTGGTAAAGCTAACCAGGAAAGTTTCTCTCCAGAAGCAGGTGATATTGTAGCTTTCTCAAGATCAGATCAAGACCTCTCTGCTATCATAAGACTCTTGCCTCTCTTAATGTTTTCCTTTCTTATGCCTCTATGAGCAATAGAACTGGAAAAGAAGTTTTGTGTAAACCCATAGGCTTACTGTTATTTGTGGGGTATTTTGTTTTGTTTTTGAGACAGAGTCTCACTCTGTTTCCTAGGCTGGAGGGCAATGGCATGATCTTGGATCACTGCAACCTCTGCCACCTGGGTTCAAGCAATTCTCCTGCCTCAGCCTCTCAGGTAGCTGAGATTACAGGAACCCACCACCATGCCCAGCTAATTTTTTGTATTTTTGGTAGAGATGGGGTTTCACAATGTTGGCCAGGTTGGTCTTGATCTCCCGACCTCAGTTGATCCATCTGCTTCGGCCTCTCAAAGTGCTTAGATTACAGGCATGAGCCACAATGTTTGGCCTATTTGTGGGGTATTTTGAAGCCAACCTTATACATGGACAGCCTTATGCCTTGAGGGATAAAAGATGAAGGGCCAATGTGGACGAGGAATTTTAATGGTAGCTTTGTTGCTCCATAATCAGTCAGAGACAGAACATTTGTTCACTCCTCTTAACCTACAGCATAGGGTGAAAAGAATTTTGTCAAGAGGCCTTCACCCTTCTGGATGGGTGTCATTTCTTAGGTCTTTTATTTCTATGTTTTAGAGTAAATATAAATGAGGCAATGATTAGAAATTTGTAGAAATTTGCAGATTTCTAATCATGTGTAGAAATTTGTAGATTTCTAATTATTGCCTCATTTATATTTACTCCAAATATAGAGTAAATATAAATGAGGCAATGATATTTACTTTATATTTGGAGTAAACATAAATGCAAAGTGTTGGTTGTACAGCAGTCTTCTTTAAGTTCCCTTGCTAAAGTTGTGCTACATCATAGAATTATTCTAGATGACCTATTGGCTGAATGGGGAAGAATCTGCACATGGTTGAATACACAGGTATTAGAGAGATTTAGTTGCAGGGAATTAACAAACAGCCTGCTGGGTTAGAACAAGTACCCTATCTAACTCACTCCTTGATCTATTGGATTTTAGTTGGTTTGGTTTGGACCCTGACTAAGAAGCATACTCCAAACTCTTGTGATTATCCTCTGGATCCTCACAACAGTAGTCTCCCAAGGACATTATATTCTCTCAATAGTTTTAAATGTTTGTGTGCAGTCACCTATGGAATGGCAAATAATCTCTTTGACTGGAATGGCAAAAACTCAAAGAAATGTTTGATCATGAAAACACCACAATTTATGAGAGATTTGCTGAGACCAGAAGCCCAACATGATCATGACTCAGGGTAGCACTAAAGCCCTAGGTTTTGGTCACACACAAAATTGAGAGTTTGACCAAAAGAGGACATTGTTAAATTAAATTTAGTCTAAAGTTGTCTTCTTATATATTTTAAGTTTGGCCTAAAAGGTTCTCTCTACCTAGTTAACTGTAACTTAACTGGATGTTTAGACAGACTATGGCCTGCTCTTGTGCCAATCATTGAACTTTGGCCAATCAAGGTGGCCAATTGTTCACACCATGTTCAAATAAGATAAATGCCAAGCTGTAACCAATGCAGCTGTTACTGTACCTCACTTCTGTACCTTTTTCCGTATGTCACTTTTTTATTCTCTCTATAAATCCTCTCTGACCACACAGCAGCATGGAGTCTCTCTGAACCTATTCTAGTTAATGGTTCTGGTTTGCAAGTCATTCTTTGCTCACTTAAATCCTATTCAACTTAATTTGCCTAAAGCTTTTTTTTTTTAAAAAAAGAAAACATAACCAAGGTGAACAAGAGCTTTGAATTCCTTAGTGGGGAGGAACATAGTAGGCAATGTTGTTGGGAGGATACTAAATCTATGACTGATGGGTTGTCCTGAAAGCGGGGGAGGGAGAGAAAAAAACTTGGAAACCATAATTGAGTATGTTGTCCATGAAAATCTCCCCAACCTTGTTAGACCAACATGCAAATTCAGGATATGCAGAGAACCCCTGTGAGATCCTATACAAAAGGACCATCCACAAGACATATGGGCATCAGATTCTCTAAGGTCAAGGTGCAAGACACATAGTAATCAGATTCTCCAAGTTCAGTGTAAAGGCAACTAGAGAGAAGGGGCAGGTCACTGACAAAGTGAACACCATCAGACTAACAGTGGACCTTTCAGCAGAAACCCTATGAGCCAGAGGACATGGGAAGGGGGCCTATATTTGGCATCCTCAAAGAAGAGAAATTACAATCAGGAATTTCATATTCAGACAAATTAAGCTTCATAAGTAAAGGAGAAATAAAATCCTTTTCGAGAAGCAAATGCTAAGAGACTTCATTACCACCAGGTTGTCCTTACAAGAGGTCCTTAAGGGAGTGTTAAACATGGAAATAAAAGACTGTTAACAGCCACCACAAAAACACACGCAAGTACATAGACTGTTGAAACTGTAAAGCAAATATCCAATCAAGTCTTCATAACAACCAACTAACAACAGAATGACAGGATTAAATTCATACATATTAATAGTAGCCTTGAACATAAATGAACTAAACACTCCCACTTAAAAGGCACATACTGGCAAGTTGGATATAGAAGCAAAACCCTACTGTACTCTGCCTTCAAGAGACCAATCTCATATGTAGGGTCACTCATAGGAAAGTGAAAATATGGAGAAAGATCTTTCAAGCAGATGAAAAACAGAAAAGAGAAGGGGTTGCTATTCTTATTTCAGACAAAGCTGACTTTAATAATGATGAAAAAGGACAAAGAAGGGCATTACTAATGATAAAGAGTTCAATTTGACAAGAAGGCTTAACTATCTGAAATATATATCCACCCAACCCAGGAGCACCCAGATTCATAAAACAAGTCCTTAGAGACTTAAATAATAACACAATAATAGTTGGAGATTATTAACACCCCACTGACATTATTGGACAGATCATTAAAGCAGAATACTAACAAAAATATTCACAACCTGAACTTGACATTTGACCAGATAGAATGAATATATATCTAAAGAACAGTCTAACCAACAAAAACAGAATATACATTCTCCTCTGCATATGGCACATACTCTAAAATGGACCACACACTTGGTCATAAAGCAATTTTCAACAAATTCAAAAAAACCAAAGTCATATCAATCACACTCTCAGACCATAGCACAACAAACATAGAAACAACACCAAGAAGATCTCTCAAAACCATAAAATTACATGGAAATTAAGCAATCTACTCCCAAATAACTTCTGAGTAAATAAAATTAAGGCAGAAATCAAGAAATTCTTCAAAACTAATAAAAAAAAGATATAGCATACTAGAATCTCTGGGATGAAATTAAGGCAGTGTCAGGAGAAAAATTTATAGTGCTAAATGGTCTAAAATTAACAACCTAACACTGAATGTAGAGGAACTCAAAAGAACAAACCAACCCCAAATCTAACAGAAGAAATAATCAAAATCAGAGCTAAGCTGAATGAAATGGAAATGAGAAAAACAGTACACAAATTTTTAAAAGAAAAAATTAATGCAAATAAGTAATAAAAAAAGAAAAACCATACAAAAGACCAATAAAATAGTTGGTTTTTTGAAAGAATAAATAAGATGATAGACTGCTAGCTAGACTAATAAAGGGGAAAAGAGAATATCCAAACAAACACAGTCAGAAATGGCAAAGGGGACATTTTCCCTGACTCCATAGAAATAAAAAAACAAACAAACAAACAAACAAAAAACAAAACTCAGAGGCTGCTATGAAGACCTCTATGCACACAAACTAGAAAACTTAGAAGAAATGGCTAAATTCCTAGAAAATACAACTTTCCAAGATTGAACCAAAAGAAAATGGAAACCCTGAACACATCAATAACATGTTACAAACCAAATCAGTAATAAAAATCTTACCAACCAGAAAAAGCCCTGAACCAGATTGATTCACAGCCAAATTCTACCAAATGTACAAAGAGCTGGTACCAATCCTGCTGAAAATTTCCAAAAAATTGAGGAGGAGGGATTTCTCCCTAATTCATTCCATGAAGTTAGTATCATTCTGATGCCAAAACCTGACAGAAACACAATGAAAAAAAAAAATCAGGCCAATATTCCTGATGAACATATCCTCAACAAAACACTAGCAAACTGAATCCAGCAGCACAGAAATAGCTAATCAATTACAATTGAGTAGGGTTTATTCCTGGAATGCAGGGTTAGTTTAACATATGCACCAAATCAAGAACGAATTGCCATTCACAATTGCTACGAAGAAAATAAAATACCTAGGAATACAACTCCCAAGAAACGTAAGGGACCTCTTTAAGGAAAACTACAAACCACTGCTCAATGAAATAAGAGAGGACACAAACAGATGAAGAAACATTCCATGTTCCTGGTTAGGAAGAATCAATATCATGAAAATGGCTATACTGCCCAAAGGAATTTACACAATCAATGCTATCCCCATCAAACTACCATTGAATTTCTTCACAGAACTGGAAAAAAAACACCATGAACTTCATATGGAACCAAAAGAGAGCCCGCATAGCCAAGTCAATTCTAAGCAAAAAGAACACAGTGGAGGCATCACACTACCAGACTTCAAATTATACTACAAGGCTACAGTAATCAAAACAGCATGGTACTGGTACCAAAACAGAGATATAGACCAATGGAACAGAACAGAGGCATTGGAGGCAACACAACATATCTACAACCATATAATCTTTGATAAACCAGACAAAAACAAGCAATGGGGAAAGGATTCCCTGTTTAATAAATGGTGTTGGGAAAACTGGCTAGCCATGTGCAGAAAGCAGAAACTGAACCCCTTCCTGACAGCTTACACTAAAATTAACTCCAGATGGATTAAAGACTTAAACATAAGACCTGACACCATAAAAATCCTAGAGGAAAATCTAGGCAAAACCATTGAGGACATAGGAGTAGGCAAGGACATCATGACCAAAACACCAAAAACATTGACAACAAAAGCCAAAATAGACAAATGGGACCTAATCAAACTCCACAGCTTCTGCACGGCAAAAGAAACAGTCACTAGAGTGAATCATCAACCATCAGAATGGGAAAAAATCTTTGCATTTTACGCATCTGTCAAAGGGCTGATATCCAGAATTTACAAAGAACTCAAACAGATTTACAGGAAAAAAACAAACAAGCCCATTCAAAAATGGGCAAAGGATATGAACAGACACTTTACAAAAGAAAACATACATGAGGCCAACAAACACATGAAAAATTGCTCATCATCACTGGTCATTAGAGAGATGCAAATCAAAACCACATTGAGATACCATCTCACGCCAGTTAGAATGGCGATCATTAAAAAATCTGGAGACAGCAGATGCTGGAGAGGATGTGGAGAAATAGGAACACTCTTACACTGTTGGTGGGAGTGTAAATTAGTTCAACCATTGTGGAAGACAGTGTGGCGATTCCTCAAGGACCTAGAAATAGAAATTCCATTTGACCCAGCAATCCCATTACTGGGTATCTATCCAAAGGAGTATAAATCATTCTACTATAAGGACACATGCACACGAATGTTCATTGCAGCACTGTTTACAATAGCAAAGACCTGGAACCAACCCAAATGCCCATTGATGATAGACTGGCCTGGGAAAATGTGGCACATGTACACCATGAAATATTATGCAGCAGTCAAAAATGATGAGTTTGTGTCCTTTGTAAGGACATGGATGAATTGGAGAACATCATTCTCAAGCAAACTGACACAAGAACAGAAAAAGAAATACGCCTATTCTCACTCATAGGCGGGTGAGAAAAATGAGAACACATGGACACAGGAGGGGTCTACTACATACTGGAGTCTATTGGGGGAAGGGGAGGGACAGTGGGGGGGCTGGTGAGGGATAGCCTGGGGATAAATGCCAAGTGTGGGTGAAGGGGAGGAAGGCAGCAAAGCACACTGACATGTGTGTACCTATGCAACTATCTTGCACACTCTGCACATGTACCCCAAATCCTATAATTCAATAACAATTTAAAAAATTAAAAAAATAATAAAAAAAAAAAAACATATGCAAATCAAAAATTGTAATTCATCACATAAACAGAACTAAAAACAAACACTGTATAATCATCTCAATATATGGAGCAAAGGCTTTTGATAAAATTCAACCCCTTTTCATGTTAAAACCCTCAACAAACTAGGCATCAAAGGGACATATCTCAAAATACTAACAGCCATCTAATGAACTTACAGCCAACATTATTCTGAACAGGCAAAATCTGGAAACATTCTCTTTGAGAACCAGAACCAGACAAGCTCACACTCACCACTCCTGTTCAACACAGTACTGGAAGTCCTAGCCAGAGCACTCAGGCAAGAGAAAGAAATAAAAGGCATCCAAATAGGAAGAGAGGAAGTCAAAATCTCTTTGCAGATGATAGGATACCATATCTAGAAAACCCCATAGTCTCTGCCCAAAGGCTCCTAAATCTGATAAATGACTTCAGCAAAGCTTCAGGATACAAAATCAATGTGCAAAAATCAGTAGCATTTCTAAACATCAATAATATCAATAGAACTGAAAGGAGAAATAAATAATGAAGCCATAATAATAGGAGTCTTTGGTAACTCACTTTCAATAAAGAATAGAATATCCAAACAGAAAATCAATAAAGAAACTGAAGATTTGAACAACGCTTTAGACAAATAGACCCAATAAGCAAACACAAAAGTCTGATGGCAGCAGAATGCACATTTTTCTCAAGTGCACATGAAACATTCTCTAGGATAGATCATATATTAGGCTACAAAATAAGTTTTAACAAATTCAAGAAGGCTGAAATTATAATATCTGTTCCTCCTACAAAGGTATGAAACCTTAAATGTGAAAATTAAGCAACACTTACCTAAACAAACAAGGGTCAAAAAAAAAATAAAAAAATACTTTGAGACAAATGAAAATGGAAACACTACAAACCAACCCTTAGGAGACACAGCAAAAGCATTTCTAAAGAGAAAGTTAAAAAAAATAAAAAATAAACCTCTACATTAAGAAAAATGATGGAATTGACCTCGGCAACATGGTGGAATAGGAGCCTCCTGAGTATTTCTCCTCCCGTGGATGCACCAAATCAATATTTAGTCATGGATAAATTCTCTCTGAGAAAAAATCAGAAACTAGTTGAGAGATGCCTGCACAATAGGAAACTGAGAAAATATCCACATTGAAACAGGTAGGAAAAGTGGAGACGTACTTACACACATCCCACTTCTGAGCACAAAGCCTTAAAATGGAATGGAAGCCCCAGCTTTCAGCTTCGTCCTAAAGAGTGAAGGGTTTGTGCCACACATGTAGTGCCCCAAATTTTGAAGCTGCTGCTTGGGGATTTGGCTCTTGTATTACCTAGCTCAGGGAGTGGCAGGGTCTCAGCACTCAAGAGTTTCCCTGGAGCAACCAGGCACAGTGGTCACTCCTGCAATCCCAGCACATTGTGGGGGCCCAGGTGGGTGGATCACCTGAGGTCAGGAGTTTAAGACCAGCCTGGCCAACATGGTGAAACTCCATCTCTACTAAAAATACAAAATTTAGCCGGGCATGGTGGCACATACCTGTAGTCCCAGCTACTCAGGAGGCTGAGGCACAAGAATTGCTTGAACTGGGAGGCAGAGATTGTAGTGAGCTGAGATTACACCACTGCACCACTGTACTCCATCCTGGATGACAGAGTGAGACTCCATCTCAAACCAGAATAAAAAAAGGTTTTCATTTTCCTGGAGCACTGAAACAAAGAGGCAGCTATGAGTAGACATGAGTGGCTTTACTGACTGTGGCCCACCCCCAGGATCAGTCTAGCTTTTAGTTTTCAGCTTCTCTCTACAAGAGCTATGTTCAAAACATGTTTTCATCTGCTGCTTAAGTCTCTGGATTATAACCAGCCTGCATGTTGGAGTCTATGGCGTGGATTAAGAACAGACCTCAAGCCTGAACAAGAGGGAGGGCACTTTTGGAGTGTTCTCTTGAGGTTTGCTTCAGCAATAAATCCAGGTCTTTGGATTCTTCTTGGAAGGTGACTGTGAAACCTCTGCAAGCCTGAACAGGAGAGTGAGAACTCCCTACACCTTCTTCCCTGGCTTGCTTTAGTGATAGCTCCAAGTCAGTACTTGCCATATGCACAACTCAGAGTTTGTGCATATGTCAAGTACTTCGATCTTTGCAGCTCTCACCCAAAGGTCTGGTTTCTAATTCACTTAGTTGAGAGAATAAGTGAAATGAAAGAATAAGTGTGAGTTTCCATGGAGCGCAGAGAACAAGAGGTGGTTGGGAATGGGTGTAAGAAACTTCCCAATGGCTGTGAGTCCCAGGAAAAGTCCAGCTCTCAATTTCTCCCTGGCAGGAGTTTCTCCACATGCTTTTCCAGTGACTGCCTGAAATTCTGACCTCTAACTAGCCTGTGTCTGAGAAACAATGGGCAGATAAACAATAAGCCTCTCCAAGCCTGAACAAGAGGGAGGACACTTTCCAATCCTCCCCTGGCTTCCTCCAGCCATTAAACCAGGTTTGTGGATTTTCCCTGGAAATAGTTTGCACAAACATCCAGACCTTTGCAGCTTCGCCCAGGGATCTGGCTCCTAAATCACTTTGCTTGGTGGTGGCAGGGACTTGGCATATATGAGTTCTCATGGAACAAAGAAAATAAAAAGTTCGTCATAGATAGACACATTAAAAACTTCCAATGACAGTAGTCCCTGGAATAAGCTCAGCTTCCTGTTCTTCCCTGGAAGGAGTTCATCTGCAATTTTCTAAATGCCTCCTGAGGGTCTTGATTCTAACTTGCCTACATCTGCAACTGACAAGGCAGGCAAACAATACACCTCCCCAATCCTGAACAGGAGGCTGGGCACTTCCAAGCCTTCTCTACCAGCTTACTACAGCCAAAATGTCAGATCTTCAGATCCTTCACAGAAGGAGGTTGTTAGACCTCTGCACATCTTTGCAGGAAGGTTATTTTTATAATAAAAGGGTCAATTCAACAGGAATTTATAAAAATCATTAATATACATGCACCACACATCAGAGAACCTAGTTATATAAAGCAAATATTGACAGATATGAAAAGATAAATTGACAGCAACATGATAATAGTAGGAGACTGACTTTAATATCGCACTTTCAATAGTAGGCAGAAAATCTAGACAAAAAAATAAAGAAACAGGAAACTTGAATAACACTATGTACCAAATAAACTTAACAGACATATACAAAACTTATCACCCAACAGCAGCAGAATACACATTCTTCTCAAGGACACATGCCACATTCTCCAGGATAGATCACATATTAGGTCACAAATCATGTCTTAACAAACTTCCCCTTTTTCTGTTTGCCCTGAGAATACTCTCTGGTGGTGCTTGTGGCTCGCTGTAGCATTTGCCCAGAGATAACTTTGCCACAAAATATCTCGCTTTTATTATTATTTTCTCATTGCTGTAGTATATCAACTTTGGAAACAAAGACATTCTATTTATAGAATTCTGTTTTTATTAGTGGCATTTTCATTTACAAATGTAATCATTCTCAATGCTGAAAGTGTCAAATCCTCGAAACCGTAGCATCCCTGTGTGGAGATGCTACATCATTCTTGAACAGTTGTTGGCCAAAGATTCATTTGATGAATCCCATTTTTCTAAAATAGATTATTCTGATGATTCAGATGATTCTGATGTTAGTTCTGTTTAGAAATAACTCCAGAAATGGTTTTCATACTTTATTTTGACATTGAAAGTCAGTCAGATTTGTTTATTTTGACAATGAAAGTCAGATTTGTTTCGGTCTCAAAGAACATGTTTATGTAAAATTAAATGAGTGCCAAAAGTGACCTGCACTTTTTTCCCTAAACAGGAAAAGGGTTAAGAGGATTGAAATTATATCAAACATCTTAGTCTGTTTCATGCTACTATAACAGAATGCTTAAGACTGGGTAATTTATAAAGAACAGAAATTTATTTTTCTCAAAGTTCTGGATCTGAGAAGTCCAAGATATGGCACCAGTATATGGCAAAGGTGTTCTTGCTATGCTATTCCACAGTGAAAGGCAGAAAGGCAAGAGACTACTCACTTGGGCCAGGCACGGTGGCTCGATCCTGTAATCTCAGCACTTTTGGAAACTGAGGCAGATCCCTTGAGTTCAGGTGTTCGAGACCAGCCTGGGAAACATGGGGATCCCTGTTTCTACAAAAACTACAAAAATTAGCCAGACATGGTGGCACACACCTGTAGTCTCAGTTCCTTGAGGGGCTGAGACAGGAGGATTATTTGAGCCCAGGAGGTTGCAGCTGCAGTAAGCCAAGATCATACAACTGTGCTCCAGCCTGAGTGACAGAGCAAGACCCTGTCTCAAAAAAATAAAAAATAAACAAATAGAGTACAAACATGCAGGTGTGAGAGAGACAGATAGAAATGGAGAGAGAAAAAGGAGGACTGAATTCATCCTCTGTAAAGAAGTCATTTCCATGCCAACAGCTTTCATCCATTCATGACAGAGGAATTCTCATGACCTAACCTAGTTATATAAAGCAAATATTGACAGATATGAAAAGATAAATTGACAGCAACATGATAATAGTAGGAGACTGACTTTAATATCGCACTTTCAATAGTAGGCAGAAAATCTAGACAAAAAAATAAAGAAACAGGAAACTTGAATAACACTATGTACCAAATAAACTTAACAGACATGTATACAAAACTTATCACCCAAGCAGCAGAATACACATTCTTCTCAAGGACACATGCCACATTCTCCAGGATAGATCACATATTAGGTCACAAATCATGTCTTAACAAACTTCCCCTTTTTCTGTTTGCCCTGAGAATACTCTCTGGTGGTGCTTGTGGCTCGCTGTAGCATTTGCCCAGAGATAACTTTGCCACAAAATACCTCGCTTTTATTATTATTTTCTCATTGCTGTAGCATATCAACTTTGGAAACAAAAGACATTCTATTTATAGCATTCTGTTTTTAGTAGTGGTATTTTCATTTACAAATGTAATCATTCTCAATGCTGAAAGTGTCAAATCCTAGAAACCGTAGCATCCCTGTGTGGGGATGCTACATCATTCTTGAACAGTTGTTGGCCAAAGATTCATTTGATGAATCCTATTTTTCTAAAATAGATTATTCTGATGATTCAGATGATTCTGATGTTAGTTCTGTTTAGAAATAACTCCAAAAATGGTTTTCATATTTTATTTTGACATTGAAAGTCAGTCAAAATTTGTTTATTTTGACATTGAAAGTCAGATTTGTTTCAGTCTCAAAGAACATGTTTATGTAAAAGTAAATGAGTGCTAAAAGTGACCTGCACTTTTTTTTCTAAACAGGAAAAGGTTAAGAGGATTGAAATTATATCAAACGTCTTAGACTGTTTCATGTTACTATAACAGAATGCCCAAGACTGGGTAATTTATAAAGAACAGAAATTTATTTTTCTCAAAGTTCTGGATCTGAGAAGTCCAAGATATGGCACCAGTATATGGCAAAGGTGTTCTTGCTATGCTATTCCACAGTGAAAGGCAGAAAGACAAGAGACTACTCACCTGGGCCAGGCATGGTGGCTCGATCCTGTAATCTCAGCACTTTTGGAGACCAAGATGGGTGATCCCTTGAGTTCAGGTGTTTGAGACTAGCCTGGGCAACATGGGGATCCCTGTCTCTACAAAAACTACAAAAATTAGCCAGTCATGGTGGCACACACCTGTAGTCTCAGTTACTTGAGGGGCTGAGACAGGAGGATTATTTGAGCCCAGGAGGTTGAAGCTGCAGTAAGCCAAGATCATACCACTGTGCTCGAGCCTGAGTGACAGAGCAAGACCCTGTCTCAAAAAAGTAAAAAATAAAAATAAAAAACAAATAGAGTACAAACATGCAGGTGTGAGAGAGACAGATAGAAATGGAGAGAGAGAAAAATGAGGACTGAATTCATCCTCTGTAAAGAAGTCATTTCCATGCCAACAGCTTTCATCCATTCATGACAGAGGAATTCTCATGACCTAACCTAGTTGTCTGTCATTAGGCCCCACCTTTCAACATTGTTGCATTGAGGATTAAGTTTCTAACACATGCTTCTTGGGGGACACATTCAAACCATAGCACAAAGTACTTTACTGACTAAAATGTTATAAAACTGAAATCAATAATAGCAAGAAATAGAAAATTCACAAATATGTGGAAATTAAGTAACACATGCTTGAACAACTACTGGTTCAAAGAGGAAACAAAAGGGAATTAAAATATCTGGTTGGTGGTGAACAAAAATGAAAACATACATATCAAAACTCAAGGATGCCATGAAAGCAGTGATAAGAGAGGAGGTTTATAGAGATAAATGCCTACACTTAAAAAGAGAAAGATCTCAAAATGACAACACAACATTACAACCCAAAGAACTAAAAAAAAAAAATTAGCAGAAAGAAGGAAATGATAAAGATCAAGACAGAAACAAACCAAATAGAGGAAAAACTATAGAAAAATTAACAAAAATGAGTTGTTTTTTAGAAAACTAAAATCAACAAACACTTATCAAGACTAATAAAGAAAAAATAGACAAGACAAAATAAAATCAGAAATGAAAATGGAGGCATTGCCTCCACTAGTAATGTATCAGGCATAAAAGAATCATAAGGGACTATTATAAACATCTATAAACCAACAAATTGGATAGCTTACGGAAAACAGAAAATTCCAATACACATTCAACATGGTAATGGAAGTCCTAGCTAGAGCAATCAGACAAGAGAAAAATAAAAGGTGTTCAAACTGGAAAATAAGTCAAATTATCCTCATTCATTGATTATATAACCTTATATGTAGAAAAACGTGAAGACTCCACCAAAAGAGTCTTAGATTTGATAAATGAATTCAGAAATTTCAGAATACAAAATCAATATACAAAATCATTAGTGTTTCTAGACACCAATAATGATCAACCTAAGAACCAAATCAAGAAGGCAATTCCATTTCCAATAGGTGCAAAAAATAATAAAATACCTAGGAACATATGTAACTGAGGAGGTGAAAGATCTCTAGAAGTAAAACTACAAAACACTGATGACAGCAATTGCAGATGACAAAACAAATGGAAAAATCCCATGCTTGTGAATTACAAAAATTAATAGAGACAAAACGACCAAACTGCCCAAAGCAACCTATAGACTCAGTGCAATTCTATCAAATTACCAATGTCATTTTTCACAGAATTAGAAAAAAATACTAAAACTCACATGGAGCCAAAAAAGAGTCAAAGTAATCAAAGCAATCCTAAGCAAAAAGAACAAAGCTGGCCACATCACATTGCCTGACTTCAAATTATACCATAAGGCTATAGTAACTGAAACAGCATGGTACTGGTATGAAAATGGACACACAGATCAATGGAACAGAATAGAGAGCTCAGAAATAAAACCACATGTTAATAATCAACTGATCTTTGACAAAGTTGACAAGAAAATACACTGAGGAAAGGATAACCTGTTCAATAAGTGGTGCTGGGAAAATTAGATTGCCATATGCACAAAAATGAAACTGGATCCCCACTTATCTATCAATTACTAGATGCAAAAATCAACTCAAGATGGATTAAAGACTTAATGTAATAATTGAAGCTATAAAAATACTAAAAGGAAAACTAAGGAAAATTCTTCTGGATATTGATTTAAGCAAAAAATTAATGACTAAGAGCTTAAAAGCACAGGCAAGACTGGGCGTGGGGGCTCATGCCTGTAATTGCAGCACTTTGGGAGGCTGAGGCCAGTGGATCACGAGGTCAGGAGTTCAAGGCCAGCCTGACCAACATGGTGAAACCCTCTCTCTACTAAAAATACAACTAATAGTAATAATAATAATAATTAGCCAGGTATAATGGCAGATGCTTATAATCTCAGCTACTCGGGAGGCTGAGGCAGGAGAATCACTTGAACCCAGGAGGCAGAGGTTGCAGTGAGCTAAGATCATGCCACGGCACTCCAGCTTGGGCAACAAGACTCCATCTCAAATAAATAAATAAATAAATAAATAAAATATTTTTTTAAAACCTCCCAAATGAGGAAAGCTCAGGACCAAATGGCTTTTACAGCTTAATCCTACCAAACATTCAAAGAAAATGTTATACCAGTCCTTCTTAAACTCTTCCAAAAAAAACAGAACTACAGGAAAACCTCCAAAGTCATTTTACAAGGCCAACATCAACTGGATACCAAAGCCAGAAAAACATATCACAAGAAAAGAAAACTATAGGTAATGTCTCTGCTGAACGTAGTTACAAAAATCTTGAATTAAATGCTAGCAAACCAAATTCAACAACACATCAAAAAGATTATACATGATGACGAAGTGAGATTTAACCCTGGGATGCAAAATTGGTTAAACATATGCACATGTACCCCCAAACCTATAATGCAATAAAAATTAAAAAAAAAAAAACAAATCAAACATATACAAATCAGGACACAAATCCTGAGCCTGCTCTACCAGCTTCCTATAGTCAAAAATTCAGATCTTTCAGATCCTCCATGGAAGGAGATTGTGAGACCTCTGCAAGCCTTTCCAGCTGCACATAGATAATAGGCTAAAGATAACCACATGTTCTTGTTTTGTGAAACTCCCAAACTGCCGCTGTTATCAATCTTTAAAATGACGCACCAGATCCAGCTCACTGATTCAGTTCTGACTGACTGATTCACCCCACCATCACATCACCCTCTCCCCACCATCACTCCTTCCCCACCCTATAGATCAAAGTTATTTTAACCAATAAATACTGTGAGAGGTCAGAGCTTGGGGTCTTTGCACTGGCCCCCTGGACCCACTATGCATTCTTAACCTTTTTCTCATTCCTTTGTCACCACCAAACTTGGCATACCCATGGGTGGTATGTGGGGGCTGGTTCCCTACACACCACTGCAAACCCAGGCTCTATGCCTGCCCCAGCACTGGGCCAGCCTCAGGCTTCAGTCCAGTCCTAGGAACCTCAGATTCCAGTGAACCCAGGATCCATGCCCACCCCAGTGAACTCCAGTGCCAGGTCATTCACTGCATTCTGAGTTTCCAGGACTACCCCTGCAGACCCAGGATCCAGGCCATCCCTGGTGGACTGAGGCCCCAGGTCCCTGCAGACCCAGGCCTACCCCAGCACTAGACCAGCTCCTGTGTATTCAGGCTCTAGGCCTATCCCAGTGAATCCAGGTTCCAGATAGTTTCACCGAAGAATTCTGCCAAACATTTCAAAAACTAATCCTTCTCAAACTCTTCAAATATATTAAGGAAGAAGAAATACTTTCAAATTCATTTTATGAGGCTAGCATTACCCTGATACCAAAGCCAGACAAGAATACTACAAGGAAAGACAATTACAGGGCAATATCTCTGATGAACACAGATACAAAAATTCCTCAGCCAAATACTAGGAAACCAAATTCAACAGCACATTAAAAAGATCATTCACTATGATCACATGAAATTTATCACAGAGGTGCAAGGATAATTCAACATACTCAAATCTATAAATAGGATGCACACTACAGTAACAAGATGAAGGAAAAAACCATATGATTGTAACTATATGATCATCTCCATGGACGCATAAAAGTATTTAACAAAGTTTAATATGCTTTCATGATAAAAGCTCTCAACAAATTTGGTATAAAAGCAATGTACCAGTCATATATGACAAACCTGTATTGTAATAGTAAAAAGTTGAAGGCTTTTCTTCTAGAAGCAGAAACGAAGAAAGAATGCCTACTCTTGCCACTTTCATTCAACATAACACTGGAAGTTCTAGTCAGAGCAATTAAGCAAGAAAAAGATATAAACGGTATCCAAGTTAGAAAAGTAGAAGTGAAATTGTTGCTGTTTGCAGATGACATGCTATTAGCTTTTTGAGATATATAACACCTTATTATTGGCATTATATATCTTGTATGTTTCTACTACAAATAAATGATAAATGTGTAAGGTATGCTAGTTCACTTGATTTTATGATTAACACCACATTGTACCCCATAAGTAAGTACATTGATTGTGTGTCCATTTAAGAATGAATTTCGAGAAATCTGTCAGAACATGCAAATTCAGTCAAGTCACAGGATACAAATTCAACATACAACAATTAGTAGAGTTTCCACATTAACAATAAACTATCCAAGGGAAAAAAACTCAAGAAAACTGTCCCATTTACAATAGTTAGCATTAAAATAATAATTAGAAATGAAATTTACCAAGGAAGTGAAAGACTCACATATTAAAATCCATAAAACATTGATGAAAGAAATTAAAGAAGACACAAATAAATGAAAAGACATCCCATATTTATGGGTTGGAAGAATTAATGCTGTTAAAAATTCTGCACTACCCAAAGTGATCCACAGGCTCTATGTAATTCTTATCAAAACTCCAATGAAATTTTTTCCACAGAAATGGAAAAAACAATTCTAAATTTATATGGAACCCCAAAGACCCCAAATAGTCAAAGCTATCTTGAGCAAAAGGAATAAAGTTAGAGGCATCACACTACCTATTTCAAAGTATACTACAAACCCATACTAAGCAAAACAGTATATTATTGGCATAAACACAGATACACAGATCAGTGAAACAGAATAGAGAGCCCAGAAATAAAGCTACACATTTATGGTCAATTCATTTTCAACAAAGTTGCCAAAAATGCACAGTGGGGAATAAACAGTTTCTACAACAAATGCTGTCAGGAAAATTAGATATCCACATGCTGAAGATTGAAATTTCACTTTTTTTCACATCATCTGCAAAAATAAATTCAAAGTGGATCAAAGAGTTAAATGTAAGAACTCAAACTGTAAAACCACTAGAAGAAAACAGAGTAGAATAGCTCCATGACACTGGTCTAAGCAATTATTTTCTGGATATAAGCCTAGAAGCCCAAGCAATAAAAGCAAAAATTCACAAATGGGATTACCTCAAACTGTTTCTGCATAGCAATGGCAACAATCAAAAGCATGAAGAGATAACCTACATAATGGGCAGAACCATTTGCCAACCATGCATCGAGGGGATAATATCTAAACTGTGTAAGGAACTCAAACAACTCAATAGCAGGCAAACAAATGACCCAGTTAAAGAATAGGCAAAGTACAGCTGGGCATGGTGGCTCACATCTGTAAGCCCAACGCTTTGGGAGTATGAGGCAGGTGGATCATAAGTTCAGAAGTTTGAGACCAGCCTGGCCAATATGATAAAACCCCATCTCTACTAAAGATACAAAAACTAACTGGACATGGTTGTGGGTGCTTGTAGTGCCAGCTACTCAGAAGGCTGGTGCAGGAGAAACGCTAGAACCCAGGAGGTGGAGGTTGCAGTGAGCTGAGATCGTGTCACTGCACTCCAGCCTGGGCGACAGAGTGAGAGGTCATCCAAAAAGAAAAGAAAAGAAAAAGAATGGCCAAAGTAGAAAAGGCATTTCTCTAAAGAATGTATAGAAGGAGAAAGGGAGCTATAGGGAGAGATCTGTTAAAGGATAGAACATATAGGGTTCTATAGCAGTGTACGATGACTAAGGTCAACAGTAATATGCTATGTAGTTTCAATAGCTAGAAGGAGGATATTAAACGCTTCCAACACAAAGAGATGATAAATGTTCAAGATGACGGATATGCTAATGACCCTGATCTGATCACTATACATTGTATATATTGAAACATCACTACATGCTCCATAAATATATACAGTTTTTGTATGTCAACTTAAAAAAAAAGAAGACATGTAAATGGCCAAGAGGTATATGGAAAATGCTTAACATCACTAATCATCAGCAAAATGCAAATCAAAACCACAGTGAGACATCACTTCACACCTGTTAAATGGCTATTATCAAAAAGACAAAAGAAAACAATTGTCAAGGATGTGAAGAACAAGGATCCCTTGTACGCTGTCCATGGGGATGTAAATTGGTATAGTCATTACAGAAAACGGTATGAAGTTTCCACAGAAAAATAAAAATAGAACTATCATATGAATCATCAATCTCACTACTGAGTATATATCCAAAGGAAATGAAATCAGTATGCCAAAGAGATCTCTGTATCCCATGTTCATTGCCACACTATTCACTATAGCCGACATATGGAATCAACCTAGGTGTCCACTGACAGATGAATGGATAAAGAAAAAGTGGGCTGGGTGCAGTAGCTCATGCCTGTAATCCCAGCACTTTGGGAGGCAGAGCCAGGCAAATCACCTGAGGTCAGGAGTTCAAGATCAACCTGGCCAACATGGTGAAACCCTGTCTCTACTAACAATACAAAAATTAGCCAGAAATGGTGTTGCCACCTGCAGTCCCAGCTACTCCAGAGGCTGAGGCAGGAGAATGATTTGAGCCTGGGAGGTGGAGTTTGCATTGAGCTGAGATTGAGCCACTGCATTCCAGGCTGAGTGACAGAGAAAGACTCTATCTCAATATAAAAAACAAAAACAAAAGCAAAAATTGAGAGGTTCTATATATTGTATATATACATGGAAATACTATTCAACCTTTGGAAAGAAGGAAATTCTGTCATTTGCTACAATGTGGATGAACCTGGAAGACATGTTAAGTGAAATAAGCCCAGCTCAGAAAGACACATATTAGGTGATACTCATATGTAGAAGCTAAAATGTCAAACTCATAGAAGCAGAGAATAAAATGACAGCTAGCATGGGGTACAGGGTGGGAGGATTGAGGAAATTGTTGGTCGAATGATGTAAAATTCCAGTTAGGCTGGAAAAATAAGTTGAAGAAATATGATATACATCACAGTGACTATAGATAACAACCATGTACCAGACCATATTCTTGAAAATTGCTGAGAGTAAATTTTAAGTATATTTACACTAAAAGAAAAATGATATGTGAGGTACTGCATATGTTAAGTAGCTTGATTTAACCACACCACAAGATGTACATATTTCAAACACTATGTCGTACATGATAATTATATGAAAGTTTCTGACAATTTTAAAAAATAAGTTACCTAATTTATTTTATTACTTTTTAAAATAAGAGATGGGGGTCTCACTGTATCCAGGCTGGAGTGCAGTGGTAGCAATCCTGGCTCACCATGACCTCTAATTCCTGGAATTCCTGGACTCAAGCAATCCTCCCACCTCAACCTCCCAAGTAACTAGAACTACAGGTACACACCACTGCCCTGGCTAATTTTTTTTTTTTTGAGATGGAGTCTGGCTCTGTCGCCAGGCTGGAGTGCAGTGGCATGATCTTGGCTCATTGCAACCTCTGCCTCCCAGGTTCAAGCGATTCTCCTGCCACCATGCCCAGCTAATTTTTTTGGTATTTTTAGTAGAGATGGGGTTTCACCATGTTGGCCGTGATGGTCTCAGTCTCCTGACCTCGTGATCTTCCCACCTCACTCTCCCAAAGTGCGGGGGACTACAGTCATGAGCCACCACACTGGGCCAATTTTTGTATTTTTTATAGAAATGGGGTTTCCCTGTGTTGCCCAGGCTGGTCTTTTAGAACTCCTGGACTCTAGCCTGGTGTGGCAGTGCACACCTATAATCCCAGCTACTTGGGAGGCTGAGGCAGGAGAATCACTTGAGCTTGGGAGGCGGAGGTTGCAGTGAGCTGAGATTGCACCACTGCACTCCAGCCTGGGCAACAGAGCAAGACTCCCTCTAAAAAAACCTTTGGGAACAATCCTCCCACCTCAGCCTCCCAAGTCATGAGAAACACAGGTGAGCACCACCACACCTGGTAAATTTTTGTATTTTTTGTAGAGACAGGGTTTCCCTTGTTGTCCAGGCTGGTCTCTTAGGACTCCTGGACTCAAGTGATCCTCCCTCCTCTGCCTTCCAGCATACTGGAATTACAGGCATGAGCCCCTGCATTATTGATATATAAATGCATCAAACAAATGTATCTAGGATTTCAGTGGATTCTAAGTGGACTTGGACATGTTGGATGTGCCTGGAACACAGGTGGGCATGGGCTGCCCATCTGCATTTGCAGGAGGACTGGAAAATATCTGGAGGGCAAAACTCTTTAGGAGCTGCAAGAAGCAGACCCTAGAAGAGAGTAAGGCCAGTGAGGCATTTAAGGAAGCCCCACTCTCAGGAGCTGACCCTGCACTTTCACAAGCCTGAGAGTGAGAGTTTCCTTAAATTTCCCACTGACTCCTCCTTTGTCTCACCAAGTCCCAGCCCCGGTAAGAAGCCAGACATGTCCCACTGGTCAGAGCTGGGGCAGAGTTTTATCACAAGACCACATTGCAGCTACTAACAGGAGTAAAAAGAAAGTATTTACTACAATGATGTAGCAGATATTTGTAATGCAATGTGAGTATTTTGTTTTACAGATGGGGGGTTTTGCTAAGTTGCCCAGGCTGGTCTCAAATGTCTGACTTCAAGCCATCCTCTTACCTCAGCCTCCCAAAGTGCTGGGACTACAGATGTGAGCAAATTGCTGGGTCTTGATGAGGCTGAGAGTCATGTTCAAAGTCCAGTTGAGAACATCATGAGGATCAGAGTGGGGGTCAGTGTCAGAGTGAGAATGAGGAGGAGTGTGAGGCAAACATTCAGAGCCAGGGTCAGGGCAAGGATAAGAGTCAGTTTCAGGTTCAGAGTTTATCACAGGGTGAAAAAGACTTAGTGCCAGGGTCAGGCTGAGTGTCTAGTTCAGGCTCAGCATAAGTTTCAGATTCACAGCAAGTTCAAGGACATGGTGAAGGTATGGATAAGAGTCCTTGTAGTGTCGGAGTGAGGTGAGGACCAGGGAGACTGTAAGGGTCAAGTCAGGGTCAGTGGAAAGTAAGCAGCAGAGTCAGGGTCAGGCAAGAGTCAGCTATGGTCATGATGAGGATCCTGCTGATGTTAAGGTTCCAGGCCCCAGGAGGGGCAGGTTGAGTGCCACTGTAGGGTTGGCTTCAAAATTTCGGTGGAGATTAAGGGTGAGGCTAAAATTGAAGGCAAAAGTGAGGGTCAGGGTCAAGTACAGAGTCGGGGTCAGGGTGAGAACGAGATAGAGTATGTAAGTGACAATCAGGATCAGGGTCGGTTGAGTGTCATAGTCAGGCACAGGGTAAGAGCACCAGGGTACAGCTCAGGCATGGAGGAGGGGGTGGTGTCAGAATGAGATCAAGGTCGGAGTCAAGGTGAGAGTGTATGCTTCAGGGCCAAGAGTCATGGTTAAAGGCTGGGCACAGTGACTCACATCCATAGTCTCAGTGCTTTGGGAGGCTAAGGAGGGAGGCTTGCTTGAGGCCTGGAGTTCAAGACCAGCCTGGGAAACATAGAAACACAGTTGGCAACATCAGAAAAGGGAATTGCCTTTCTCAGCTAAATAAGTTTCATGAAAATTATTTGTGAAATGTATAAATGGCAAGAGAACAATGTTAAGTTCCAGACACCCCTAAAAAACTAAAACCCATCTACTATTCCTCAGTGATTTAATTTATAGAAGGGTGTATCTGGAAGTACAATGCTCACTGTGAACATTCATAATCTGAAAACATTTTATTCTTGGATCAACTGAGGAAACGTGGGCATGAAAAATGTCACTGCAGAGCTAGGGGAAATAAATACACTGGAGAATTTTGATCAAAAACCCTTTGCCATAAATTTTTGGAAGCCTTAAAATCCTGGCTAACAGTGTGTTTTTCTAACTACCAGAACTGAAAAGATACGATTAAAATATAACACTTTCTTTTTCTTTTTCTTTTTTTTTTAATTTTTATTGCATTACAGGTTTGGGGGTACATGTGCAGAACGTGCAAGATAGTTGCATAGGTACACATATGGCAGTGTGCTTTGCTGCCTTCCTCCCCTTCACCCACACTTGGTATTTATCCCCAGGTCATCCCCCCCAGACCCCCCCTGCTGTCCCTCACCCATTCCCCCCAACAGTCCCCAGTGTATAGTAGACTGCCACTCTGTGTCCATGTGTTCTCATTTTTCTCACCCACCTATGAGTGAGTATATGCGGTATTTCTTTTCTGTTCTTGTGTCAGTTTGCTGAGAATGATGTTCTCCAGATTCATCCATGTCCTACAAAGGACACAAACTCATCATTTTGATTGCTGCATAATATTCCATGGTGTATATGTGCCACATTTTCCCAGTCCAGTCTATCATCGTTGGGCATTTGGGTTGGTTCCAGGTCTTTGCTATTGTAAACAGTGCTGCAATGAACATTCGTGTGCATGTGTCCTTATAGTAGAACGATTTATAGTCCTTTGGATAGATACCCAGTAATGGGATTGCTGGGTCAAATGGAATTTCTATTTCTAGGTCCCTGAGGAATCGCCACACTGTCTTCCACAATGGTTGAACTAATTTACACTCCCACCAACAGTGTAAGAGTGTTCCTATTTCTCCACATCCTCTCCAGCATCTGCTGTCTCCAGATTTTTTAATGATCGCCATTCTAACTGGCGTGAGATGGTATCTCAATGTGGTTTTGATTTGCATCTCTCTAATGACCAATGATGATGAGCACTTTTTCATATGTTTGTTGGCCTCATGTATGTCTTCTTTTGTAAAGTTTCTGTTCATATCCTTTGCCCATTTTGAATGGGCTTGTTTATTTTTCCTGTAAATCTGTTTGAGTTCTTTGTAAATTCTGGATATCAGCCCTTTGTCAGATGTGTAAACTGCAAAGATTTTTCCCATTCTGATGGTTGCCGATTCACTCTAGTGACTGTCTCTTTTGCCGTGCAGAAGCTGTGGAGTTTGATTAGGTCCCATTTGTCTATTTTGGCTTTTGTTGCCAATGCTTTTGGTGTTTTGGTCATGAAGTCCTTGCCTACTCCTATGTCCTGAATGGTTTTGCCCAGATTTTCTTCTAGGGTTTTTATGGTGTCAGGTCTTACGTTTAAGTCTTTAATCCATCTGGAGTTAATTTTAGTGTAAGGTGTCAGGAAGGGGTCCAGTTTCTGCTTTCTGCACATGGCTAGCCAGTTTTCCCAACACCATTTATTAAATAGGAATCCTTTCCCCATTGCCTGTTTTGTCTGGTTTATCAAAGATAATATGGTTGTAGATATTTTGTGTTGCCTCCGATGCTTCTGTTCTGTTCCATTGGTCTATATCTCTGTTTTGGTACCAGTACCATGCTGTTTTGATTACTGTAGCCTTGTAGTATAGTTTGAAGTCTGGTAGCGTGATGCCTCCGCTGTGTTCTTTTGCTTAGAATTGACTTGGCTATGCGGGCTCTTTTTGGTTCCATATGAAATTCATGGTGGTTTTCCAGTTCTGTGAAGAAATTCAATGGTAGTTTGATGGGGATAGCATTGATTGTGTAAATTACTTTGGGCAGTATAGCCATTTTCACGATATTGATTCTTCCTAACCACGAACATGGAATGTTTCTCCATCTGTTTGTGTCCTCTCTTATTTCGTTGAGCAGTTGTTTGTAGTTTTCCTTAAAGAGGTCCCTTACATTCCTAGTGAGTTGTATTCCTAGGTATTTTATTTTCTTTGTAGCAATTGTGAATGGCAGTTCGTTCTTGATTTGGTTCTCTTTAAGTCTGTTATTGGTGTATAGGAATGCTTGTGATTTTTGAACATTGATTTTATATCCTGAGACTTTGCTGAAGTTGCTTATCAGTTTCAGGAGCTTTTGGGCTGAGGTGATGGGGTCTTCTAGGTATACTATCATGTCGTCTGCAAATAGAGACAATTTGGCTTCCACCTTTCCTATTTGAATACCCTTTATTTCTTTTTCTTGCCTGATTGCTCTGGCTAGAACTTCCAGTACTATGTTGAATAGAAGTGGTGAGAGAGGGCATCCTTGTCTAGTGCCGGATTTCAAAGGGAATGCTTCCAGTTTTGCCCATTAAGTATGATATTGGCTGTTGGTTTGTCATAAATAGCTTTTATTACTTTGAGATATGTTCCATCAATACCAAGTTTATTGAGGGTTTTAGCATAAAGGGCTGTTGAATTTTGTCAAATGCCTTCTCTGCATCAATTGAGATAATCATGTGGTTTTGTTTTGCTTCTGTTTATGTGGTGAATTACATTTATAGACTTGCGTATGTTGAACCAGCCTTGCATCCCAGGATGAATCCTACTTGATCATGATGGATAAGTTTTTAATGTGCTGTTGCAATCGGTTTGCCAGTATTTTATTGAAGATTTTTGCATCTATGTTCATCATGGATATTGGCCTGAAGTTTTCTTTTCTTGTTGAGTCTCTGCCAGGTTTTGGTATCAGGATGATGTTGGTCTCATAAAATGATTTGGGAAGGGTTCCTCTTTTGGATTATTTGGAATAGTTTCAGAAGGAATGGTACCAGATCCTCTTTGTGTGTCTGGTAGAATTCAGCTGTGAACCCATCTGGACCTGGGCTTTTTTGTGTGGTAGGTTTAATTGCTGCCTCAACTTCAGACCTTGTTATTGGTCTATTCATAGTTTCGCTTCCTCCTGGTTTAGGCTTGGGAGGACACAGGCGTCCAGGAATTTATCCATTTCTTCCTGATTTACTAGTTTATGTGCATAGAGTTGTTTGTAGTATTCTCTGATGATGGTTTGAATTTCTGTGGAATCTGTGGTGATTTCCCTTTATCGTTTTTATTGTATCTATTTGGTTGTTCTCTCTTTTTTATCAGTCTGGCTAGTGGTCTGTCTATTTTGTTGATCTTTTCAAAAACCAGCTCTTAGATTTATTGATTTTTGAAGGGTTTTCTTGTCTCTATCTCCTTCAGTTCTGCTCTGATCTTAGTTATTTCTTGTCTTCGGCTAGGTTTTGAGCTTTTTGATCTTGCTCCTCTAGCTCTTTCAATTTTGATGATAGGGTGTCAATTTTGGATCTCTCCACTCTTCTCATGTGGGCACTTATTGCTATATATTTTCCTCTACAGACTGTTTTAAATGTGTCCCAGAGATTCTGGTACGTTGTGTCTTTGTTCGTTGGTTTCAAAGAACTTTATTTCTGCCTTCATTTCATTGTTTATCCAATCAACATTCAAGAGCCAGTTGTTCAGTTTCCATGAAGCGGTGCGGTTCTGAGTTATTTTCTGAATTCTGAGTTCCAACTTGATTGCACTATGGTCTGAGAGACTGTTTGTTATGATTTCAGTTGTTTTGCATTTGCTGAGGAGTGCTTTACTTCCAATTATGTGGTCAATTTTGGAGTAGGTGTGATGTGGTGCTGAGAAGAATGTATATTCTGTGGATTTGGGGTGGAGAGTTCTGTAAATGTCTATCAGGTTTGCTTGTTCCAGTTCTGAGTTCAAGTCCTGGATATCCTTGTTAATTTTCTGTCTGGTTGATCTGTCTGCTATTGACAGTGGAGTGTTAAAGTCTCCCACTATTATTGTGTGGGAGTCTAAGTCTCTTTGTAAGTCATTAAGAACTTGCCTTATATATCTGGGTGCTCCTACATTGGGGCCATATATATTTAGAATCGTTATCTCTTCTTGTTGTATTGATCCTTTTACCATTATGTAATGACCTTCTTTGTCCCTTTTGATCTTTGTTGTTTTAAAGTCTATTTTATCAGAGATGAGAATTGCAACTCCTGCTTTTTTTGCTCTCCATTTGCTTGGTAAATCTTCCTCCATCCTTTTATTTTGAGCCTTTGTGTATCTTTGCGTGTGAGGTGGGTTTCCTGGATACAGCACACCGATGGGTTTTGGTTTTTATCCAATTTGCCAGTCTGTGTCTTTTGATTGGTGCATTTAGCCCATTTACATTCAGGGTTAATATTGTTATGTGTGAATTTGATACTGCCATTTTGATGCTAGCTGGCTGTTTTGCCCATTGGTTCATGTACATTCTTCATTTTGTTGATGGCCTTTAGCATTTGGTATGCTTTTAGGATGGCTGGAACTGGTTGTTTCTTTCTATGTGTAGTGCCTCTTTCAGGAGCTCTTGTAAAGCAGGCCTAGTGGTGACAAAATCTCTGAGTACTTGCTTGTTCGTGAAGGATTTTATTTTTCCTTCACTTATGAAGCTCAGTTTGGCTGGATATGAAATTCTGGGTTGAAAGTTCTTTTCTTTAAGGATGTTGAATATTGGCCCCCACTCTCTTCTGGCTTGTAGAGTCTCTGCCGAGAGATCTGCTGTGAGTCTGATGGGCTTCCCTTTGTGGGTGACCTGACCTTTCTCTCTGGCTGCCCTTAGTATTTTCTCCTTCATTTCAACCCTGGTGAATCTGACGATTATGTGCCTTGGGGTTGCTC
The DNA here is from genome assembly GCA_021498475.1 of Saguinus midas. Classification (NCBI taxonomy): domain Eukaryota; kingdom Metazoa; phylum Chordata; class Mammalia; order Primates; family Cebidae; genus Saguinus; species Saguinus midas. The sequence continues at coordinate 24,479,391 of CM038402.1, read as the reverse complement.
TTCTTGCAGAGTATCTTTGTGGTGTTCTCTGTATTTCCTGGAGTTGAGTATTGACCTGTCTTGCTAGGTTGGGGAAATTTTCCTGGATAATATCCTGAAGAGTGTTTTCCAGCTTGGATTCATTCTCTTCATCACATTCTGGTACACCTATCAAACGTAGGTTGGGTCTCTTCACATAGTCCCACATTTCTTGGAGATTTTGTTCATTCCTTTTGTGCTTTTTCTTTAATCTTGGTTTCTTGTTTTATTTCATTGAGTTGATCTTCAACTTCTGATATTCTTTCTTCTGCTTGGTCAATTCGGCTGTTGAAACTTGTGCATGCTTCGAAGTTCTCGTGTTGTGTTTTCAGCTCCTTCAATTCATTCATATTCCTCTCTAAGTTGTCCATTCTTGTTATCAATTCCTCGAATCTTTTTCAAATCTTTTTCAAGGTTCTTAGTTTCTTTGCACTGGTTTAGAACATGTTCCTTTAGCTCACTGAAGTTTCTCATTATCCACTTTCTGAAGTCTGATTCCGTCATTTCATCACATTCATTCTCCGTCCAGCTTTGTTCCCTTGCTGGTGAGGAGTTTTGGTCCTTTTTTGGAGGTGAGGTGTTTTGGTTTCAGGTGTTTTCCTCCTTTTTGCGCTGGTTTCTTCCCATCTTTATGGATTTATCCGCCTGTCGTCTTAGTAGTTGCTGATTTTTCAATTGGGTCTCTGTGTGGACACTGAGATTGTTGATGATGAAGTGTTTCTGTTACTTAGTTTTCCTCTAATGGTCTATCCTCTCTGCTGTATGAGTGCTGAGGTCCACTCCAGGCCCTGCTTGTCTGGGGTATACCTGCAGCAGCTGCAGAACAGTGAGGATGATACCAGTTTCTTTTCTGCTGCCCTTGTTCCAGAATGATGCCAGCCAAATGTCAGTCTGATTAGTCCTTTTCTGGGGTGACTCCTTGGATATACAGGGGTCAGGGAGCTGCTTGAGGAGACAGTCTGTGCTTTATAGGAGCTCCAGTGCTGAGCTGTGAGCTCCGTTGTTCATTCAGTATTGTTGGGAGGTTGTTTATGTCTGCTGCAATAGAACTCATAAAACACCACCTTTTTTTTTTCACCCTTAGATGCTATGTCTCAGGGAGTTGGGGCTTTCTTTATGAGTATCTGTTGCACTGTCCTAATCCACTAGGTGGCAGTCTATTCACTATTTGCCTGCCGGGGCTCTGACCTGCTAGCGTGGGTTCGCCCTGTTGCTGCCTGGTGGAGTCTCTCTGTTATGGCAAGTTGCCTCGGCAATGGCAGGCTGCGTCAGACCTGGGCGGTACTTCAGTGGGGGTGCACTGCGTCAGAGATGGTGGATGCCCCTCCCTCACTGGGCTGCACCATCCTAGATGCCGGCAGCAAAACTCTCAGCCCCAAGCGCCTCCAGTCACCGCCCTGCTTGTCCCCATGAGCATGGGACCCGCCGAGCCCGATCACCCAGCTCCCTGCCTCAGAGTTCATCCTCTCTCTCTCTCTCTTCCTCTCCCCAAGCTGAAAGGTCGACTCTCTCACTGGCGCCCCAGGAGCCTGCCGATAGGGAACTGGGATCTGTGTGATCTCCCGTGCCGCTGCCCACTACCCCGGCTCAGATCACGCTTCCCAGGAAACTCCTGGTCTGGCTCATTGTCCAAGTCCCGTTCAATCAGATGGACATGCCAATCTGCCCTTCCAAATCTCAGATTGCCGGTTTAACAGGGCACCCAGACCAGTGAGTTCCATGCCGGGTCCTGCTGCGGCGACCGGCCGAAGAGGCGGCGGGAGCCGGCTGCGTTAGCCGGCTGCACTAGGTTCCAGTGTCTCTCCCACACCTGGGACATTCAACACTCTGTGGGCATAAAAGGTCCATCCGAGAATGCGGCTAGGACTCACCCTCTGCGCCTTCACCCAGAGCTGCAATCCTGAGTCACCTCTACAATGCCATCTTGCCTCCAACACTTTCTTTTTCTAAAGACTTAAAGATCTTTTACCATTGAATCCCTGTGCCACACATTAATGAGAAGCTCACGATCATAAGAATTGCATCAATTATTTTATTAGAAGGAAAACAGAGCACATAACCTTTGTGCTCAGAACTCTGATCTGATCAAGATTAATCAAGACCCATACTCTAACACATTCTTTCTCATCCATCTGAAATGCAAGAAACATTTTAAGGCAAACAAACTTCTCTAGGGAGCAGGTACAGAGAAGTTTTATATTGATCAAGTTTTTGAGGTTTCGATGCCCTTGTGAGTCACAGACAATTGACATTTCTCTCATTATCATTTTATTCCTTTTGTTTTTGAGTGTCCTCATTGTATACTCTGTTTTCCATTTTAAAGACACATAGACACTAGAAAGCACTAACCTTGTTGAATTCAGATAATGTTAACTTGTAAATTTCAACAACTAACTCGAAACTTACATGTCCCTTTTTGAGAATACATGTTTTATTAAATTAAATATAATTGAAACCTGAATAGAAAAGTGTAGGAATACTGAATTTAGAGGATTCTTTAAATAATAAGTGAATGCTGTGTCATTCAAGTTTGCAAATCATTGCTTTATAACATCCTTATCTAAAGAATTTTATATTATTGAAAATATGCTAAATACCATCAGCCAAAAAGCACAGCATAATTAAATAATTCTGAGAATAAATCTGAGTTCAGATTATTGTGCCTTAAAAATAAAACTTTCCATAAATGCATAAAAATAATTTATTGTTGTATTAATTTATTGTGAGAAATAGTCAAGTAAAATTTCAATTCAAATATACTGTGACAAAATTACAATTACCTTTTCAAACGTCTATAAATTTATGTGCTCATAATATTAAAATTCATATTTTCATCTGGAAATACTTATTAGTTGTAATTCAGTGAGACACAAGAACAGACTTATGAGAGGGTTACCTACATCATTGAGAAAATCTCCCTCCCACTACCCACTTGAGTCTTGATCACTCACTTTTACTGAAGCTGAGAAACATCTATTTACCCAGCGGAGTCCTGGAGTGAGTCTGTGTGTGGACGGTGATCCCTGAGACTCAGATATCAGGAAGGGATGCCATCAGCTCATCTCCCTCCAGACCCATAACTTTTCATCACCTGTAGATGCAGGACAGCCCCAGTCTTGAGATTATTGGAAAGGGAGGCAACCAAAGGGAAAACTGAACATATTTGATTCCCAGGAAACATAAGTGTAGAATAGGTGGGTTTCAAACTTTAATGTGTGTGAGCTTGTTTTCTTAGGTAATTTTGCCCAGGAGGGTTGCCTGGTCTCAGTTATTGCCAATAAAGTAGAAGTTAAGCAGTAACTATAGCTTCAAACTTTGTTTAATTTCTGTGTTGCTTTACCAAACATATCTTTGCTAACTCAAGAGATTTCTGGGGGCCTTCACACATGTTTCCCAGTGGTCTCTGAGTTTCAGTATTACAGGTTGTCTAGGTAAAACTTTTTTGGGAATAAAGAAAACGCCCCTTGCACCAACCTTACATAGCCCTTACAGTGAATTTTTTTCTACTTACAAGGATGTTTAACTTTATACAGTCAGCATTAGAGTCTGTAGAATAAGATGATTAACACATCTTAGCAACTGACAACCTTAATTTGCTTCTGTGATACCACCAACCACACCTTTATTATCACTAGTGCTAACTTTAACTTTCACCTTGATCATGATTGTCACATTTGTAGTACACTTTTTTTAATCGAACATCATCTGATACTGAAGACTTCTCACTCACTGAATCTACAGATTTTCCCCCAAGGCACCGGATCTGAATAGTTTGAGTTCACCCTGGTGTACCTCTCATGTGCCATGTCTGATGCTGTAATAAACTCTCCAAGCCAGGCATGGTGGCTCGTGCCTACAATCCCAGCACTTTGGGAGGCTGAGGCAGGTAGATCACTTTAGGTCAGGAGTTTGAGGCCAGCCTGGCCAATACAGCAAAACGCTGTCTCTACTAAAAATAGAAAAATTAGCCTGGCATGGTGGCAGGTACCTGTAATCCCAGCTACTTGGGAGGCTGAAGCAGGAGAATTGCTCAAACCCAGGAGGCAGTGGTTGCAGTGAGCTGAGATCGGGCCACTGTACTCTAGCATGGGCAAGAGAGTGAGAATCTAGCTCAAAAAATAAAATAAAATAAAATAAAATAAAAACTCTTCATTCAGCTGCAGTCAGTACTACTTGATCCCCAGACTTCCACTGTCTTCAGCGACAATTCTCCCTGTCATCTTGAACCCACCTGCCATCACTATGACCCTGTTGCTCAATCCAGTTAGTGTCCTTAGGTTTTGATTTATTTTCCCTCTTTGAAGCTTTTCAATTACTTCTCTATAAATTATTTTGTCCAATGCTCACAGAAAAAGCCTATCTAATGAGAATCCTATACCCACAAAAACTATCTATTAAAAATGAAGGTTAAATGCATTTTGTATGCATAAAAAGGGATACAATTTGTTGCTAGCCAACAGACCTTATGAAAAATGCTAAAAGTTCTTCTACCTGAAAGCAAGTAAATCCAGACAATAATTTGAATGCATAAGAAAGACAAACCACACACTGCAAAACTAATTGCATAATTATAAAACAATATAAGTGAATATATTTATTTATTTATTTATTTTGTACATAAATAAATCCTTTAGTGGTGATCTCTGAGACTTTGGTGCACCCATCACCTCAGGGCCTACTAACAGCTCCAGAAAGCCTGCCAACACTGGTGCCCTAGCATGAGCTCCAGAAGCCTGGGACTTCCCCTGCCCTGCCCACAGCCAATGCTCATGTGCATCACTGGGAGGACTTGACAACAGGTCCACCTCCCCTTCCTCTCTCCCACCCTTAGTGCTCAAGTGTACCACCTGTGGACCTGGGAATGGCACTGCACAGATGGTGGCTCTGGCATGAGTCCATCAGGGTCCTAAAAACAGGCCAAGAAAATGTGCTGTCAGCCCTCAATCATGCTGTCTAAAGGCCTATGAATCTCCCCATGCCATCCACCACTGTTGTTATCTGGGTACTCTTGAGGTCCTAAGGATGGGCCCACCCAGGAAATCACCAGCACCCTCACGCATGTGTCACTTAAGGCCCTATGGACTGGCTGATTTAGCCCATTGCAGCCACCACAAACACTATGAGTGCTGTCTGGAAGCCTGAGGTTGCCTCAGCCTCACTACTCCCCTAATCCATTTGCCCCCTTTCCTAGCCCACTGCTGTTACTACTGACACCAGAGAAAGCCTCCTGAAGGTCTAGGAATCAATGTGCCTAGGCACACTAATGCCAGTATCCACATACATTGCTCAGCAGCCCAGGGACAGACACCCTCAATCTTTTACTGCCACTACAGGGGCTCAAGGACTGGCCTCTCTGGTGTTCCATTCCTACCAAAACCTCACACCGCCTCAACTAGCAAACACAGCCAAAGCAAGGTTATACTTCATAATGATGGAGAAATAAAGACATTCCTAGACAAGCAAAAACTGAGGAAATTTATCACAACTAGACCAGTCCTGCAAGATTACCTAGACGGAAAATCAATAAAGAAACATCATATTTAAACTGTACTTTACAACAGGGTCCCCAACTGTCAGGTCACAGGCCAATACCTGCCCATGGCTTAACCCTGATGCTCAGCAGGAGGCAAATGGCAATTGAGCCAGAGAAGCTGAGCTTCACCTCCTGTCAGATCAGCAGCAGCATCAGATTCTTATAGGAGCTCAAACCCTATTGTGAACTGCACATGCCAACGATCCACGTTGTAAGCTCCTTATGAGAATCTAATGATAAATGTAATGCACTTAAATTATTCTGAAGTCATTCCACTCCCTAGTCCAAGGAAAAATTGCCTTCCACGAAACCACTCCCTGGTGTCAAAAAGGTTAGGCACTGCTGCTTTAGATCAAATGAACCTAACAGACATCTCCAGAACACTTTATCCAATGACTGCAAAATATACATTCTTCTCACTAGCACACGAACAGTCTTCAGGATAGATCCTGTGTTAGGCTAGAAAATGAGTCTTAACAAATGTTTAAAAATTCAAATCATATCAAGTATTTTCTCATACGACAGTGAAATTAAGCCAAAAATCAGTAGCAAAAGGAACTTTGAAAACTGTACAAGTACATGAAAATTAAACAACATGCTCTTGAACAACCATTGGGTCAATAAAGAAATCCAAACAAATATTTTAAAATGAAGATGAAAACACAGTATATTGAAGTGAAGAAATGCAGCAAAAGCAATGCTGAGGGAAGTTTACAGTAGTAAATGCCTATGTTGAAAAGTAGAAATATTTACAGTAAACAACCTAACAATATATCTCAAGAAACCAGAAAAGCAAGAACAAACTAAGCCCGACATAAACATAAGAAATGATAAAAATCAGGCCTGGTGCAGTGTCTCATGCCTGTAATCCCAGCATGTTGGGAGGCTAAGGTAGGTGGATCACCTGAGGTCAGGCATTCAAGACCAGCCTGGCAGCATGGTGAAACCTCATCTCTATTAAAAAATACAAAAACTCGCTGGGTGCAGTGGTGCAAACCTGTAGTCCTAGCTACTTGGGGACTGAGGCAGGAGAATCACTTGAATTTGGGAGTCAGAGGCTGCAGTGAGCCAAGGTCATACCACAGCACTCCAGCTGGGGCAACAGAGACTCTGTCTCAAAAAAAAAAAAAAAAAAGAAGGAAAGAAAGAATAAAAATCAAAGAAGTAAGCAAAAGAGAAACAGAAAAAAATACAAGGGCCAATGAAATAAAGCTTTTTTTGAAAAGATAAACAACATTCATAAACCCCTAGCTAGACAAAAAAAGAGAAGATTAAATAAACAAAACCAGAAATGAAAAAGCAGACATTTCAACTGATATTGCAGAAATAAGTATGAAAGGCCATCAGAGACTTCTGAGAACAACTATCTGATAACAAACTAAAAAATTAGAGAAAATAATATAAATTCCTGGACACATACAAACTATCACTATTGAATCAGGGAGAAATAGAAGACCCAAACAAACCAATAATGAATAACAAGATTGATATGGTAATAAAATGTCTCTCAGTAAATAAAAATTCAAGACTTGCTAATTTGACAGCTGAATTCTACCAAACTTATAAAGAAGAACTAGTATCAAATTTTCTCAAAGTATTCAAAAAATAGAATGGGAGAGAATTCTTTGTAACTCATTTAGTGAAGGAAATATCACCTGATACGAAAACAATACAAGGATACAATGAAAACAGAAAACTACAGTTTAATATGATGAATAAAGATGTTAAAATCTTCAACAAAATACTAGTAAACTGAATGCAACAGCACATCAAAAGATAATATGCCAAATTCAAGTAGGATTTATCCCAGGGATCCAAGGATGGATTTCCACACACAAGTCAATACACACAATACATCACATCAACAGAAGAAAATGCAAAAACCATACAATCATCTCAATAGACACAGAAAAAGTATTTGACAAAATTTAACATCTTTTCATGATAGAAATTCTCAACAAACTAGGCCTAAAGGAACATACCTCAAGTTAATAAAGGCCATATATGACAAATCCACAGGTAGCATTATACTAAATAAGGAAAAGCTTAAAACTTTTCTGCTAAGGACTGGGACTAGACAAGAATGTTCATTTTCACCATTTCTATTCAACTACTATTGGGAGTCCTAGCCAAAGTAATAAGGCAAGAGAAAGAAATAAAAGGCATCCAAATTGGAAAAGCAAAAGTTAAATTTTGCTTTGTGCAAATGACATGATCTTATATTTAGAAGAACTTAAAGGGCCACTAAAAAACTGTTAGATCTGATAAATAAGTTCAGCAAAGTTGCAGGATACAAAATCAACTACAGAAATCAGGAGCATTTCTATATAATAAGGAAGTAGCTGAAACAAGTCAAGGAAGCAATCTCATTTACAATAGCTACAAATTACTAAAATACCAGTACTAAATTTAACAATGGTGATGAAAGACCTCTACAAAGAGGACTAAGAAACACTGATGTAAGAAACTGAAACATAAACAAATGAAAGGACATTCCTTGCTCATAGATTAGCAGAATTTAAAATACTGTTAAAATGACCAAAGCAATCTACAGATTCAATGCAATCACTCTCAAAATACCAACTTTTTTTACAGAAAAAAAAGTCTAAAATGTGTATGGAACCAAAACACAGCCTGAATAGCCAAAGCAATCCTGAACAAAAGAACAAAGCTGAAGGCATTATACCACCTGACTTCAAAATATCATACAAGGTCAGAGAAACCCCAAAAGCATAGTGTTGGTATGAAAATAGACAAAGAGATCAATAGAACAGAATAAAGAATTCAGAAAAAAAACACACATATTAACAGGTAACTCACTTTCAACAATGGCACTAAGACATACATTGGGAGAAGGATACCCTCTTCAATAAATGGTACTGAAAAAACCAGATAGCTATATGCATAAGCTATTCAATTCATTTGAAACTAGGTTACTATCTCTCCCTATATATATATAAAATCAACTCAAAATAAGAGATTGAAATACAAGACCCATAACTGTAATACTATTAGAATAAAACATAAGATAAACCATCCTGTACATTGATCTAGCCAGAGACTTTATGGCTAAGACCACAAAATCACAAAAAACAAAACTAGAAATATGGGACCATATTGAACTACAAAGCTTCTGCATAGCAAAGAAAGCAATCATCAGTGATGAGACAGTTTGTCAAATGAAAGAAAATATTTGCAAAGTATTCATCTTACACTACCAGTTATACAACCAAAAGATATGAAAACCTATGTGTACACAAAGGCTCCCTGCAGCACTATTCCTGATAGCCAAATGGATTAACAACTCAAATAACAACCAGTGAGAATAAGGAAAAACAATACACCATGGAATACTATGCAGCCATAAAAAAGAATGAGTTCATGTCCTTTGCAGAGACATGGATGAAGCTGGAAACCATCATCCTCAGCAAACTAACACAGGAACAGAAAATCAAATGCCACATGTTCTCACTCATAAGTGGGAATTGAGCAATGAGAACACATGGATACAGAAGGGCAACATCACACACCAGGGCCTGTCAGGGGGTTGGGAGCAAGAAGAAGGAAAGCATCAGGATTAATATCTAATGTATGTGGAGCTTAATGAGTTGATAGGTGCAAACCCCCACAGCACATGTATACATATGTAATGAACCTGCACGTTCTGCACATGTATTCCAGAGCTTAAAGTAAAATAAAAACCATATATCTATATATATGGTTTTATAATGAAATATATATAGCAATCAAAATTGAGGACATAATGAAGCGTGGTATAAGAGGAGTAAACTTTTCAAAAAGCTAAGAAGAAAGCAGAACCAGAGGGCCCAATACTGCAGAATTTCAATCCTAAGACATGTCCAGAAAAGGCAAATCTCTAGACAGAGTATCAACTTATGGTAGCCTAGGGATGGAAGAGAATAAAGAGTGACCAAAAATAGCATAAAGTCTTTTTAGTGATGAACAGAAATATGCTTAAACTAGAGTGAGATTATAATTATTTTTTAATAATTTATATAATAATTAATTATAATTAAAGTTTTTTTTTTGCCTGTACCCATTGGTATATCTGAATTGCCAGTGTCTTTAGTGCCAAGACTACAATGAAACATGCAATGTATATTTAAAATGTGACACTGTGGCTTATCAGGCTGTGTTTTGAGATCAGGACTCCAGCAAGGTGGCTAAAGTCCCATAAATACATTCCAGGAGTCCAGGGAGCAGTGGCTGTTTTCAGTTATTTATAGTGTTTTTTAGTATAGCATTTTTAATGTGTTATCAAGATATTACATTATACACAGAAATTATCATAGTTGAAAATCTTACCATTTTTTCTAAAAGCATCAAATAGAATTTATAAAACACTAAAGGGGGAAAAAATACCCTATGGTGCTTATCTGCATTTCTTCCCGGGCTTTGTGAAACTCTAGCCTCTCATTTGACTTTTGGTGGCATATGTGGGGATGCAGGCATGGTTTTTCAGTGGTTTTGGCTGTAATGGGGCAGTCACTGGATACAAGCTTTCTGGGTTTTATTTTCTTGCCTGTGCCCACCGGTATATCTGAGTTGCCAGTTTCTTTAGCTCCAAAATTACAATATATGAGCAAAAAACCCCATGTTTCTCCCCATTCTATTATCACATCTTGCTTAGGTTCATGAACAGTGTGCTTGCTTTCATCCACCTTTTAGAGTTTCTCCATTTTGTTTTACATGTAATGTCCAGGGATTTTAGTTTTACTTATTGGGAAGAATAGAGACATGTATGTCTGGTATGTCTTCCCCAGAGCAGAAATGCTTGGTTGTGAATTGATTAAACTGAGCTATCTCTAGTTTGCCCATTATCCAAGCAGAAACACCAGGTTACTAGTAATAGTCCCCATCTGAGACTCTACTCCAGGTGCACCTCTACCTGGGCACTGGGGCCTTGGCTGCAGTAGCAGGGAGAGATGCTGCCACTCAGGTCTTGAGCTTCAATCTAGCACAATAATGTCACTGTCCATCGTGGGGAATATAACTAATAAAGTCTCCTGCCAGCCCAAGAAATCTCTCCAGAAAGACAGAAGAGAAAGAAAACAGTTTCATTGAAGAATCATTAAACCCAATTGTGATGAAAGACCTCTACAAAGAGGACTAAAAACACTGATGTAAGAAACTGAAACATAAACAAATGAAAGGACATTCCATGCTCATAGGTTAGCAGAATTTAAAATACTGTTACAATGACCAAAGCAATCTACAGATTCAATGCAATCACTCTCAAAATACCAACTTTTTTCACAGAAAAAAAGTCTAAAATGTGTATGGAACCAAAAAAGAGCCTGAATAGCCAAAGCAATCCTGAACAAAAGAACAAAGCTGAAGGCATTATACCACCTGACTTCAAAATATCATACAAGGTCATAGCAACCCCAAAAGCATAGTGTTGGTATGAAAATAGACAAAGAGATCAATAGAACAGAATAAAGAATTCAGAAAAAACCACATATTTACTGATAACTCACTTTCAACCATGGCACTAAGAACATACATTGGGAGATGGATATCCTCTTCAATAAATGATACTGAAAAAAACAGATAGCTATATGCATAAGGTATTCAATTCATTCGAAACTAGACTCCTATCTCTCCCTATATATATAAAAATTAACTCAAAATAAGAGATTGAAATACAATACCCATAACCATAATACTACTAGAATAAAACATAAGATAAACCATTCTGTACATTGATCACGCCAGAGACTTTATGGCTAAGACCAGAAAAACACCAACAACAAACAAAAACTAGAAAAATGGGACCATATTGAACTACAAAGCGTCTGCACAGCAAAGGAAGCAATCATCAGTGAAGAGACAGCTTGTTGAATGGCAGAAAACATTTGTAAACTATTCATCTTACACTACCAGTTATACAACCAAAAGATATGAAAACCAATGTGTACACAAAGGCTCCCTGCAGCACTATTCCTGATAGCCAAATGGATTAACAACTCAAATAACAACCAGTGAGATTAAGGAAAAACAATACACCATGGAATACTATGCAGCCTTTAAAAAGAATAAGTTCATGTCCTTTGCAGACACATGGATGAAGCTGGAAAGCATCATCCTCAGCAAACTAACACAGGAACAGAAAATCAAACGCCACACGTTCTCACTCATAAGTGGGAATTGAGCAATGAGAACACATGGATACAGAAGGGGAACATCACACACCAGGGCCTGTCAGGGGTTGGGGGCAAGAAGAAGGAAAGCATCAGGATTAATATCTAATGTATGTGGAGCTTAATGAGTTGATAGGTGCAAACCCCCACAGCACAGTGTTGGTATGAAAATAGACAAAGAGATCAATAGAACAGAATAAAGAATTCAGAAAAACCACATATTTACTGATAACTCACTTTCAACCATGGCACTAAGAACATACATTGGGAGATGGATATCCTCTTCAATAAATGATACTGAAAAACAGATAGCTATATGCATAAGGTATTCAATTCATTCGAAACTAGACTCCTATCTCTCCCTATATATATAAAAATTAACTCAAAATAAGAGATTGAAATACAATACCCATAACCATAATACTACTAGAATAAAACATAAGATAAACCATTCTGTACATTGATCACGCCAGAGACTTTATGGCTAAGACCAGAAAAACACCAACAACAAACAAAAACTAGAAAAATGGGACCATATTGAACTACAAAGCGTCTGCACAGCAAAGGAAGCAATCATCAGTGAAGAGACAGCTTGTTGAATGGCAGAAAACATTTGTAAACTATTCATCTTACACTACCAGTTATACAACCAAAAGATATGAAAACCAATGTGTACACAAAGGCTCCCTGCAGCACTATTCCTGATAGCCAAATGGATTAACAACTCAAATAACAACCAGTGAGAATAAGGAAAATCAATACACCATGGAATACTATGCAGCCATAAAAAAGAATGAGTTCATGTCCTTTGCAGAGACATGGATGAAGCTGGAAACCATCATCCTCAGCAAACTAACACAGGAACAGAAAATCAAATGCCACATGTTCTCACTCATAAGTGGGAGTTGAGCAATGAGAACACATGGATACAGAAGGGGCAACATCACACACCAGGGCCTGTCAGGGGGTTGGGAGCAAGAAGAAGGAAAGCATCAGGATTAATATCTAATGTATGTGGAGCTTAATGAGTTGATAGGTGCAAACCCCCACAGCACATGTATACATATGTAATGAACCTGCACGTTCTGCACATGTATTCCAGAGCTTAAAGTAAAATAAAAACCATATATCTATATATATGGTTTTATAATGAAATATATATAGCAATCAAAATTGAGGACATAATGAAGCGTGGTATAAGAGGAGTAAACTTTTCAAAAAGCTAAGAAGAAAGCAGAACCAGAGGGCCCAATACTGCAGAATTTCAATCCTAAGACATGTCCAGAAAAGGCAAATCTCTAGACAGAGTATCAACTTATGGTAGCCTAGGGATGGAAGAGAATAAAGAGTGACCAAAAATAGCATAAAGTCTTTTTAGTGATGAACAGAAATATGCTTAAACTAGACTGAGATTATAATTATTTTTTAATAATTTATATAATAATTAATTATAATTAAAGTTTTTTTTTTTTGCCTGTACCCATTGGTATATCTGAATTGCCAGTGTCTTTAGTGCCAAGACTACAATGAAACATGCAATGTATATTTAAAATGTGACACTGTGGCTTATCAGGCTGTGTTTTGAGATCAGGACTCCAGCAAGGTGGCTAAAGTCCCATAAATACATTCCAGGAGTCCAGGGAGCAGTGGCTGTTTTCAGTTATTTATAGTGATTTTTAGTATAGCATTTTTAATGTGTTATCAAGATATTACATTATACACAGAAATTATCATAGTTGAAAATCTTACCATTTTTTCTAAAAGCATCAAATAGAATTTATAAAACACTAAAGGGGGAAAAAAATACCCTATGGTGCTTATCTGCATTTCTTCCCGGGCTTTGTGAAACTCTAGCCTCTCATTTGACTTTTGGTGGCATATGTGGGATGCAGGCATGGTTTTTCAGTGGTTTTGGCTGTAATGGGGCAGTCACTGGATACAAGCTTTCTGGTTTTATTTTCTTGCCTGTGCCCACCGGTATATCTGAGTTGCCAGTTTCTTTAGCTCCAAAATTACAATATATGAGCAAAAACCCCATGTTTCACCCATTCTATTATCACATCTTGCTTAGGTTCATGAACAGTGTGCTTGCTTTCATCCACCTTTTAGAGTTTCTCCATTTTGTTTTACATGTAATGTCCAGGGATTTTAGTTTACTTATTGGGAAGAATAGAGACATGTATGTCTGGTATGTCTTCCCAGAGCAGAAATGCTTGGTTGTGAATTGATTAAACTGAGCTATCTCTAGTTTGCCCATTATCCAAGCAGAAACACCAGGTTACTAGTAATAGTCCCCATCTGAGACTCTACTCCAGGTGCACCTCTACCTGGGCACTGGGGCCTTGGCTGCAGTAGCAGGGAGAGATGCTGCCACTCAGGTCTTGAGCTTCAATCTAGCACAATAATGTCACTGTCCATCGTGGGAATATAACTAACAAAGTCTCCTGCCAGCCCAAGAAATCTCTCCAGAAAGACAGAAGAGAAAGAAAACATTTGCAAAGTATTCATCTTACACTACCAGTTATACAACAAAAGATATGAAAACCTATGTGTACACAAAGGCTCCCTGCAGCACTATTCCTGATAGCCAAATGGATTAACAACTCAAATAACAACCAGTGAGATTAAGGAAAAACAATACACCATGGAATACTATGCAGCCTTTAAAAAAAGAATAAGTTCATGTCCTTTGCAGACACATGGATGAAGCTGGAAAGCATCATCCTCAGCAAACTAACACAGGAACAGAAAATCAAACGCCACACGTTCTCACTCATAAGTGGGAATTGAGCAATGAGAACACATGGATACAGAAGGGGGAACATCACACACCAGGGCCTGTCAGGGGGTTGGGGGCAAGAAGAAGGAAAGCATCAGGATTAATATCTAATGTATGTGGAGCTTAATGAGTTGATAGGTGCAAACCCCCACAGCACACGTATACCTATGTAACAAACCTGCACATTCTGCACATGTATCCCAGAACTTAAAGTAAAATAAAAACCATTTATCTATATATATGGTTTTATGATGAAATATATTCAGCAATCAAAATTGAGCATGTAATGACAGGTGATATAAGAGGAGTAAACTTTTCAAAAAGCTAAGAAGAAAGCAGAAGCAGAAGACCCCATACTGCAGAATTCCAATCCTAAGACATGTCCAGAATAGGCAACTCTCTAGACAGAGTATAAGCTAATGGTAGTCTAGGGCTGGAGAGAATAGAGAGTGACCATAAATAGCATAAAGTCTTTTTACCCATGAACAGAAATGTGCTTAAATTAGACTGAGATTATAATTAATTTTTCATAATTCATATAATAATTATAATTATATATACTATCATGTCATCTGCAAATAGAGACAATTTGGCTTCCTCCTTTCCTATTTGAATACCCTTTATTTCTTTTTCTTGCCTGGTTGCTCTGGCTAGAACTTCCAGTACTATATTGAATAGGAGTGGTGAGAGAGGGCATCCTTGTCTAGTGCCGGATTTCAAAGGAAATGCTTCCAGTTTTTGCTCATTCAGTATGATATTGGCTGTTGGTTTGTCATAAATAGCTTTTGTTATTTTGAGATACGATCCATCAATACCGAGTTTATTGAGGATTTTTTAGCATAAAGGGCTGTTGAATTTTGTCAAAGGCCTTCTCTGCATCAATTGAGATAATCATGTGGTTTCTGTTTTTGGTTCTGTTTATGTGGTGAATTACGTTTATAGACTTGTGTATGTTGAACCAGCCTTGCATCCCCAGGATGAATCCTACTTGATCATGATATATAAGCTTCTTTATGTGCTGTTGCAATCGGCTTGAAGACCCCTTCGCCTCAGCCCCAAAACTCCTGAAACTGATAAGCAACTTCAGCAAAATCTCAGGATATAAAATCAATGTGCAAAAATCACAAGCATTCCTATACACCAATAACAGACTTAAAGAGAGCCAAATCAAGAACGAACTGTCATTCACAATTGCTACAAAGAGAATAAAATACCTAGGAATACAACTTACAAGGAACGTAAGGGACCTCTTCAAGGAAAACTACAAACCACTGCTCAATGAAATAAGAGAGGACACACAGTTGGAGAAACATTCCATGTTCGTGGTTAGGAAGAATCAATATCGTGAAAATGGCTATACTGCCCAAAGTAATTTACAGAATCAATGCTATCCCCATCAAGCTACCATTGACTTTCCTCACAGAACTGTAAGAAACAACCTTGAACTTCATATGGAACCAAAAGAGAGCCCACATAGCCAAGTCAATTCTCAGCAAAAAGAACACAGCGAGAGGCATCACACTACCAAACTTCAAAGTATACCACAAGGCTACAGTAATCAAAACAGCATGGTACTGGTACCAAAACAGAGATATGGACCAATGGAACAGAACAGAGGCATCGGAGGCAACAAAACATATCTACAACCATATAATCTTTGATAAACCAGACAAAAACAAGCAATGGGGAAAGGACTCCCTGTTTAATAAATGGTGTTGGGGAAACTGGCTAGCCATGTGCAGAAAGCAGAAACTGGACCCCTTCCTGACACCTTACACTAAAATTAACTCCAGATGGATTAAAGACTTAAACATAAGACCTGGCACCATAAAAACCCTAGAAGAAAATCTAGGCAAAACCATTCAGGACATAGGAGTAGGCAAGGACTTCATGACCAAAACACCAAAAACATTGGCAACAAAAGCCAAAATAGACAAATGGGACCTAATCAAACTCCACAGCTTCTGCACAGCAAAAGAAACAGTCACTAGAGTGAATCAGCAACCAACAGAATGGGAAAAAATTTTTGCAGTTTACTCATCTGACAAAGGGCTGATATCCAGAATTTACAAAGAACTCAAACAGATTTACAAGAATAAAACAAACAAGCCCATCCAAAAATGGGCAAAGGATATGAACAGACACTTTACAAAAGAAGACATACATGAGGCCAACACACATATGAAAAAATGCTCATCATCACTGGTCATTAGAGAGATGCAAGTCAAAACCACATTGAGATACCATCTCACGCCGGTTAGAATGGCAATCATTAAAAAAATCTGGAGACAACAGATGCTTCAGAGGATGTGGAGAAATAGAAACACTTTTACACTGCTGGTGGGAGTGTAAATTAGTTCAATCATTGTGGAAGACAGAGTCCTCAAGGACCTAGAAATAGAAATTCCATTTGACCCAGCAATCCCATTACTGGGTATATATCAAGGACTATAAATCAGTCTACTATAAGGACACATGCACATGAATGTTCATTGCAGCACTGCTTACAATAGCAAAGACCTGGAACCAACCCAAATGCCCATTGATGATAGACTGGTCTGGGAAAATGTGGCACATATACACCATGGAATATTATGCAGCAATCAAAAATGATGAGTTTGTGTCCTTTGTAGGGACGTGGATGAATCTGGAGAACATCATTCTCAGCAAACTGACACAAGAACAGAAAATGAAATACTGCATATTCTCACTCATAGGCGGGTGATGAACAATGAGAACACATGGACACAGGAAGGGAGTTCTACACACTGGGGTCTATTGGGGGAATAGGGAGGGACAGCAGGGGAGCTGGGAGGGATAGCATGGGGAGAAATGCCAAATGTGGGTGAAGGGTGGAAGGCAGCAAAACACACTGCCATGTGTGTACCTATGCAACTATCTTTCATGTTCTGCACATGTACCCCAAAACCTAAAATTCAATAAAAAAATAATAATTATAATTAAAGTATTTTTTTTTGCTGTACCCCTTGGCATATCTGAATTGCCAGTATCTTTAGCTCCAAGACCACAGTGAAACATGCAATGTATATTTAAAATGTGACACTGTGGCTCATCAGGCTGTGTTTTGAGATCAGGTCTTCAGTGAGGTGCCTAATGTCCCATAAATACATTCCAGGAATCCAGGGAGCAGTGGCTGTTTTCAGTTATTTATAATGTTTTTGAGTATAGCCATTTTAGTGTGTGATCAAGATATTACATTATACACAGAAATTATCATAGTTGAAAATGTAATCATTTTTCTTGAAAGCATCAAATAGAATTTATAAAATGCAAAAGGGAAAAAAACACCCTACAGTGCTTATCTGCATTTCTTCCCGGCCTTTGTGAAACTTTAGCCTCTCATTTGACTTTTGGTGGCATATGTGGGCATGCAGGCATGGTTTTTCATTGGTTTGGGCTGTAATAGGGCAGTCACTGGATACAAGCTTTCTAGGTTTTATTTTTTTGCCTGTGCCCACTGGTATATCTGAGTTGCCAGTTTCTTTAGCTCCAAGACTATAACATATGAGCAAAAAGCCCCATGTTTCACCCACTCTGTTATCACATCTTGCTTAGGTTCATGAACAGTGTGCTTGCTTTCATCCACCTTTTAGAGTTTCTCCATTTTGTTTTACATGTAATGTCCAGGGATTTCAGTTTTACTTATTGGGAAGAATAGAGACATGTATGTCTGGTCTGTCTTCCCCAGAGCAGAAATGCTTGGTTGTGAATGGATTAAACTGAGCTATCTCTAGTTTGCCCATTATCCAAGCAGAAACACCAGGTTACTAGTAATAGTCCCCATCTGAGACTCTACTCCAGGTGCACCTCTACCTGGGCACTGGGGCCTTGGCTGCAGCAGGGAGAGATGCTGCCACTCAGGTCTTGAGCTTCAATCTAGCACAATAATGTCACTGCCCATCGTGGGAATATAACTAACAAAGTCTCCTGCCAGCCCAAGAAATCTCTCCAGAAAGACAGAAGAGAAAGAAAACAGTTTCATTGAAGAATCATTAAACCCAATTGTGATGCACAAAACAGACAATCACTTAGCACATTGCAAGGAAGAAGAAAATTCCACACTTGTATATAGCCAGGCAGTTACAATCAGTGCATGCATGTTCCCTAGATAAACAGTCACCAGTCCTCAAGGAAGCAACTTGACAGCACTGTTTTCACATGTCCCTAAAGTGTAGCCACTGTGCTCACTGACCGCATTTACAACAAGATCAGTGTCTCCTAGCTTATGGCGAGAGTAGTTAGTAAATTAGAGCCAGGCACTGGTGGAAGTTGGGCTCTCATGGGAACTCTCTCCCTTAATGATTCTATTTCAGAAAGGAGATGACTCCCCAGCCCTTGAGAAAGATAGTCCTGGTTGGAAGCTGGTAAGAGGCTTACATAGCTTTTGAAGAGATTTCCATACATCACAAAGGGACAGAGAAGTGCTCATAAGGACAAGTTTTCTTTTAAAAATGCTCTAAAAGAAAAGGGCAGGGTTCCTTTTCCCCCTTTTCATTGGGACAAATTTGTTTCATTGGCAATTACCCTTGTAACTGCCAATGGTTCAATAATCCCCCATTTTCTACTTTCCAGTCCTACCTCTAATTCAGCCACTCCCACCTACATCTGTACTCAGCCCTGGGTCTTCCAGCTGTCTTTCTCCTAATATTCTCAACTCTGTTTCCTTAACTCACGGATTCCATGCTCTGCCTGGATCCTCCCTCCCTGCACTGCCAAGTCAATTCTCAGCAAAAGAACACAGCGAGAGGCATCACACTACCAAACTTCAAACTATACCACAAGGCTACAGTAATCAAAACAGCATGGTACTGGTACCAAAACAGAGATATGGACCAATGGAACAGAACAGAGGCATCGGAGGCAACAAAACATATCTACAACCATATAATCTTTGATAAACCAGACAAAAACAAGCAATGGGGAAAGGACTCCCTGTTTAATAAATGGTGTTGGGGAAACTGGCTAGCCATGTGCAGAAAGCAGAAACTGGACCCCTTCCTGACACCTTACACTAAAATTAACTCAGATGGATTAAAGACTTAAACATAAGACCTGGCACCATAAGAACCCTAGAAGAAAATCTAGGCAAAACCATTCAGGACATAGGAGTAGGCAAGGACTTCATGACCAAAACACCAAAAACATTGGCAACAAAAGCCAAAATAGACAAATGGGACCTAATCAAACTCCACAGCTTCTGCACGGCAAAAGAAACAGTCACTAGAGTGAATCAGCAACCAACAGAATGGGAAAAAATTTTTGCAGTTTACTCATCTGACAAAGGGCTGATATCCAGAATTTACAAAGAACTCAAACAGATTTACAAGAATAAAATGAACAAGCCCATCCAAAAATGGGCAAAGGATATGAACAGACACTTTACAAAGAAGACATACATGAGGCCAACACACATATGAAAAATGCTCATCATCACTGGTCATTAGAGATGCAAGTCAAAACCACATTGAGATACCATCTCACGCCAGTTAGAATGGCAATCATTAAAAATCTGGAGACAACAGATGCTTCAGAGGATGTGGAGAAATAGAAACACTTTTACACTGCTGATGGGAGTGTAAATTAGTTCAATCATTGTGGAAGACAGTGTGGTGAGTCCTCAAGGACCTAGAAATAGAAATTCCATTTGACCCAGCAATCCCATTACTGGGTATATATCCAAAGGACTATAAATCAGTCTACTATAAGGACACATGCACATGAATGTTCATTGCAGCACTGCTTACAATAGCAAAGACCTGGAACCAACCCAAATGCCCATTGATGATAGACTGGTCTGGGAAAATGTGGCACATATACACCATGGAATATTATGCAGCAATCAAAAATGATGAGTTTGTGTCCTTTGTAGGGACGTGGATGAATCTGGAGAACATCATTCTCAGCAAACTGACACAAGAACAGAAAATGAAATACTGCATATTCTCACTCATAGGCGGGTGATGAACAATGAGAACACATGGACACAGGGAAGGGAGTTCTACACACTGGGGTCTATTGGGGGGAATAGGGGAGGGACAGCAGGGGAGCTGGGAGGGATAGCATGGGGAGAAATGCCAAATGTGGGTGAAGGGGTGGAAGGCAGCAAAACACACTGCCATGTGTGTACCTATGCAACTATCTTTCATGTTCTGCACATGTACCCCAAAACCTAAAATTCAATAAAAAAAATAATTATAATTAAAGTATTTTTTTTGTTGTACCCCTTGGCATATCTGAATTGCCAGTATCTTTAGCTCCAAGACCACAGTGAAACATGCAATGTATATTTAAAATGTGACACTGTGGCTCATCAGGCTGTGTTTTGAGATCAGGTCTTCAGTGAGGTGCCTAATGTCCCATAAATACATTCCAGGAATCCAGGGAGCAGTGGCTGTTTTCAGTTATTTATAATGTTTTTGAGTATAGCCATTTTAGTGTGTGATCAAGATATTACATTATACACAGAAATTATCATAGTTGAAAATGTAATCATTTTTCTTGAAAGCATCAAATAGAATTTATAAAATGCAAAGGAAAACACCCTACAGTGCTTATCTGCATTTCTTCCGGCCTTTGTGAAACTTTAGCCTCTCATTTGACTTTTGGTGGCATATGTGGGCATGCAGGCATGGTTTTTCATTGGTTTGGGCTGTAATAGGGCAGTCACTGGATACAAGCTTTCTAGGTTTTATTTTTTGCCTGTGCCCACTGGTATATCTGAGTTGCCAGTTTCTTTAGCTCCAAGACTATAACATATGAGCAAAAGCCCCATGTTTCACCCACTCTGTTATCACATCTTGCTTAGGTTCATGAACAGTGTGCTTGCTTTCATCCACCTTTTAGAGTTTCTCCATTTTGTTTTACATGTAATGTCCAGGGATTTCAGTTTTACTTATTGGGAAGAATAGAGACATGTATGTCTGGTCTGTCTTCCCAGAGCAGAAATGCTTGGTTGTGAATGGATTAAACTGAGCTATCTCTAGTTTGCCCATTATCCAAGCAGAAACACCAGGTTACTAGTAATAGTCCCCATCTGAGACTCTACTCCAGGTGCACCTCTACCTGGGCACTGGGGCCTTGGCTGCAGCAGGGAGAGATGCTGCCACTCAGGTCTTGAGCTTCCTCTAGCACAATAATGTCACTGCCCATCGTGGGAATATAACTAACAAAGTCTCCTGCCAACCCAGGAAATCTCTCCAGAAAGACAGAAGAGAAAGAAAACAGTTTCATTAAAGAATCATTAAACCCAATTGTGATGCACAAAACAGACAATCACTGAGCACATTGCAAGAAAGAAGGAAATCCTACACTTGTGCATAGCCAGGCAGTTACAATCAGTGCATGCATGTTCCAGAGATAAACAGTCACCAGTCCTCAAGGAAGCGACTTGACAGCACTGTTTTCACTTGTCCCTCAAGCGTAGCCACTGTGCTCACTGACCGCATTTACAAGATCAGTGTCTCCTAGTTTATGGCAAGAGTAGGTTAGTAAGTTAGAGACGGGCACTGGCGGAAGTTGGGCTCTCATGAGAACTCTCTCCTTAATGATTCTATTTTAGAGAGGAGATGACTCCCAGCCCTTGAGAAAAATAGTCCTGGTTGGAAGCTGGTAAGAGGCTTACATAGCTTTTGAAGAGATTTCCATACATCACAAAGGGACAGAGAAGTACTCATAAGGACAAGTTTTCTTTTAAAAATGCTCTGAAAGAAAAAGGCAGGGTTCCTTTTCCCCTTTTCACTGGGACAAATTTGTTTCATTGTTAATTATCCTTGTAACTGCCAATGGTTCAATGACCCCCCCATCTTCTACTTTCCAGTCCTACCTCTAATTCAGCCACTCCCACCTACATCTGGTACTCAGCCCTGGGTCTTCCAGCTGTCTTTCTCCTAATATTCTCAACTCTGTTTCCTTAACTCACGGATTCCCATGCTCTGCCTGGATCCTCCCTCCCTGCACTGCCTCCTGGCTGCTCTCTGCAGGCTGTGAGCTGGGACAGCCAGGCATCCTCTCCCTTGATTCAGCCTCCAGACCACAGTCCTGTGCTCCTCAGATGCTTTCTAGTGTCTGGACACATTTGGGTCACATAGTGGATCTGGCTTTCTACTTGTTTGATGCTGGAGGAAGTCTGGACCTTGTTCTTTCACATACACAGAGCAAAGCACTAAACTGATTTTGAAATTTTTTGTTATTAATTTGGACTGAGATAAATTCTCTATTACTTTACAGTGACACAACTATTCTAGCTCAATTTTTGGTAGTTAGAATTTTAGATTATTATTTTCAGTACTGTGATTTCCCATATTTAATCAACTTATAGGAAAGGCGTGATAAAGAGATTATCTCATGTTAGAATACCCTTTTCTTTAATTTTTGATTTAACTCTCTTCTCCAACAAACCTGCCATCTTCCTGTTCTAGCCACAGGGACTCCTGGCAGCCATCAGTTTTTGTTCTGGGCAACTGGAGCTGCTCCATAGATGATGAGTCTATGGCCTGTCACATGCAGAGCTCTTGCAAGCAAGTCCTGGTGACCAGAAGGTGACCCAAGGTCCCTTCTCAGGGCAGATCACTATGCCTGAAACAAAGGAAGAACCCCTCCATGGAAGGAATACTTAGCCTGAAAATTCTTTGTTCATTCACTTTTCAAGTGTCTTTATCCATTATTGAGCCTGATAAATGTTCAGACACACAGATTCCTCCCCTTATGTCCATGAGTTTAAGGATTGGACATTACTTCTCCCAGCAATTTCAAACTTGTCACATAAGGTTTTATCATCTCCTGCAAACAGACACAAGGTCATGCTTAGGCCTTGGTGGCATAGAGAGAGGGTGTCTGAAAGTCACTCAAATACACACTCTGAGTAGTTTCAAGGTGCATTCACATTTCTCTGTCCCTTGTAGGCCAGTCCTTGGACAGACCAGGAAATGCAGAGTTTCCTATAAGAATGGGATTCCTTGGAAGAGAATTTTACCTTGAGTTAAGAAAGAGAAATCACATACTTTCAAAGGAAATTGCCCATGGTCTCAAGAACAGGGAAAGAAAAGCTGGGCTGATACAATGGGGCTAGTCCTCTTTCATCCAAAAAGCTGCCACTGCCTCTAGACCCTCTCAGAACAGCAATATTTCTTGATTCCAATAACTAAAATAGGCAAAGTTGGGAGGATGCAAACTTCATTTGGTGCCAGATGTGTAAGAAAACGTACATATGAATGATCAAAGAAAACTATGAGAAAAAATTGAAAATCTATCCCAGGCTAGTCACAGTGTTTTGTTGGTATCCTGGGATCCACATGCATTTCAAGACTGAAGTGTGCCAAGCCTGCAGGACATGGAGGAATGAATGCCTTAGTCCTAGACTATGGCCTGTCCATTCAGGTTCATGATACAGAATTACCTTTAAAAGATGACTTGCCAAAGTTAGACATCAATGAAGAGTACTTCATGCAGAATACAGACAGAGCAATTTTGGACTCTGATGGAACATGGTCAGTTGGCCTGGTGGGGAGAGTCACATACACAAGTGACATGCTGCTGAAACTGGCACAGTCCACAGCCTACTACCAAAGGAATGAGCACATTTGCTCCTTCTGGGTGAAAGGAGAGTGTGACGGAGAAGAGGAGGGTCAATATGGACATAAGAAAACTACAGATCCAGATGTTCTCCTTGCTGATAAGAATATTGAAGACTGGTATTATGGAATCAATGACCCTGGAGCAGATAAGCTCATAAAGAAAGCTTCAGCATGCCTTGTCTGGATCCACCAGAGGGCAATGTTATCACTACACTCTGTGTTGGTGATCTGGGTGATGCCATTACTGAGACAGATCTAAATAATCATTTCTAGTTATTTGAAAATCTGAATGATCACTGTTGTGCCAACAAGACAGTAGTGTGCTTTCATCCAGGTTTCCCCAGGGTGGGCTGCTGAAGTGGCTGCTGAGAAATCTTTTAGTAAGTTGATTGTCAAGGGCTGCAGACTAGTGTAAAATGGAGAGGATCCCAAACAGCCAGAGGAAAAGAAAAAGGACAGAATCTCAAACTGGGATCCAGCTAATGCCTATTCCAGCACTGCCAGGAACAGAAACTCTTCCTCCTTCTGCAGCAGCAGATGTATGTGCCAACTATGCCAACCTACCCCCATGTGCTCCTCCAGCTGTGCCGAACACTGCCTGGCCCCTGGTGTGTCCTGCTGCTACCCTCAGGACTCCAGCCACCCATGTTCCATCCAATGGCACCATTGCCTTCCTTTTCAGAGGACTCCAGGATCAATCCACTGTTGGATCCTTTGTTGGACTCCAGGATCAATCCATCTCAGGACCTCCAGAGGATGGGAGCTTGTTCCAGAAATCACAGCAGCCCCTGTCACATTTTTACCACCCTGTGGCTCTATGGAAGAAACATCACTTTAAAACCCCAATTAATTAACATGGAATGAAATGTTTTTTTCTTTCTCTGTGGTTCCCAAGGCATCTGAATGTGGTCAGACATGGGCAGGCAGGAAATGATAGCTATGCTTTTTCATTGGTTTGGGCTGTAATAGGGCAGTCACTGGATACAAGCTTTCTAGGTTTTATTTTTTTTGCCTGTGCCCACTGGTATATCTGAGTTGCCAGTTTCTTTAGCTCCAAGACTATAACATATGAGCAAAAGCCCCATGTTTCACCCACTCTGTTATCACATCTTGCTTAGGTTCATGAACAGTGTGCTTGCTTTCATCCACCTTTTAGAGTTTCTCCATTTTGTTTTACATGTAATGTCCAGGGATTTCAGTTTTACTTATTGGGAAGAATAGAGACATGTATGTCTGGTCTGTCTTCCCCAGAGCAGAAATGCTTGGTTGTGAATGGATTAAACTGAGCTATCTCTAGTTTGCCCATTATCCAAGCAGAAACACCAGGTTACTAGTAATAGTCCCCATCTGAGACTCTACTCCAGGTGCACCTCTACCTGGGCACTGGGGCCTTGGCTGCAGCAGCAGGGAGAGATGCTGCCACTCAGGTCTTGAGCTTCCCTCTAGCACAATAATGTCACTGCCCATCGTGGGGAATATAACTAACAAAGTCTCCTGCCAACCCAGGAAATCTCTCCAGAAAGACAGAAGAGAAAGAAAACAGTTTCATTAAAGAATCATTAAACCCAATTGTGATGCACAAAACAGACAATCACTGAGCACATTGCAAGAAAGAAGGAAATCCTACACTTGTGCATAGCCAGGCAGTTACAATCAGTGCATGCATGTTCCCGAGATAAACAGTCACCAGTCCTCAAGGAAGCGACTTGACAGCACTGTTTTCACTTGTCCCTCAAGCGTAGCCACTGTGCTCACTGACCGCATTTACAAGATCAGTGTCTCCTAGTTTATGGCAAGAGTAGGTTAGTAAGTTAGAGACGGGCACTGGCGGAAGTTGGGCTCTCATGAGAACTCTCTCCCTTAATGATTCTATTTTAGAGAGGAGATGACTCCCCAGCCCTTGAGAAAAATAGTCCTGGTTGGAAGCTGGTAAGAGGCTTACATAGCTTTTGAAGAGATTTCCATACATCACAAAGGGACAGAGAAGTACTCATAAGGACAAGTTTTCTTTTAAAAATGCTCTGAAAGAAAAAGGCAGGGTTCCTTTTCCCCTTTTCACTGGGACAAATTTGTTTCATTGTTAATTATCCTTGTAACTGCCAATGGTTCAATGACCCCCCCATCTTCTACTTTCCAGTCCTACCTCTAATTCAGCCACTCCCACCTACATCTGGTACTCAGCCCTGGGTCTTCCAGCTGTCTTTCTCCTAATATTCTCAACTCTGTTTCCTTAACTCACGGATTCCCATGCTCTGCCTGGATCCTCCCTCCCTGCACTGCCTCCTGGCTGCTCTCTGCAGGCTGTGAGCTGGGACAGCCAGGGCATCCTCTCCCTTGGATTCAGCCTCCAGACCACAGTCCTGTGCTCCTCAGATGCTTTCTAGTGTCTGGACACATTTGGGTCACATAGTGGATCTGGCTTTCTACTTGTTTGATGCTGGAGGAAGTCTGGACCTTGTTCTTTCACATACACAGAGCAAAGCTCTAAACTGATTTTGAAATGTTTTGTTATTAATTTGGACTGAGAAAAATTCTCTATTACTTTACAGTGACACAACTATCCTAGCTCAGTTTTTGGTAGTTAGAATTTTAGATTATTATTTTCAATATTGTCATTTCCCATATTAAATCAACTTACAGGAAAGGCATGATAAAGAGATTATTTTATGTTAGAATACCCTTTTCTTTAATTTTTTATTTAACTCTCTTCTCCAACAAACCTGCCATCTTCCTGTTCTAGCCACAGGGACTCCTGGCAGCCATCAGTTTTTGTTCTGGGCAACTAGAGCTGCTCCATAGATGATGAGTCTATGGCCTGTCACATGCAGAGCTCTTGCAAGCAAGTTTGGTGACCAGAAGGTGACCCAAGGCCCCTTCTCAGGGCAGATCCCTATGCCTGAAACAAAGGAAGAACCCCTCTATGGAAGGAATACTTAGCCTGAAAATTCTTTGTTCATTCTCTTTTCAAGTGTCTTTATCCATTATTGAGCCTGATAAATGTTCAGACACACAGATTCCTCCCCTTATGTCCATGAGTTTAAGGATTGGACATTACTTCTCCCAGCAATTTCAAACTTGTCACATAAGGTTTTATCATCTCCCACAAACAGACACAAGGTCATGCTTAGGCCTTGGTGGCATAGAGAGAGGGTGTCTGAAAGTCACTCAAATACACACTCTGAGTAGTTTCAAGGTGCATTCACGTTTCTCTGTCCCTTGTAGGCCAGTCCTTGGACAGACCAGGAAATCCAGAGTTTCCTATAAGAATGGGATTCCTTGGAAGAGAATTTTACCTTGAGTTAAGAAAGAGAAATCACATACTTTCAAAGGAAATTGCCCATGGTCTCAAGAATAGGGAAAGAAAAGCTGGGCTGATACAATGGGGCTAGTCCTCTTTCATTCAAAAAGCTGCCACAGCCTCTAGACCCTCTCAGAACAGCAATATTTCTTGATTCCAATAACTAAAATAGGCAAAGTTGGGAGGATGCAAACTTCATGTGGTGCCAGATGTAAGAAAACTTACATATGAATGATCAAAGAAAACTATGAAAAAAATTTGAAAATCTATCCCAGGCTAGTTACAGTGTTTTGCTGGGATCCTGGGATCCACATGCATTTCAAGAAGACTGAAGTGTGCCAAGCCTGCAGGACATGGAAGAATGAATGCCTTAGTCCTAGACTATGGCCTGTCCATTCAGGTTCATGTTACAGAATTGTCTTTAAAAGATGACTTGCCAAAGTTAGACATCAACGAAGAGTACTTCATGCAGAATACAGACAGAGCAATTTTGGACTCTGATGGAAAATGGTCAGTTGGCCTGGTGGGGAGAGTCACATACACCAGGGACATGCTGCTGAAACTGGCACAGTCCACAGCCTACTACCAAAGGAATGAGCACATTTGCTCCTTCTGGGTGAAAGGAGAGTGTGACGAAGAAGAGGAGGGTCAATATGGACATAAGAAACCTACAGATCCAGATTTTCTCCTTGCTGATAAGAATATTGAAGACTGGTATTATGGAATCAATGACCCTGGAGCAGATAAGCTCATAAAGAAGGCTTCAACATGCCTTGTTTGGATCCACCAGAGGGCAATCTTATCACTACACTCTATGTTGGTGATCTGG
This sequence comes from Saguinus midas, assembly GCA_021498475.1. Classification (NCBI taxonomy): domain Eukaryota; kingdom Metazoa; phylum Chordata; class Mammalia; order Primates; family Cebidae; genus Saguinus; species Saguinus midas. The sequence continues at coordinate 24,451,177 of CM038402.1, read as the reverse complement.
ATGATGCCATTAGTGAGACTGATCTAAATAATCATTTCTAGTTATTTGAAGATCTGAATAATCACTGTTATGACAACAAGACAGTACTGTGCTTTTATCTTGGTTTCCACAGGGCAGGTTGCCAAAGTGGGTGCTGAGAAATCCTTTAGTAAGTTGATTGTCAAGGGCTGAAGATTCAGTGTAAAATGGAGAGGATCCTAAGCAGCCAGAGGAAAAGAAAAAGGACAAAAACCTCAAACTGGGATCCAGCTAATGCCTATTCCAGCACTGCCAGGAACAGAAACTCTTCTTCCTTCTGCAGCAGCAGATGTATGTGCCAACTATGCCAACCTACCCCCATGTGCTCCTCCAGCTGTGTCGAGCACTGCCTGGCCTCCAGCCCCTGGAGTGTCCTGCTGCTACCCTCAGGATTCCAGCCACCCATGTTCCATCCAATGGCACCATTGACTTCCTTTAGAGAGGACTCCAGTATCAATCCACTGTGTTTGATCCTTTGTTGAACTCCAGGATCAATCCATCTCAGGACCTCCAGAGGATGGGAGCTCATTCCAGAAATCACAGCAGCCCCTGTCACATTTTCGCCACCCTGTGGCTCTATGGAAGAAACATCACTTTAAAACCCCAATTAATTAACATGGAATGAAATGTTTTTTTCTTTCTCTGTGGTTCCCAAGGCATCTGAATGTGGTCAGACATGGGCAGGCAGGAAATGATAGCTATGCTTTTTCATATGGATTCAAGGGACAAATGGAGCCAAGTAAGCTGTCATTAAAGCATCTGTTTACTACTATAATATGACTAATAAAACCTACTGCCTGTTCCTCTCACCTCTGTGGGAGACCTGTAGCTGAGCAAGTTATAGAATATCCAGTGGAGTTAGCAGTCCAATCATATAATCATTTTGTCTCTTTTTGTGAGGGCAGAAATTGACCTAAGGGTAAAAAAAAACCTTTGAACATGTTTATGTCCATTGGGAAATTTCCATTTTGTTACCTTCAAAAAGGATCACTAGCACTTACTGTGGTAGTGGTGTGTGTGATTTAACTCCTTACCCTCAGAAAACAGACAGAAACCAGTTCCCATCACAGCCCAAATCTTTTCTTTTCTCCTTTTTTTCTCATGTTTCACCATAGAAATCTGACTAATAGTTTTACTTCTGTACATGCCAAAAAAAGACAAAAATAAAATGTCTTTTTACTTCTTTTTCTTAAAATTTTTATTGCATTTTAGATTTTGGGGTACATGTGCAGAATGTGCAAGATAGTTGCATAGGTACACACATGGCAGTGTGTTTTGCTGCCTTTCTCCCCTTCACCCACATTTGGCATTTCTCCCAGGCTATCCCTCTCCAGCTCCCCCGCTGCTGATCCTCCCCTATTCCCCCCAATAGACCCCAATGTGTAGTACTCCCCTCTCTGTGTCCATGTGTTCTCATTTTTCTCACCCGTCTATGAGTGAGAATATGTGGTATTTCCTTTTCTGTTCTTGTGTCAGTTTGCTGAGAATGATGTTCTCTGGATTCATCCATGTCCTTACAAAGGACAAAAACTCATCATTTTTGATTGCTGCATAATATTCCATGGTGTATATGTGCCACATTTTCCCAGTCCAGTCTATCATCGATGGGCATTTTACTTCTATAAGCCAGATGAAAACAGACTTCATGAAGCTCTGTATCATGAAATTAGAAATCATTATCCTTTACCCAAAATGATGGAAACAATTTTCCTTAGATTTGACGAATTTCCCTAAGCTCGAAAGCTGAACACAAACATTTCCTGACATATCTTCAAGAAAAGAAACAGCCTTAAACACATTTGAAAAACACATTAGTATAGAACACACACCCCTCCAGAGTCTGTCTTAAGAAGAGTTCCTCAGTCACACCCTAGTCCCCTGCCTCTGGCCCCAAGGTGTCCATAAAGTTCCCTTCATTATCTCAGGGGAAAATGTTCCCCAGGCATTGGAATCTCTGGGGATCAACTTCCCAGCACTGGCGGTGCATCAGGGCCCCCTGGGAGCTTTAGGCCTGCTGATGCATGGGCCCTAAGCTGGATCATCTCATCAGAATCTCTGGGATGGGACCTCAAAGAATGATGAAACCCTCTGTAGAGAGTTCTAATCTGTACCTGGCTGTAACTCCCGCTTACTGAAGTCCTTGGCTTCCTGTGGCACATCAAGATGAGGAAGGACAAAGGTGATCCCTGCCTTCAGAGCAGCTCATGGTAAAGAGTATTCTGTTCTTCTACGGCTGTGGATCTCAACCCAGGCTGCATGTGATTATCACGCAGGGAGATTTTCACAAACACGATGGCCTGCCCCAGTAGAACATATTTCTTAAACCTGTTTCTCCACATTTCTTGGGATGAATGTCTCAAAACCACTTTACTTCTTTGTAGATGCCAGTTTGACATGTATTTCTCTTGAACAACTTTTGTCATTAATATATATACATCCGTACCTTATTTATCACTTTTCTAACTCAGAGAGATATAGAAAAAATAAATCAACCAAAGTGTTTCTTTTTCCTCACTCTACAATCCGTACAGAATACTTCTGTGACCTCCGATCATCAAATGTGTGGATTTTTCTACATCAACAGGCAATTCTGCAGCAGACACCAGCTGGGTGTTGTATCCAGCTATCCTGAAGCTCTAGGAACACATTCATTTTGGATTCCCTATAAGCTTCACTAAATAAGCATGATTGATTAATCAACTTAACTTTCAGCCTTTCTGCCTCCTCAGAAACTAAGGTGGGGCTAAAAATGGTCCTATTGGAGTGAAATTGTATCCACAGGCAAGAGATTGCAATACCCAGGTGAAGAAGTGGCATTGCTTCTACATGTGGAGAGAGGATGCCTGTTCCCAGGCTGCATGTGATTATCACGCAGGAGATTTTCACAAACACGATGGCCTGCCCCAGTAGAACATATTTCTTAAACCTGTTTCTCCACATTTCTTGGGATGAATGTCTCAAAACCACTTTACTTCTTTGTAGATGCCAGTTTGACATGTATTTCTCTTGAACAACTTTTGTCATTAATATATATACATCCGTACCTTATTTATCACTTTTCTAACTCAGAGAGATATAGAAAAATAAATCAACCAAAGTGTTTCTTTTTCCTCACTCTACAATCCGTACAGAATACTTCTGTGACCTCCGATCATCAAATGTGTGGAGATTTTTCTACATCAACAGGCAATTCTGCAGCAGACACCAGCTGGGTGTTGTATAATTCAGTTGGATTCTGACACCAGCCACCTGGAGCTTCAGGGCCCTGTCTTGGTGTGGGCACCCCACCTTCCAGGAACTGCCATGTATCCAGCTATCCTGAAGCTCTAGGAACACATTCATTTTGGATTCCCTATAAGCTTCACTAAATAAGCATGATTGATTAATCAACTTAACTTTCAGCCTTTCTGCCTCCTCAGAAACTAAGGTGGGGCTAAAAATGGTCCTATTGGAGTGAAATTGTATCCACAGGCAAGAGATTGCAATACCCAGGTGAAGAAGTGGCATTGCTTCTACATGTGGAGAGAGGATGCCTGTTCCCAGGCTGCATGTGATTATCACGCAGGAGATTTTCACAAACACGATGGCCTGCCCCAGTAGAACATATTTCTTAAACCTGTTTCTCCACATTTCTTGGGATGAATGTCTCAAAACCACTTTACTTCTTTGTAGATGCCAGTTTGACATGTATTTCTCTTGAACAACTTTTGTCATTAATATATATACATCCGTACCTTATTTATCACTTTTCTAACTCAGAGAGATATAGAAAAAATAAATCAACCAAAGTGTTTCTTTTTCCTCACTCTACAATCCGTACAGAATACTTCTGTGACCTCCGATCATCAAATGTGTGTAGATTTTTCTACATCAACAGGCAATTCTGCAGCAGACACCAGCTGGGTGTTGTATAATTCAGTTGGATTCTGACACCAGCCACCTGGAGCTTCAGGGCCCTGTCTTGGTGTGGGCACCCCACCTTCCAGGAACTGCCATGTATCCAGCTATCCTGAAGCTCTAGGAACACATTCATTTTTGGATTCCCTATAAGCTTCACTAAATAAGCATGATTGATTAATCAACTTAACTTTCAGCCTTTCTGCCTCCTCAGAAACTAAGGTGGGGCTAAAAAATGGTCCTATTGGAGTGAAATTGTATCCACAGGCAAGAGATTGCAATACCCAGGTGAAGAAGTGGCATTGCTTCTACATGTGGAGAGAGGATGCCTGTTCCCAGGCTGCAGCACTGATTTTGTGGTTCAAGAATTCTGCTGGCTGTATTTTCTGATTCTCTCCTGTTCCTGTCTGTTCAGTTTCACCACCAGCTCCACAGGCATCCCAGCCTTCCTCCTCCTTTGTCTGTGTTCTAGCTGTGGCTCTCTCAATTGCCCTCCTCATCCCACATCATCTCACAGGGTGTGTTATCATTCTGATGAGTAGTTTGAAATTATGCGAATACCATGAGAAACCTTTTTCAATGGGATAATTTGAGGTCATTTAAAGACTTTAAATAAAACATTCTGACCACTTAATTGAGAATAGAAGAAAGCAATGTCAGTTATATCATGCCAGGCCTGTTAGAATGTCTCTTATCAAAAAGACCAATGAAGGCAATTGTTGGCAAGGATGTGGAGAAAAGTCCTTGTACCCTGTCGGTGGGAATGTAAAGTAGTACAGCTATTCTGAAAACAGTATGGAAGTTCTTCAAAAACTAGAAATAAAAGTATCCTATGGTCCAGCAATTCCACTTTTGGGTATATATTCAAAAGAACTCAAATTAGGATATTGAAGAGGGATCTGCCCTCCTGTGTTTATTTTGGCATTATCGACAATAGTCAAGATATGGTAGCACTCAAAGTGTCCATCAACAGCTGAATGAATAAAGAAAATGTGTATATACACTATTAGCCTTTATAAAGAAGGAAATTATGTTATTTGTGATAACTGGATTGAATCAGAGGATATTATGCTAAGTTGAATAAACCAGGAACAGAAAGATCTATACTGTATGCTCTCACCTAGATGTGGAATTAAAAAGATTGATCTCACAGAAACAGAGACTAGAAACTAGAAAGGTGATTACCAGAAGCTGGGTCAGGGGGAAGGGTGGGATAGGGAAAAAGAAGATGTTTACAGAAGGATACAAAGCTTAGTTAGACTGGAGGAATAAGTGGTCTATTGTACTGCATGGTGAGCACAGTGAATAATGTACATTTCAAAATTGCAAAATTAAAGTTTTAATGTTCTCACTATGAAAAAAGATGAATTGATGAGTGGATGGCTATGTTAATTAGCTTGATGGAATCTTTCTATAATGTATACATATATCAAAATGGTCATCACATTGTACCTCATAAATAATTGTCAGTTAAAAAGAAAAGATATAGCCAGCTGTCTAGTGATATTTATCTTTGATCTTCTGCTGCCACCTGGTGACCAACTTCGGAGTGGGGAAGAAAGCAGAGGGGTGAGAAATGAAGTGACGATTTTGCCTCTGGATCCCAAATAAGGACTTAGCTCCCGGTTGTGGCCGGGAATGCATTCTTTCACTGAATTCTCCCAAATTACGGCCTGGTCCCCAACGAAACCTTTGGCATCCTCCACCAAGTCCCCCACCCACAGCAACTGATCTGCTGCGTGGCTGCTGTTGAAAGAGCTGAGACTGAAACCTGAGGTTGAAGAGCAACCTACTACCTGGGAGGATTCTGAATTCCACAGGACTTTACTTTTGTAGATGCCAGTTTGACATGTATTTCTCTTGACCTCATGATTCACCCGCCTTGGCCTCCCAAAGTGCTGGGATTACAGGCACGCGCCACTGTGCCCAGCTATTTTGTATTTTTAGTAGAGACGGGTTTCACCATGTTGACCAGGATGGTCTCGATCTCTTGACCTCATGATTCACCCGCCTTGGCCTCCCAAAGTGCTGGGATTACAGGCACGCGCCACTGTGCCCAGCTATTTTGTATTTTTAGTAGAGACGGGTTTCACCATGTTGACCAGGATGGTCTCGATCTCTTGACCTCATGATTCACCCGCCTTGGCCTCCCAAAGTGCTGGGATTACAGGCACGCGCCACTGTGCCCAGCTATTTTGTATTTTTAGTAGAGACGGGTTTCACCATGTTGACCAGGATGGTCTCGATCTCTTGACCTCATGATTCACCCGCCTTGGCCTCCCAAAGTGCTGGGATTACAGGCACGCGCCACTGTGCCCAGCTATTTTGTATTTTTAGTAGAGACGGGTTTCACCATGTTGACCAGGATGGTCTCGATCTCTTGACCTCATGATTCACCCGCCTTGGCCTCCCAAAGTGCTGGGATTACAGGCACGCGCCACTGTGCCCAGCTATTTTGTATTTTTAGTAGAGACGGGTTTCACCATGTTGACCAGGATGGTCTCGATCTCTTGACCTCATGATTCACCCGCCTTGGCCTCCCAAAGTGCTGGGATTACAGGCACGCGCCACTGTGCCCAGCTATTTTGTATTTTTAGTAGAGACGGGTTTCACCATGTTGACCAGGATGGTCTCGATCTCTTGACCTCATGATTCACCCGCCTTGGCCTCCCAAAGTGCTGGGATTACAGGCACGCGCCACTGTGCCCAGCTATTTTGTATTTTTAGTAGAGACGGGTTTCACCATGTTGACCAGGATGGTCTCGATCTCTTGACCTCATGATTCACCCGCCTTGGCCTCCCAAAGTGCTGGGATTACAGGCACGCGCCACTGTGCCCAGCTATTTTGTATTTTTAGTAGAGACGGGTTTCACCATGTTGACCAGGATGGTCTCGATCTCTTGACCTCATGATTCACCCGCCTTGGCCTCCCAAAGTGCTGGGATTACAGGCACGCGCCACTGTGCCCAGCTATTTTGTATTTTTAGTAGAGACGGGTTTCACCATGTTGACCAGGATGGTCTCGATCTCTTGACCTCATGATTCACCCGCCTTGGCCTCCCAAAGTGCTGGGATTACAGGCACGCGCCACTGTGCCCAGCTATTTTGTATTTTTAGTAGAGACGGGTTTCACCATGTTGACCAGGATGGTCTCGATCTCTTGACCTCATGATTCACCCGCCTTGGCCTCCCAAAGTGCTGGGATTACAGGCACGCGCCACTGTGCCCAGCTATTTTGTATTTTTAGTAGAGACGGGTTTCACCATGTTGACCAGGATGGTCTCGATCTCTTGACCTCATGATTCACCCGCCTTGGCCTCCCAAAGTGCTGGGATTACAGGCACGCGCCACTGTGCCCAGCTATTTTGTATTTTTAGTAGAGACGGGTTTCACCATGTTGACCAGGATGGTCTCGATCTCTTGACCTCATGATTCACCCGCCTTGGCCTCCCAAAGTGCTGGGATTACAGGCACGCGCCACTGTGCCCAGCTATTTTGTATTTTTAGTAGAGACGGGTTTCACCATGTTGACCAGGATGGTCTCGATCTCTTGACCTCATGATTCACCCGCCTTGGCCTCCCAAAGTGCTGGGATTACAGGCACGCGCCACTGTGCCCAGCTATTTTGTATTTTTAGTAGAGACGGGTTTCACCATGTTGACCAGGATGGTCTCGATCTCTTGACCTCATGATTCACCCGCCTTGGCCTCCCAAAGTGCTGGGATTACAGGCACGCGCCACTGTGCCCAGCTATTTTGTATTTTTAGTAGAGACGGGTTTCACCATGTTGACCAGGATGGTCTCGATCTCTTGACCTCATGATTCACCCGCCTTGGCCTCCCAAAGTGCTGGGATTACAGGCACGCGCCACTGTGCCCAGCTATTTTGTATTTTTAGTAGAGACGGGTTTCACCATGTTGACCAGGATGGTCTCGATCTCTTGACCTCATGATTCACCCGCCTTGGCCTCCCAAAGTGCTGGGATTACAGGCACGCGCCACTGTGCCCAGCTATTTTGTATTTTTAGTAGAGACGGGTTTCACCATGTTGACCAGGATGGTCTCGATCTCTTGACCTCATGATTCACCCGCCTTGGCCTCCCAAAGTGCTGGGATTACAGGCACGCGCCACTGTGCCCAGCTATTTTGTATTTTTAGTAGAGACGGGTTTCACCATGTTGACCAGGATGGTCTCGATCTCTTGACCTCATGATTCACCCGCCTTGGCCTCCCAAAGTGCTGGGATTACAGGCACGCGCCACTGTGCCCAGCTATTTTGTATTTTTAGTAGAGACGGGTTTCACCATGTTGACCAGGATGGTCTCGATCTCTTGACCTCATGATTCACCCGCCTTGGCCTCCCAAAGTGCTGGGATTACAGGCACGCGCCACTGTGCCCAGCTATTTTGTATTTTTAGTAGAGACGGGTTTCACCATGTTGACCAGGATGGTCTCGATCTCTTGACCTCATGATTCACCCGCCTTGGCCTCCCAAAGTGCTGGGATTACAGGCACGCGCCACTGTGCCCAGCTATTTTGTATTTTTAGTAGAGACGGGTTTCACCATGTTGACCAGGATGGTCTCGATCTCTTGACCTCATGATTCACCCGCCTTGGCCTCCCAAAGTGCTGGGATTACAGGCACGCGCCACTGTGCCCAGCTATTTTGTATTTTTAGTAGAGACGGGTTTCACCATGTTGACCAGGATGGTCTCGATCTCTTGACCTCATGATTCACCCGCCTTGGCCTCCCAAAGTGCTGGGATTACAGGCACGCGCCACTGTGCCCAGCTATTTTGTATTTTTAGTAGAGACGGGTTTCACCATGTTGACCAGGATGGTCTCGATCTCTTGACCTCATGATTCACCCGCCTTGGCCTCCCAAAGTGCTGGGATTACAGGCACGCGCCACTGTGCCCAGCTATTTTGTATTTTTAGTAGAGACGGGTTTCACCATGTTGACCAGGATGGTCTCGATCTCTTGACCTCATGATTCACCCGCCTTGGCCTCCCAAAGTGCTGGGATTACAGGCACGCGCCACTGTGCCCAGCTATTTTGTATTTTTAGTAGAGACGGGTTTCACCATGTTGACCAGGATGGTCTCGATCTCTTGACCTCATGATTCACCCGCCTTGGCCTCCCAAAGTGCTGGGATTACAGGCACGCGCCACTGTGCCCAGCTATTTTGTATTTTTAGTAGAGACGGGTTTCACCATGTTGACCAGGATGGTCTCGATCTCTTGACCTCATGATTCACCCGCCTTGGCCTCCCAAAGTGCTGGGATTACAGGCACGCGCCACTGTGCCCAGCTATTTTGTATTTTTAGTAGAGACGGGTTTCACCATGTTGACCAGGATGGTCTCGATCTCTTGACCTCATGATTCACCCGCCTTGGCCTCCCAAAGTGCTGGGATTACAGGCACGCGCCACTGTGCCCAGCTATTTTGTATTTTTAGTAGAGACGGGTTTCACCATGTTGACCAGGATGGTCTCGATCTCTTGACCTCATGATTCACCCGCCTTGGCCTCCCAAAGTGCTGGGATTACAGGCACGCGCCACTGTGCCCAGCTATTTTGTATTTTTAGTAGAGACGGGTTTCACCATGTTGACCAGGATGGTCTCGATCTCTTGACCTCATGATTCACCCGCCTTGGCCTCCCAAAGTGCTGGGATTACAGGCACGCGCCACTGTGCCCAGCTATTTTGTATTTTTAGTAGAGACGGGTTTCACCATGTTGACCAGGATGGTCTCGATCTCTTGACCTCATGATTCACCCGCCTTGGCCTCCCAAAGTGCTGGGATTACAGGCACGCGCCACTGTGCCCAGCTATTTTGTATTTTTAGTAGAGACGGGTTTCACCATGTTGACCAGGATGGTCTCGATCTCTTGACCTCATGATTCACCCGCCTTGGCCTCCCAAAGTGCTGGGATTACAGGCACGCGCCACTGTGCCCAGCTATTTTGTATTTTTAGTAGAGACGGGTTTCACCATGTTGACCAGGATGGTCTCGATCTCTTGACCTCATGATTCACCCGCCTTGGCCTCCCAAAGTGCTGGGATTACAGGCACGCGCCACTGTGCCCAGCTATTTTGTATTTTTAGTAGAGACGGGTTTCACCATGTTGACCAGGATGGTCTCGATCTCTTGACCTCATGATTCACCCGCCTTGGCCTCCCAAAGTGCTGGGATTACAGGCACGCGCCACTGTGCCCAGCTATTTTGTATTTTTAGTAGAGACGGGTTTCACCATGTTGACCAGGATGGTCTCGATCTCTTGACCTCATGATTCACCCGCCTTGGCCTCCCAAAGTGCTGGGATTACAGGCACGCGCCACTGTGCCCAGCTATTTTGTATTTTTAGTAGAGACGGGTTTCACCATGTTGACCAGGATGGTCTCGATCTCTTGACCTCATGATTCACCCGCCTTGGCCTCCCAAAGTGCTGGGATTACAGGCACGCGCCACTGTGCCCAGCTATTTTGTATTTTTAGTAGAGACGGGTTTCACCATGTATCATGAAATTAGAAATCATTATCATTTACCCAAAATGATGGAAACAATTTTCCTTAGATTTGACAAATTTCCCTAAGCTCAAAAGCTGAACACAAGCATTTTCTGACATATCTTCAAGAAGAGAAACAGCCTTAAACACATTTGAAAAACACATTAGTATAGAACCCACACACCCCTCCAGAGACTATCTTAAGAAGAGTTCCTCGGTCACACCCTAGTCCCCTGCCTCTAGCCCCAAGGTGTCCATAAAGATCCCTTCATTATCTCAGGGGGAAAAGCTCCCCGGGCATTGGAGTCTCTGGGGCACTGGTGGCGCATCAGAGCCCCCTGGGACTTTTAGGCCTGCCAATGTGTGGGCCCTAAGCTGTATCATCCCATTAGAAACTCTGGGATGGGACCTCAAAGCATGGTGAAACCCTCTGTAGAGAGTTCTAATCTGTACCTGGCTGTGACTCCTACTTACTGAAGTCCTCTGCTTCCTATGGCACATCAAGATGAGGAAGGACAAAGGTGATACCTGCATTCAGAGCAGCTCATGGTAAAGAGAATTCTGTTCTTCTAAAGCTGTGGATCTCAACCCAGGCTGCCTGTGAATATCATGCAGGGAGATTTTCACAAACACGATGGCCTGCCCCAGTAGAAAATATTTCTTAAACCTGTTTCTCCACATTTCTTGGGATAAATGTCTCAAAACCATTTTACTTCTTTGTAGATATCAGTTTGACAAGTATTTCTCTTGAACAACTTTTGTCATTAATATATACACATCTGCACCTTATTTATCACTTTTCTAACTCAGAGATATAGAAAAATAAATCAACCAAAGCGTGTTTCTTTTTCCTCACTCTACAATCCATACAGAATACTTCTGTGACCTCCAATTATCTCGAATCACCGCAACCTCCACCTCCTGGGTTCAGGCAATTCTCCTGCCTCAGACTCCTGAGTAGCTGGGATTACAGGCACGCGCCACTGTGCCCAGCTATTTTTTTGTATTTTTAGTAGAGACGGGGTTTCACCATGTTGACCAGGATGGTCTCGATCTCTTGACCTCATGATTCACCCACCTTGGCCTCCCAAAGTGCTGGGATTACAGGCTTGAGCCACCGCACCCGGCCCGACCTCCAATTATCAAATGTGTGGATTTTTTTTTTACATCAACAGGCAATTCTGCAGCAGACACCGGCTGGGTGTTGTAAATTCAGTTGGATTCTGACACAAGTCACCTGGAGCTTCAGGGCCCTGTCTTGGTGTGGGCACCCCACCTTCCAGGAACTGCCATGTATCCAGCTACCCAGAAGCTCTAGGAACACATTCATTTTTGGATTCCCTATAAGCCTCACTAAATAAGCATGATTGATTAATCAACTTAACTTTCAGCCTTTCTGCTCCTCAGAAATTAAAGTGGGGCTAAGAAATGGTCCTATTGGAGTGAGATTGTATCCACAGGCAAGAGATTGCAACACCCAGCTGAAGAAGTGGCATTGCTTCTACATGTGGAGAGAAGATGCCTGTTCCCAGGCTGCAGCACTGATTTTGTGGTACAAGAATTCTGCTGGATGTATTTTCTGATTCTTTCCTGTTCTTATCTGTTCAGTTTCACCACCAGCTTCACAGGCATCCCAGCCTTCCTCCTCCTTTGTCTGTGTTCTAGCTGTGGCTCTCTCAATTGCCCTCCTCATTCCACATCATCTCACAGGGCATGTTATCATTCTGATGAGTAGTTTGAAATTATGTGAATACCATGAGAAACCATTTTCAATGGGATAATTTGAGGTCATTTAAAGACTTTAAATAAAACATTCTGACCACTTAATTGAGAATAGAAGAAAGCAATGTCAGTTATATCATGCCAGGCCTGTTAGAACGTCTTTTATCAAAAAGACCAATGAAGGCAAGTGTTGGCAAGGATGTGGAGAAAAGTCCATGTACCCTGTTGGTGGGAATGTAAAGTAGTACAGCTATTCTGAAAACACTATGGAAGTTCTTCAAAAAACTAGAAATAAAAGTATCCTATGTAAAGAAAATGTGGTGCATATACACCACGGAATACTGTGAAGCCATAAAAAGGAATGAGATCATGTCCTTTGCAGGGAATTGAAGGAGTTGGAAGCCATTATTTTCAGCAAACTAATGCAGGAATAGAAAACCAAATAGCACATATAGTCACATCTAAGTGGAAGCTAAACAATGAAAACACATGAACATATGGTGGGGAACAACACACACTGGGGCCTGTCAGGGTTGCAGGGAGGGAGAGCATCAGGAAGAATAGCTAGTGCATGCTGGGCTTAATATCTATGTGATGTGTTGATCTGTGCATCAAACCACCATGGCATACATTTACCTATGTAACAAACTTGCACCTGCTGCACACGCACCCCAGAAGTTACAGTAAAATTGAAGAAAAAAAGTATCCTATGGTCCAGCAATTCCACTTTTGGGTATATATTCAAAAGAACTCAAATTAGGATATTGAAGAGGGATCTGCCCTCCTGTGTTTATTTTGGCATTATCGACAATAGTCAAGATATGGTAGCACTCAAAGTGTCCATCAACAGCTGAATGAATAAAGAAAATGTGTATATACACTACTTAGCCTTTATAAAGAATGAAATTATGTTATTTGTGATAACTCAGATTGAACCAGGGGATATTATGCTAAGTTGAATAAACCAGGAACAGAAAGACCTATACTGTATGATCTCACCTAGATGTGGAATTAAAACAATTGATCTCACAGAAACAGAGACTAGAAACTAGAAAGGTGATTACCAGAAGCTGGGTCAGGGGGAAGGGTGGGATAGGGAAAAAGAAGATGTTTACAGAAGGATACAAAGCTTAGTTAGACTGGAGGAATAAGTGGTCTATTGTACTGCATGGTGAGCACAGTGAATAATGTATTGTACATTTCAAAATTGCAAAATTAAAGTTTTAATGTTCTCACTATGAAAAAGATGAATTGATGAGTGGATGGCTATGTTAATTAGCTTGATGGAATCTTTCTATAATGTATACATATATCAAAATGGTCATCACATTGTACCTCATAAATAATGATTTGTCAATTAAAAGAAAAGATATAGCCAGCTCTGTCTAGTGATATTTATCTTTGATCTTCTTCTGCCACCTGGTGACCAACTTCGGAGTGGGGAAGAAAGCAGAGGGTGAGAAATGAAGTGACGATTTTGCCTCTGGATCCCAAATAAGGACTTAGCTCCGGTTGTGGCCGGAATGCATTCTTTCACTGAATTCTCCCAAATTATGGCCTGGTCCCCAACAAAACCTTTGGCATCCTCCACCAAATCCCCACCCACAGCAACTGATCTGCTGCGTGGCTGCTGTCGAAAGAGCTGAGACTGAAACCTGAGGTTGAAGAGCAACCTACTACCTGGGAGGATTCTGAATTCCACAGGACTTTACTTTTGTTTAAACTCAGAGCATTTTAGTGTAATTTGTCAGGAAGGGGTCCAATTTCTGCTTTCTGCACGTGGCTAGCCAGTTTTCCCAACACCATTTATTAAACAGGGAATCCTTTCCCATTGCTTGTTTTTGTCTGGTTTATCAAAGATTATATGGTTGTAGATATGTTGTGTTGCCTCCGATGCTTCTGTTCAGTTCCATTGGTCTATATCTCTGTTTTGGTACCAGTACCATGCTGTTTTGATTACTGTAGCCTTGTAGTATAGTTTGAAGTCTGGTAGTGTGATGCCTCCTGCTGTGTTCTTTTTGCTTAGAATTGACTTGGCTATGTGGGCTCTTTTTTGGTTCCATATAAAATTCATGGTGGTTTTTTCCAGTTCTGTGAAGAAATTCAATGGTAGTTTGATGGGGATAGCATTGATTGTGTAAATTATTTTGGTCAGTATAGCCATTTTCACTAAAATTAACTCCAGATGGATTAAAGACTTAAACATAAGACCTGACACCATAAAAACCCTAGAAGAAAATCTAGGCAAAACCATTCAGGACATAGGAGTAGGCAAGGACTTCATGAACAAAACACCAAAAGCATTAGCAACAAAAGCCAAAATAGACAAATGGGACCTAATCAAACTCCACAGCTTCTGCACGGCAAAAGAAACAGTCACTAGATTGAATCGGCAACCATCAGAATGGGAAGAAATCTTTGCAGTTTACACATCTGACAAAGGGCTGATATCCAGAATTTACAAAGAACTCAAACAGATTTACAGGAAAATAAACAAGCCCATTCAAAATGGGCAAAAGATATGAACAGACACTTTACAAAACAAGACATACATGAGGCCAACAAACATATGAAAAAATGCTCATCATCACTGGTCATTAGAGAGATGCAAATCAAAACCACATTTAGATACCATCCCACGCCAGTTAGAATGATGATCATTAAAAAATCTGGAGACAGCAGATGCTGGAGAGGATGTGGAGAAATAGGAACACTCTTACACTGTTGGTGGGAGTGTAGTTCAACCATTGTGGAAGACAGTGTGGCGATTCCTCAGGGACCTAGAAATAGAAATTCCATTTGACCCAGCAATCCCATTACTGGGTATCTATCCAAAGGTCTATAAATCGTTCTACTATAAGGACACATGCACACGAATGTTCATTGCAGCACTGTTTACAATAGCAAAGAACTGGAACCAACGCAAATGCCCAACGATGATAGACTGGACTGGGAAAATGTGGCACATATACACCATGGAATATTATGCAGCAATCAAAAATGATTAGTTTGTGTCCTTTGTAAGGACATGGATGAATCTGGAGAACATTATTCTCAGCAAACTGATACAAGAACAGAAAAGAAATACGCATATACTCACTCATAGGTGGGTGAGAAAATGAGAACACATGGACACAGAGGGGGTCTACTACACACTGGGGTCTATTGGGGGAATGGGGAGGGACAGTGGGGCTGGGGAGGGATAGCCTGGGGATGAATGCAAAGTGTGGGTGAAGGGAGGAAGGCAGCAAACACACTGCCATGTGTGTACCTATGCAACTATCTTGCACGTTCTGCACATGTACCCCAAAACCTATAATGCAATAAAAATTAAAAATAAATAAATAAATAAATAAATAAACTCAGAGCGTTTCCTTTAGTTCAAGTAGGCAGTGTTTCTAGTACTCAGTGGCAAACACCACAGTACACACACACACATACTCTCTCTCTCTCTCTCCACACACACACACACACACACACACACACGCACATATGCAAGCAGCGCAAGCCCCATTTTAATCTATTTGAGTGTATTTCATCATCCCAGGAGTGATTAGTCCCATCCCCAATTCAATCTGGGTAATTTTTTTTCTCTCAGGGTAATGCATTGAAATTGACTTTCCCATATGTCTGTGGCAAGAGTACACACCACGTCATATTCTTTTTCTTATTCTTTTGGAATGCTGTTGCTGATTGGATTGATGTGCTGGTAGCAGGTTTCATCTAATCATTGCATGAAAGCACAGATATGCCATCCACAGACTAATGAGGACTTTGTTATAGAATATATTTGCTCTTTTTTAAATTAAGCTGGTCTGCAAGTTTCTTTCTTCTTCCTCTTTTCTTCACTGTAAGGAAAGAATGTTCTGTGTCTTCATGAAGCAGAAATTCCAGTTTGCTTCCCATATTCTATTTACCATCTTCTCTCTCCTGTCACACCCCTTCAGTTTGTCACGTTGTGCAGTCCTTTTCTGAGCTCATGCACTTCTCAGCTCACCCTGACAATGGCAGTCATGAACGTGTGAACCAACCACTTCTAGCCTGTTCTCTTTTACCTCAAAGCATAAAGAGGACATCTCATGTTTTGGATCTCAGATTTTGTCAGCAGACAGAGCTTTACAGAGGTTGGCACTTGCATGAGATGTGTTGCCCTCTGTCCAGGGTGCAATATGGCTGGGTATCACTCATGGATGGTTGACCTTCAAGAACAGTTCACTTATATAACTTTTCTGGAAGGGTGTGACCCTGGAAGTTTATGGGGACTCAGGGAATACCTTCCAGAGGGCTCTGGCCAGGGATGTCTGCCTGGGTGTGAGACAGACAACCTCCTACCCTCCATGTACCTCCTGGTCCAGGACAGGGAAGTCTCATGGGCACGCTGCCCCAGGCAGAAGAGGAGGGGGCTAGCCTCAGAGGGTGTGGACAGTTCCCTGGCCTCTGGGAGGGCTTCAAACTTATTGCAGACAGAAACCCCTTCTTCCTCATTTTCAGTCCAATGAACAAACTTCATGGCTAGAGAATAAAGAAAATGTGTATATACACTACTTAGCCTTTATAAAGAATGAAATTATGTTATTTGTGATAACTCAGATTGAACCAGGGGATATTATGCTAAGTTGAATAAACCAGGAACAGAAAGACCTATACTGTATGATCTCACCTAGATGTGGAATTAAAACAATTGATCTCACAGAAACGGAGACTAGAGACTAGAAAGGTGATTACCAGAAGCTGGGTCGGGGGAAGGGTGGGATAGGGAAAAAGAAGATGTTTACAGAAGGATACAAAGCTTAGTTAGACTGGAGAAATAAGTGATCTATTGTACTGCATGGTGAGCACACTGAATAACGTATTGTACATTTCAAAATTGCAAAATTAAAGTTTTAATGTTCTCACTACAAAAAAAGATGAATTGATGAGTGGATGGCTATGTTAATTAGCTTGATGGAATCTTTCTATAATGTATACATATATCAAAATGGTCATCACATTGTACCTCATAAATAATGATTTGTCAATTAAAAAGAAAAGATATAGCCAGCTCTGGGTCTAGTGATATTTATGTTTGATCTTCTTCTGCCACCTGGTGACCAACTTCGGAGTGGGGAAGAAAGCAGAGGGGTGAGAAATGAAGTGAGGATTTTGCCTCTGGATCCCAAATAAGGACTTAGCTCCCGGTTGTGGCCGGGAATGCATTCTTTCACTGAATTCTCCCAAATTATGGCCTGGTCCCCAACAAAACCTTTGGCACCCTCCACCAAATCCCTCACCCACAGCAACTGATCTGCTGGATGGCTGCTGTCGAAAGAGCTGAGACTGAAACCTGAGGTTGAAGAGCAACCTACTAGCTGGGAGGATTCTGAATTCCACAGGACTTTACTTTTGTTTAAACTCAGAGCATTTTAGTGTAATTTGTCAGGAAGGGGTCCAATTTCTGCTTTCTGCACGTGGCTAGCCAGTTTTCCCAACACCATTTATTAAACAGGGAATCCTTTCCCCATTGCTTGTTTTTGTCTGGTTTATCAAAGATTATATGGTTGTAGATATGTTGTGTTGCCTCCGATGCTTCTGTTCAGTTCCATTGGTCTATATCTCTGTTTTGGTACCAGTACCATGCTGTTTTGATTACTGTAGCCTTGTAGTATAGTTTGAAGTCTGGTAGTGTGATGCCTCCTGCTGTGTTCTTTTTGCTTAGAATTGACTTGGCTATGTGGGCTCTTTTTTGGTTCCATATAAAATTCATGGTGGTTTTTTCCAGTTCTGTGAAGAAATTCAATGGTAGTTTGATGGGGATAGCATTGATTGTGTAAATTATTTTGGTCAGTATAGCCATTTTCACTAAAATTAACTCCAGATGGATTAAAGACTTAAACATAAGACCTGACACCATAAAAACCCTAGAAGAAAATCTAGGCAAAACCATTCAGGACATAGGAGTAGGCAAGGACTTCATGAACAAAACACCAAAAGCATTAGCAACAAAAGCCAAAATAGACAAATGGGACCTAATCCAACTCCACAGCTTCTGCACAGCAAAAGAAACAGTCACTAGATTGAATCGGCAACCATCAGAATGGGAAGAAATCTTTGCAGTTTACACATCTGACAAAGGGCTGATATCCAGAATTTACAAAGAACTCAAACAGATTTACAGGAAAATAAACAAGCCCATTCAAAATGGGCAAAAGATATGAACAGACACTTTACAAAACAAGACATACATGAGGCCAACAAACATATGAAAAAATGCTCATCATCATTGGTCATTAGAGAGATGCAAATCAAAACCACATTGAGATACCATCCCACGCCAGTTAGAATGATGATCATTAAAAATCTGGAGACAGCAGATGCTGGAGAGGATGTGGAGAAATAGGAACACTCTTACACTGTTGGTGGGAGTGTAGTTCAACCATTGTGGAAGACAGTGTGGCGATTCCTCAGGGACCTAGAAATAGAAATTCCATTTGACCCAGCAATCCCATTACTGGGTATCTATCCAAAGGTCTATAAATCGTTCTACTATAAGGACACATGCACACGAATGTTCATTGCAGCACTGTTTACAATAGCAAAGAACTGGAACCAACGCAAATGCCCAACGATGATAGACTGGACTGGGAAAATGTGGCACATATACACCATGGAATATTATGCAGCAATCAAAATGATTAGTTTGTGTCCTTTGTAAGGACATGGATGAATCTGAGAACATTATTCTCAGCAAACTGATACAAGAACAGAAAAGAAATACCGATATACTCACTCATAGGTGGGTGAGAAAATGAGAACACATGGACACAGAGAGGGTCTACTACACACTGGGGTCTATTGGGGAATGGGGAGGGACAGTGGGGCTGGGGAGGGATAGCCTGGGGATGAATGCAAAGTGTGGGTGAAGGGAGGAAGGCAGCAAACACACTGCCATGTGTGTACCTATGCAACTATCTTGCACGTTCTGCACATGTACCCCAAAACCTATAATGCAATAAAAATTAAAAATAAATAAATAAATAAATAAATAAACTCAGAGCATTTCCTTTAGTTCAAGTAGGCAGTGTTTCTAGTACTCAGTGGCAAACACCACAGTACACACACACACACACACACACACACTCTCTCTCTCTCCACACACACACACACACACACACACGCACATATGCAAGCAGCACAAGCCCCATTTTAATCTATTTGAGTGTATTTCATCATCCCAGGAGTTATCAGTCCCATCCCCAATTCAATCTGGGTAATTTTTTTCTTCTCAGGGTAATGCATTGAAATTGACTTTCCCATATGTCTGTGGCAAGAGTACACACCACGTCATATTCTTTTTCTTATTCTTTTGGAATGCTGTTGCTGATTGGATTAATGTGCTGGGAGCAGGTTTCATCCAATCATTGCATGAAAGCACAGATATGCCATCCACAGACTAATGAGGACTTTGTTATAGAATGTATTTGCTTTTTTAAATTAAGCTGGTCTGCAAGTTTCTTTCTTCTTCCTCTTTTCTTCACTGTAAGGAAAGAATGTTCTGTGTCTTCATGAAGCAGAAATTCCAGTTTGCTTCCCATATTCTATTTACCATCTTCTCTCTCCTGTCACACCCTTCAGTTTGTGATGTTGTGCAGTCCTTTTCTGAGCTCATGCACTTCTCAGCTCACCCTGACAATGGCAGTCATGAACGTGTGAACCAACCACTTCTAGCCTGTTCTCTTTTACCTCAAAGCATAAAGAGGACATCTCATGTTTTGGCTCTCAGATTTTGTCAGCAGACAGAGCTTTACAGAGGTTGGCATTTGCATGAGATGTGTTGCCCTCTGTCCAGGGTGCAATATGGCTGAGTATCACTCATGGATGGTTGACCTTCAAGAACAGTTCACTTATATAACTTTTCTGGAAGGGTGTGACCCTGGAAGTTTATGGGGACTCAGGAATACCTTCCAGAGGGCTCTGGCCAGGGATGTCTGCCTGGGTGTGATACAGACAACCTCCTACCCTCCATGTACCTCCTGGTCCAGGACAGGAAGTCTCACAGGGCACCCTGCCCCAGGCAGAAGAGGAGGGGCTAGCCTCAGGACTTTACTTTTGTTTAAACTCAGAGCATTTTAGTGTAATTTGTCAGGAAGGGTCCAATTTCTGCTTTCTGCACGTGGCTAGCCAGTTTTCCCAACACCATTTATTAAACAGGGAATCCTTTCCCATTGCTTGTTTTTGTCTGGTTTATCAAAGATTATATGGTTGTAGATATGTTGTGTTGCCTCCGATGCTTCTGTTCAGTTCCATTGGTCTATATCTCTGTTTTGGTACCAGTACCATGCTGTTTTGATTACTGTAGCCTTGTAGTATAGTTTGAAGTCTGGTAGTGTGATGCCTCCTGCTGTGTTCTTTTGCTTAGAATTGACTTGGCTATGTGGGCTCTTTTTGGTTCCATATAAAATTCATGGTGGTTTTTCCAGTTCTGTGAAGAAATTCAATGGTAGTTTGATGGGGATAGCATTGATTGTGTAAATTATTTTGGTCAGTATAGCCATTTTCACTAAAATTAACTCCAGATGGATTAAAGACTTAAACATAAGACCTGACACCATAAAAACCCTAGAAGAAAATCTAGGCAAAACCATTCAGGACATAGGAGTAGGCAAGGACTTCATGAACAAAACACCAAAAGCATTAGCAACAAAAGCCAAAATAGACAAATGGACCTAATCCAACTCCACAGCTTCTGCACAGCAAAAGAAACAGTCACTAGATTGAATCGGCAACCATCAGAATGGGAAGAAATCTTTGCAGTTTACACATCTGACAAAGGGCTGATATCCAGAATTTACAAAGAACTCAAACAGATTTACAGGAAAATAAACAAGCCCATTCAAAATGGGCAAAAGATATGAACAGACACTTTACAAAACAAGACATACATGAGGCCAACAAACATATGAAAAAATGCTCATCATCATTGGTCATTAGAGAGATGCAAATCAAAACCACATTGAGATACCATCCCACGCCAGTTAGAATGATGATCATTAAAAATCTGGAGACAGCAGATGCTGGAGAGGATGTGGAGAAATAGGAACACTCTTACACTGTTGGTGGGAGTGTAGTTCAACCATTGTGGAAGACAGTGTGGCGATTCCTCAGGGACCTAGAAATAGAAATTCCATTTGACCCAGCAATCCCATTACTGGGTATCTATCCAAAGGTCTATAAATCGTTCTACTATAAGGACACATGCACACGAATGTTCATTGCAGCACTGTTTACAATAGCAAAGAACTGGAACCAACGCAAATGCCCAACGATGATAGACTGGACTGGGAAAATGTGGCACATATACACCATGGAATATTATGCAGCAATCAAAATGATTAGTTTGTGTCCTTTGTAAGGACATGGATGAATCTGAGAACATTATTCTCAGCAAACTGATACAAGAACAGAAAAAGAAATACCATATACTCACCATAGGTGGGTGAGAAAATGAGAACACATGGACACAGAGAGGGTCTACTACACACTGGGGTCTATTGGGGGAATGGGAGGGACAGTGGGGCTGGGGAGGGATAGCCTGGGATGAATGCAAAGTGTGGGTGAAGGGAGGAAGGCAGCAAAACACACTGCCATGTGTGTACCTATGCAACTATCTTGCACGTTCTGCACATGTACCCCAAAACCTATAATGCAATAAAAATTAAAATAAATAAATAAATAAATAAATAAACTCAGAGCATTTCCTTTAGTTCAAGTAGGCAGTGTTTCTAGTACTCAGTGGCAAACACCACAGTACACACACACACACACACACACACACTCTCTCTCTCTCCACACACACACACACACACACACACACACACACGCACATATGCAAGCAGCACAAGCCCCATTTTAATCTATTTGAGTGTATTTCATCATCCCAGGAGTTATCAGTCCCATCCCCAATTCAATCTGGGTAATTTTTTTTCTTCTCAGGGTACTGCATTGAAATTGACTTTCCCATATGTCTGTGGCAAGAGTACACACCACGTCATATTCTTTTTCTTATTCTTTTGGAATGCTGTTGCTGATTGGATTAATGTGCTGGGAGCAGGTTTCATCCAATCATTGCATGAAAGCACAGATATGCCATCCACAGACTAATGAGGACTTTGTTATAGAATGTATTTCCTTTTTTTAAAATTAAGCTGGTCTGCAAGTTTCTTTCTTCTTCCTCTTTTCTTCACTGTAAGGAAAGAATGTTCTGTGTCTTCATGAAGCAGAAATTCCAGTTTGCTTCCCATATTCTATTTACCATCTTCTCTCTCCTGTCACACCCCTTCAGTTTGTGATGTTGTGCAGTCCTTTTCTGAGCTCATGCACTTCTCAGCTCACCCTGACAATGGCAGTCATGAACGTGTGAACCAACCACTTCTAGCCTGTTCTCTTTTACCTCAAAGCATAAAGAGGACATCTCATGTTTTGGATCTCAGATTTTGTCAGCAGACAGAGCTTTACAGAGGTTGGCACTTGCATGAGATGTGTTGCCCTCTTTCTGGGGTGCAATATGGCTGGGTATCACTCATGGATGGTTGACCTTCAAGAACAGTTCACTTATATAACTTTTCTGGAAGGGTGTGACCCTGGAAGTTTATGGGGACTCAGGGAATACCTTCCAGAGGGCTCTGGCCAGGGATGTCTGCCTGGGTGTGAGACAGACAACCTCCTACCCTCCATGTACCTCCTGGTCCAGGACAGGGAAGTCTCATGGGCACGCTGCCCCAGGCAGAAGAGGAGGGGGCTAGCCTCAGAGGGTGTGGACAGTTCCCTGGCCTCTGGGAGGGCTTCAAACTTATTGCAGACAGAAACCCCTTCTTCCTCATTTTCAGTCCAATGAACAAACTTCATGGCTAGAGAAACTTTACTTCCTGTTTTTATTTATACATTAATTGTTTTTAATTTTACACAAGATATGTGTTTAAACAATCAGATCCTGGATTTGAAGGAGAACATATCTAAGATTTGTTCTGTTCTTTTAATTGTCACTTTAGTCCTGTGTAAGGATGGATTTGCCCTATGGATAAGCAGCTGCATTAAAAAAGTTATAAAATTGTCCTTAGCTTTACATGATGTATTTTTAAAAATAAAAATTTCTAATTGAACAATGTAGGCAAAGATTATCCCCCCCAGCTTTTTCCTGCGCCCAACAAACTTAAAGGATCATGATGCTTTTATATTGTCCTGAATATAGAGATAAACGATGAGTGAGCACCCCTGGTGGAGAAAGGAATCTTTTCACAGAACCAGTGTTTTCTCTCACCTGTCTTCACTGAAATCATTCAACAGCAGTAACTCAATGATCATTGGATATCAATGACTGTTGGTCATTCAGTACAAACAAGCAAGCAAACAAGCTGTTTGTACAGCTACACCCAATAATTTATGTACAACAAAGGAATAAGGAACAGAAAAGTGAAGAATAGAGAAAGGGATACAGGACCAGTGGCCATGGTGGAACCATATTGCAGCAATTACAATTATGTTATTTATTATTATTCTAAGTATGATCATTATTGTGACCACAGTTAGAAATACTAGTTGTGGTTGCTGCTGACTTTAAGGCATACTCAGCTGTCTGGCTAACTTGTGGTAGGAGAAAATGTCTTCTCAGCAGACCTACCTTTGCATCTCTTGCTTTCAGAATAAAAGGTTGTTTCAGGCACAGTAGTTTGAGTTAGTCTGTATTGGAAATCATCAACTGCCTATTAATACTGAGAGGGCATGAAAATAATTTGCAGACATATTGAGCCCATTCTAAGTGCTTTCAAATTCCTCCTATTGTAAGGACATGGATGAATCTGGAGAACATTATTCTCAGCAAACTGATACAAGAACAGAAAAAGAAATACCATATACTCACTCATAGGTGGGTGAGAAAATGAGAACACATGGACACAGAGAGGGTCTACTACACACTGGGGTCTATTGGGGGAATGGGAGGGACAGTGGGGCTGGGGAGGGATAGCCTGGGATGAATGCAAAGTGTGGGTGAAGGGAGGAAGGCAGCAAAACACACTGCCATGTGTGTACCTATGCAACTATCTTGCACGTTCTGCACATGTACCCCAAAACCTATAATGCAATAAAAATTAAAATAAATAAATAAATAAATAAATAAACTCAGAGCATTTCCTTTAGTTCAAGTAGGCAGTGTTTCTAGTACTCAGTGGCAAACACCACAGTACACACACACACACACACACTCTCTCTCTCCACACACACACACACACACACACACACACACACACACACGCACATATGCAAGCAGCACAAGCCCCATTTTAATCTATTTGAGTGTATTTCATCATCCCAGGAGTTATCAGTCCCATCCCCAATTCAATCTGGGTAATTTTTTTTCTTCTCAGGGTAATGCATTGAAATTGACTTTCCCATATGTCTGTGGCAAGAGTACACACCACGTCATATTCTTTTTCTTATTCTTTTGGAATGCTGTTGCTGATTGGATTAATGTGCTGGGAGCAGGTTTCATCCAATCATTGCATGAAAGCACAGATATGCCATCCACAGACTAATGAGGACTTTGTTATAGAATGTATTTGCTTTTTTTAAAATTAAGCTGGTCTGCAAGTTTCTTTCTTCTTCCTCTTTTCTTCACTGTAAGGAAAGAATGTTCTGTGTCTTCATGAAGCAGAAATTCCAGTTTGCTTCCCATATTCTATTTACCATCTTCTCTCTCCTGTCACACCCCTTCAGTTTGTGATGTTGTGCAGTCCTTTTCTGAGCTCATGCACTTCTCAGCTCACCCTGACAATGGCAGTCATGAACGTGTGAACCAACCACTTCTAGCCTGTTCTCTTTTACCTCAAAGCATAAAGAGGACATCTCATGTTTTGGCTCTCAGATTTTGTCAGCAGACAGAGCTTTACAGAGGTTGGCATTTGCATGAGATGTGTTGCCCTCTTTCTGGGGTGCAATATGGCTGAGTATCACTCATGGATGGTTGACCTTCAAGAACAGTTCACTTATATAACTTTTCTGGAAGGGTGTGACCCTGGAAGTTTATGGGGACTCAGGGAATACCTTCCAGAGGGCTCTGGCCAGGGATGTCTGCCTGGGTGTGATACAGACAACCTCCTACCCTCCATGTACCTCCTGGTCCAGGACAGGAAGTCTCACAGGGCACCCTGCCCCAGGCAGAAGAGGAGGGGCTAGCCTCAGAGGGTGTGGACAGTTCCTGGCCCTGGAAGGACTTCAAATTTACTGCAGGTAGAAACCCTTCTTCCTCATTTTCAGTCCAATGAACAAACTTCATGGCTAGAGAAACTTTACTTCCTGTTTTATTTATACATTAATTGTTTTTAATTTTACACAAGATATGTATTTAAACAACCAGATCCTGGATTTGAAGAAGAACATATCTAAGATTTGTTCTGTTCTTTTAATTGTCACTTTAGTCCTGTGTAAGGATGGATTTGCCCTATGGATAAGCAGCTGCATTAAAAAAGTTATAAAATTGTCCTTAGCTTTACATGATGTATTTTTAAAAATAAAAATTTCTAATTGAACAATGTAGGCAAAGATTATCCCCCCCAGCTTTTTCCTGCGCCCAACAAACTTAAAGGATCATGATGCTTTTTATATTGTCCTGGAATATAGAGCTAAACAATGAGTGAGCACCCCCTGGTGGAGAAAGGGAATCTTTTCACAGAACCAGTGCTTTCTCTCACCTGTCTTCACTGGAAATCATTCAACAGCAGTAACTCAATGATCATTGGATATCAATGACTGTTGGTCATTCAGTACAAATAAGCCAGCGAACAAGCTGTTTGTACAGCTACACCCGATAATTTATGTACAACAAAGGAATAAGGAACAGAAAAGTGAAGAATAGAGAAAGGGATACTGGACCAGTGGCCGTGGTGGAACCATATTGCAGCAATTACAATTATGTTATTTATTATTATTCTAAGTATGATCATTATTGTGACCACAGTTAGAAATACTAGTTGTGGTTGCTGCTGCTGCTGCTGCTGCTGTTGTGGGGATGGTGATAAAACACGGAGTAAGGCTCTGCTGGCTCCTCCACCTGTGGCATTGGGGCTGCTGCAGGCACAGTAGTTTGAGTTAGTCTGTATTGAAATCATCAACTGCCTATTAATACTGAGAGGGCATGAAAATAATTTGCAGACATATTGAGCCCATTCTAAGTGGTTTCAAATTTCTCCTACTGTAAGAAATGAATAATAAAATGTTAGGCCTTGATCTCTTAAACCCAGCCTTTAGCCATTTCTCCAAAGTATTCTAAATGTCTCCAGGATTTCAGAAGCATTCCCTGGTGGAGATTATTTCTAATTGTGAAGAGTACTAGAAGGATGAGAATCAAAAGGAATCTTTCTTCTACTGCAGAAGAGTCAGTCTCCAGGATTTCAAAGGCTTAGGGAAGATGTTTGAGTTGTGAGGCCCATGGAGGCACATGGACTTTGGAGTCAGGCAGAGTTGATCCTGAGTTCCAGCCCAGCCCCTTAGAAGGCTGTAAGGACTCCTAAGGAGCTGTCACAAGGTGTGCTGCCTTTGGGAGCCTCTAGCCTCCCACCTTTTCTCCCCTCAGTGTGGGAAAGAGGTTTGATCAGCCAGGGGTGTCAGCAGCCCATCCCCACACCCATTGTCTACACCTAATCTGGTTGGCACTGAGGCTGCAGAGTGCAGTGATTGGAACTGGGTGTGAGGGTGAGAGGCAGCTGGGCCCTAGGCTGAGTAAAGTGCATGGAATCCTGACTGCCAGCAATTAGGAATCTTTCTGCTTTTGGGAGGGAAGCACTTGTTCAACACATCTCACCAAATAAGGCACAGAGCCTGATCTGTCCCAAGTGGGAGTTTAACCATGCTAGAGGAGGGCTGAGGGCCCTGGCCCAGTCTGTCACCCACCTGCCCTCCCACCTTCTCAGCCAGAAGACTAGGAGAATCTGAAAACAGAGGTGGTGCAGTGCCACCAGCTACAGGAGTTCAGAAAAACAGAGATAGGGCATTCTGGGAGGTCACAGCAGGCAGATCACTTGAGCCCAGGAGTTGGAGACCTGACTACTAACCCCAACTACTTGGGAGGCTGAGGTGGTAGGATCACTTGAGCTTAGGAGGTCGAGACCAGCCTGAGCAACATGGTGAAACCTCCTCTCTACAAGAAATACAAAAATCAGCCAGGCATGGTGGCATGTGCCTGTAGTCCCAGCTACTCAGGAGGCTAAGGTGAGAAGATTGCTTGAGCTCCAGAGGTTGAGGCTGCAGCAAGCCGTGATTACACCACACACACATAGACACATACACACACACACTGGAGATAGGGCTGAGGAGTCCATAGCCACTGAGTTTGACTTTCCCATATGTCTGTGGCAAGAGTACACACCACGTCATATTCTTTTTCTTATTCTTTTGGAATGCTGTTGCTGATTGGATTAATGTGCTGGGAGCAGGTTTCATCCAATCATTGCATGAAAGCACAGATATGCCATCCACAGACTAATGAGGACTTTGTTATAGAATGTATTTGCTTTTTAAAATTAAGCTGGTCTGCAAGTTTCTTTCTTCTTCCTCTTTTCTTCACTGTAAGGAAAGAATGTTCTGTGTCTTCATGAAGCAGAAATTCCAGTTTGCTTCCCATATTCTATTTACCATCTTCTCTCTCCTGTCACACCCTTCAGTTTGTGATGTTGTGCAGTCCTTTTCTGAGCTCATGCACTTCTCAGCTCACCCTGACAATGGCAGTCATGAACGTGTGAACCAACCACTTCTAGCCTGTTCTCTTTACCTCAAAGCATAAAGAGGACATCTCATGTTTTGGCTCTCAGATTTTGTCAGCAGACAGAGCTTTACAGAGGTTGGCATTTGCATGAGATGTGTTGCCCTCTTTCTGGGGTGCAATATGGCTGAGTATCACTCATGGATGGTTGACCTTCAAGAACAGTTCACTTATATAACTTTTCTGGAAGGGTGTGACCCTGGAAGTTTATGGGGACTCAGGGAATACCTTCCAGAGGGCTCTGGCCAGGGATGTCTGCCTGGGTGTGATACAGACAACCTCCTACCCTCCATGTACCTCCTGGTCCAGGACAGGAAGTCTCACAGGGCACCCTGCCCCAGGCAGAAGAGGAGGGGCTAGCCTCAGAGGGTGTGGACAGTTCCTGGCCCCTGGAAGGACTTCAAATTTACTGCAGGTAGAAACCCTTCTTCCTCATTTTCAGTCCAATGAACAAACTTCATGGCTAGAGAAACTTTACTTCCTGTTTTATTTATACATTAATTGTTTTTAATTTTACACAAGATATGTATTTAAACAACCAGATCCTGGATTTGAAGAAGAACATATCTAAGATTTGTTCTGTTCTTTTAATTGTCACTTTAGTCCTGTGTAAGGATGGATTTGCCCTATGGATAAGCAGCTGCATTTAAAAGTTATAAAATTGTCCTTAGCTTTACATGATGTATTTTAAAAATAAACATTTCTAATTGAACAATGTAGGCAAAGATTATTCCCCCCACCTTTTTCCTGCCCCCAACAAACTTAAAGGATCATGATGCTTTTTATATTGTCCTGGAATATAGAGATAAACGATGAGTGAGCACCCCCTGGTGGAGAAAGGGAATCTTTTCACAGAACCAGTGTTTTCTCTCACCTGTCTTCACTGGAAATCATTCAACAGCAGTAACTCAATGATCATTGGATATCAATGACTGTTGGTCATTCAGTACAAACAAGCAAGCAAACAAGCTGTTTGTACAGCTACACCCAATAATTTATGTACAACAAAGGAATAAGGAACAGAAAAGTGAAGAATAGAGAAAGGGATACAGGACCAGTGGCCATGGTGGAACCATATTGCAGCAATTACAATTATGTTATTTATTATTATTCTAAGTATGATCATTATTGTGACCACAGTTAGAAATACTAGTTGTGGTTGCTGCTGCTGCTGCTGCTGCTGCTGTTGTGGGGATGGTGATAAAAACACGGAGTAAGGCTCTGCTGGCTCCTCCACCTGTGGCATTGGGGGCTGCTGCAGGCACAGTAGTTTGGGTTAGTCTGTATTGAAAATCATCAACTGCCTATTAATACTGAGAGGGCATGAAAATAATTTGCAGACATATTGAGCCCATTCTAAGTGCTTTCAAATTCCTCCTATTGTAAGAAATGAATAATAAAATGTTAGGCTTTGATCTCTTAAACCCAGCCTTTAGCCATTTCCCCAAATTATTCTAAATGTCTCCAGGATTTCAGAAGCATTCTCTGGTGGAGATTATTTCTAATTGTGAAGAGTACTAGAAGGATGAGAATCAAAAGGAATCTTTCTTCTACTGCAGAAGAGTCAGTCTCCAGGATTTCAAAGGCTTAGGGAAGATGTTTGAGTTGTGAGGCCCATGGAGGCACATGGACTTTGGAGTCATGCAGAGTTGATCCTGAGTTCCAGCCCAGCCCCTTAGAAGGCTGTAAGGACTCCTGAGGAGCTGTCACAAGCTGTGCTGCCTTTGGGAGCTCCTAACCTCCCACCTTTTCTCCCCTCAGTATGGGAAAGGGGTTTGATCAGCCAGGGGTGTCAGCAGCCCCTTCCCACACCCATTGTCTACACCTAATCTGGTGGCAGGGAGGCTGCAGAGTGCAGTGATTGGAACTGGGTGTGAGGGTGAGAGGCTGCTGGGCCCTAGGCTGAGTAGAGTGCATGGAATCCTGACTGCCAGCAATTAGGGATCTTTCTGCTTTTGGGAGGGAAGCACTTGTTCAACACATCTCACCAAATAAGGCACAGAGCCTGATCTGTCCCAAGTGGGAGTTTAACCATGCTAGAGGAGGGCCGAGGGCCCTGGCCCAGTCTGTCACCCACCTGCCCTCCCACCTTCTCAGCCAGAAGACTAGGAGAATCTGAAAACAGAGGTGGTGCAGTGCCACCAGCTACAGGAGTTCAGAAAAACAGAGATAGGGCATTCTGGGAGGTCACAGCAGGCAGATCACTTGAGCCCAGGAGTTGGAGACCTGACTACTAACCCCAGCTACTTGGGAGGCTGAGGTGGTAGGATCACTTGAGCTCAGGAAGTCGAGACCAGCCTGGGCAACGTGGTGAAACCTCCTCTCTACAAAAAATACAAAAATCAGCCAGGCATGGTGGCATGTGCCTGTAGTCCCAGCTACTCAGGAGGCTAAGGTGAGAAGATTGCTTGAGCTCCAGAGGTTGAGGCTGCAGCAAGCCGTGATTACACCACACACACATAGACACATACACACACACACTGGAGATAGGGCTGAGGAGTCCATAGCCACTGAGTTTGAGCCAGCAGGGCCCAGCGGAACTGAGCTCCCAGTCCTGTGCCTGCCAAGGACGCTTCTTCCCTGAGCTTCCAGGGATCAAGAGGGAGAGACAGATGGACACGGCCCGTTACCCGGGATGCAGACTCCAGAAGATGGAGGCAGGCTTGCAAATTAGAGGAAGAGGCCAGCCCCTCTTCCATGTTCCACCACCCACAGCATCCTCCTGGGACCCCAGCCTGCATGCCGCCTATAAGATGCGTTTGCACTGGTTCAGTGTACATACCATACAAAGGCCTAATTGAAAACACGTGAAGTGTACGGTCTTCTGTTCCCAGCTGAGGGGCCCCTCCCATGGTGGCGTTAGCAGTGGGGCACAGTGTGGTAAGAGAGGTGCTAAGGGACAGGATGAGGGTCTTTCTTGCTTTAAAGGTGTCTAAATGTCCTTCTTCTTAACTTAATTATCTAATAAGATGCTTTATACAAGCAGAACCAGGTAAGAGAAAGAGCAAATGCATTTCAAGTCGTAGCCCACCCCTTAGCTGTAATTCCCGCAGCAGAGGGCACCACCACAATGAGCCGGTCTCCCTTTAAAAACAAACAAACACACACACACACACACACACACACACACACACACACACACACACACGCACATATGCAAGCAGCACAAGCCCCATTTTAATCTATTTGAGTGTATTTCATCATCCCAGGAGTTATCAGTCCCATCCCCAATTCAATCTGGGTAATTTTTTTCTTCTCAGGGTAATGCATTGAAATTGACTTTCCCATATGTCTGTGGCAAGAGTACACACCACGTCATATTCTTTTTCTTATTCTTTTGGAATGCTGTTGCTGATTGGATTAATGTGCTGGGAGCAGGTTTCATCCAATCATTGCATGAAAGCACAGATATGCCATCCACAGACTAATGAGGACTTTGTTATAGAATGTATTTGCTTTTTAAAATTAAGCTGGTCTGCAAGTTTCTTTCTTCTTCCTCTTTTCTTCACTGTAAGGAAAGAATGTTCTGTGTCTTCATGAAGCAGAAATTCCAGTTTGCTTCCCATATTCTATTTACCATCTTCTCTCTCCTGTCACACCCCTTCAGTTTGTGATGTTGTGCAGTCCTTTTCTGAGCTCATGCACTTCTCAGCTCACCCTGACAATGGCAGTCATGAACGTGTGAACCAACCACTTCTAGCCTGTTCTCTTTTACCTCAAAGCATAAAGAGGACATCTCATGTTTTGGCTCTCAGATTTTGTCAGCAGACAGAGCTTTACAGAGGTTGGCATTTGCATGAGATGTGTTGCCCTCTTTCTGGGGTGCAATATGGCTGAGTATCACTCATGGATGGTTGACCTTCAAGAACAGTTCACTTATATAACTTTTCTGGAAGGGTGTGACCCTGGAAGTTTATGGGGACTCAGGGAATACCTTCCAGAGGGCTCTGGCCAGGGATGTCTGCCTGGGTGTGATACAGACAACCTCCTACCCTCCATGTACCTCCTGGTCCAGGACAGGGAAGTCTCACAGGGCACCCTGCCCCAGGCAGAAGAGGAGGGGGCTAGCCTCAGAGGGTGTGGACAGTTCCCTGGCCCCTGGAAGGACTTCAAATTTACTGCAGGTAGAAACCCCTTCTTCCTCATTTTCAGTCCAATGAACAAACTTCATGGCTAGAGAAACTTTACTTCCTGTTTTTATTTATACATTAATTGTTTTTAATTTTACACAAGATATGTATTTAAACAACCAGATCCTGGATTTGAAGAAGAACATATCTAAGATTTGTTCTGTTCTTTTAATTGTCACTTTAGTCCTGTGTAAGGATGGATTTGCCCTATGGATAAGCAGCTGCATTTAAAAAGTTATAAAATTGTCCTTAGCTTTACATGATGTATTTTTAAAAATAAACATTTCTAATTGAACAATGTAGGCAAAGATTATTCCCCCCACCTTTTTCCTGCCCCCAACAAACTTAAAGGATCATGATGCTTTTTATATTGTCCTGGAATATAGAGATAAACGATGAGTGAGCACCCCCTGGTGGAGAAAGGGAATCTTTTCACAGAACCAGTGTTTTCTCTCACCTGTCTTCACTGGAAATCATTCAACAGCAGTAACTCAATGATCATTGGATATCAATGACTGTTGGTCATTCAGTACAAACAAGCAAGCAAACAAGCTGTTTGTACAGCTACACCCAATAATTTATGTACAACAAAGGAATAAGGAACAGAAAAGTGAAGAATAGAGAAAGGGATACAGGACCAGTGGCCATGGTGGAACCATATTGCAGCAATTACAATTATGTTATTTATTATTATTCTAAGTATGATCATTATTGTGACCACAGTTAGAAATACTAGTTGTGGTTGCTGCTGCTGCTGCTGCTGCTGTTGTGGGGATGGTGATAAAAACACGGAGTAAGGCTCTGCTGGCTCCTCCACCTGTGGCATTGGGGGCTGCTGCAGGCACAGTAGTTTGAGTTAGTCTGTATTGAAAATCATCAACTGCCTATTAATACTGAGAGGGCATGAAAATAATTTGCAGACATATTGAGCCCATTCTAAGTGGTTTCAAATTTCTCCTACTGTAAGAAATGAATAATAAAATGTTAGGCCTTGATCTCTTAAACCCAGCCTTTAGCCATTTCCCCAAATTATTCTAAATGTCTCCAGGATTTCAGAAGCATTCTCTGGTGGAGATTATTTCTAATTGTGAAGAGTACTAGAAGGATGAGAATCAAAAGGAATCTTTCTTCTATTGCAGAAGAGTCAGTCTCCAGGATTTCAAAGGCTTAGGGAAGATGTTTGAGTTGTGAGGCCCATGGAGGCACATGGATTTTGGAGTCATGCAGAGTTGATCCTGAGTTCCAGCCCAGCCCCTTAGAAGGCTGTAAGGACTCCTGAGGAGCTGTCACAAGCTGTGCTGCCTTTGGGAGCTCCTAACCTCCCACCTTTTCTCCCCTCAGTGTGGGAAAGAGGTTTGATCAGCCAGGGTGTCAGCAGCCCATCCCACACCCATTGTCTACACCTAATCTGGTGGCAGGAGGCTGCAGAGTGCAGTGATTGGAACTGGGTGTGAGGGTGAGAGGCAGCTGGGCCCTAGGCTGAGTAAAGTGCATGGAATCCTGACTGCCAGCAATTAGGAATCTTTCTGCTTTTGGGAGGAAGCACTTGTTCAACACATCTCACCAAATAAGGCACAGAGCCTGATCTGTCCCAAGTGGGAGTTTAACCATGCTAGAGGAGGGCCGAGGGCCCTGGCCCAGTCTGTCACCCACCTGCCCTCCCACCTTCTCAGCCAGAAGACTAGGAGAATCTGAAAACAGAGGTGGTGCAGTGCCACCAGCTACAGGAGTCCAGAAAAACAGAGATAGGGCATTCTGGGAGGTCACAGCAGGCAGATCACTTGAGCCCAGGAGTTGGAGACCTGACTACTAACCCCAACTACTTGGGAGGCTGAGGTGGTAGGATCACTTGAGCTTAGGAGGTCGAGACCAGCCTGAGCAACATGGTGAAACCTCCTCTCTACAAGAAATACAAAAATCAGCCAGGCATGGTGGCATGTGCCTGTAGTCCCAGCTACTCAGGAGGCTAAGGTGAGAAGATTGCTTGAGCTCCAGAGGTTGAGGCTGCAGTGAGCCATGATTGTACCACACACACACATACACACACACCGGAGATAGGGCTGAGGAGTCCATAGCCACTGAGTTTGAGCCAGCAGGGCCCAGCGGAACTGAGCTCCCAGTCCTGTGCCTGCCAAGGACGCTTCTTCCCTGAGCTTCCAGGGATCAAGAGGGAGAGACAGATGGACACGGCCCGTTACCCGGGATGCAGACTCCAGAAGATGAGGGCAGGCTTGCAGATTAGAGGAAGAGGCCAGCCCCTCTTCCATGTTCCACCACCCGCAGCATCCTCCTGGGACCCCAGCCTGCATGCCGCCTATAAGATGCGTTTGCACTGGTTCAGTGTACATACCATACAAAGGCCTAATTGAAAACACATGAAGTGTAAGAGCTTCTGTTCCCAGCTGAGGGGCCCCTCCCATGGTGGCGTTAGCAGTGGGGCACAGTGTGGTAAGAGAGGTGCTAAGGGACAGGATGAGGGTCTTTCTTGCTTTAAAGGTGTCTAAATGTCCTTCTTCTTAAACTTAATTATCTAATAAGATGCTTTATACAAGCAGAACCAGGTAAGAGAAAGAGCAAATGCATTTCAAGTCGCAGCTCACCCCTTAGCTGTAATTCCCGCAGTAGACGGCACCACCTCAATGAGCCGGTCTCCCTTTAAAAAACAAACAAACACACACACACACACACACACACACACACACACACACACACACACACACACAAAACCACTAATAATGAGGGGGTGGGACCTGGAGTTTTATCCAATCAGAGGCGCTGGAGTGGAAACCGTCCAATCAGGAGTGAAGCCGGAGAGCAGGGGCGGCTTCTGGGATTTGGCATCCGGGGGCCTTTATCAGCTCCGGTCAGAGCTCGGGTCTCCTTGGTACCGCTGCGAATCTTTGGTTCTGGGAGGCCCAGGCGGATTCGCGTTCTGAGAATAAACAGAGATTTTGTTGCTCTGTGACCTGCAGGCACTGGGAGATCCGTAGCTAAGACGCCAGGGCATCCCGGAAGCTGGGAAATGGTGAGTCTGCGGGGTTGGGGGTCCCGGGGGGGGCGCGGTCGGAAGCGGCGGGAAACCTCTGTGGGAGTACCTAGGACTCCCCGCGGTCAGCTTTGGGGTCTGGGCTCCGAGACCCGCCGGCGCAGCGCGGCCCTCGGTCCCCCTCCGTCGCAAGATGGCGGCCGGGCTGGCAGCGGGGACCCCGCGCGTCCTGTCCCGTCCCCGCGGAGCGACCTTGGCCCTGGCCTGAGCCGTCTTTGGGCAGCTCCGCGCCGCAGCCCAGCATTGTGCGGTGAGGACGGGAGCGTCTCAGGGGAGACCTGGGCTCTGTGTGTGGTTCTGTGTAGGAAGAAATTGTACCCCTTGGGGTCCCCAGTTTCTCCTATTAAGAATTAAAGGGAGTCACTGTTAAAACGGTGAGGAATTTCAGCAAATAGCGATTTGTGACATGGGAAGACTGCAGTCCTGGTTTGTGGTTCGGAGGTCTCCAGAGGGGCTTGAAGGAAAGGTTTTTTAAGGTGCATGAGGAAGCAGACCAAATTAAGTAACCGATGGATTACAGTTCTGTAGTTGCCTTATTTAGACTATACACGTGGAAATTTCCTGCTTATATAGTCAGGGGTGAATTGAAGGGTTGTGGATCGTTAAGTCTGAATTTTGTTTTCCCCTAATGTTGTAATTTACAAGAAATGCATTGGTTTGGTTTTTCTTCCTAGAAACCCAGGGCACTAGAATCACTTCCGTATAATCGCCTGCTTGTTAATCATCTTAACACTGCCCAGAACTGGTTTTCCCTGCGGTTTCTAACGTGTAGCACGCAAAGCCCGAAATCTACCACTGCATTTCCCCAGCCTAACTGGGGTTTGCAGTAAAATATTAAAGTTCCAATTTCTTCCTGATATTTTCAAAGACTAGTTTCCCCTCTCCAGTTCACTACATTATTACTCTTGGTCATTTACTGTACATTTCAGACTATTTTACTCGTTAATCATTATTTCACAGAGCAGCGATGACACTTTTTTAAAGATTTGGGTTTTTGGTATACATTTCTTGTGAGAGGAAAGCAGAGAATAAATCCCTGACACTGCACTGCAAAAAAGTCTTTGTGCCTCTTTTTCTTTCATCTTCCCTAGGCACAGAGACATCAGAAAGAATGTCTTTTGACTTCAGGTTTTGCTTCGGACACTTTACAGGGCCCTGTGTAGCCACCTCCGTCCAGTCTTTTCCAGTTCCTGAGATTCAGAACTGTCTGGGATGACTCAAGATGCCCACAGTGGTCATGTGTCTTGGAGTGTTTAGTGACTGTCAGCCCCGTGTCATCTCTTAGAGGACCACCCAAGGTATGGAAGTGTAGCCCCCAGCGGAGTAGCTGGATGCCCTGGGGCTGAGAGAAATCTCCTGGGACACCCTTAACCTAAAAAGCTAACCCCCTGGGACATACAGATTTTATTCAAACCTAGTTTTCATCCCTTGGAGACACATTGCTGGTCAGCCAATCCTTGCTGGTATTTAGAGAAACAATCACTAATGATACCTGCCCTCTGGATGCATTCAGATTTGTGAAGGGAGAAAAACTTCCAAAGGACCAAAAACAAAAACCCCACCCCAGTGAGGTGGTGCAAACTCATTTGCGGTGTCCATGGGGGCACAGTGCAGGATCTTCTGGGAGGATGGTCCCTGAGCATTTTAATGAGCCGTACTGGGATAGGATAATGTCCCAAATGATACCGTGACCTGACTTGACACTTGAGCCAGATATGTCAGTGCTCTAATTAGCATTGCCATTCCTGAGTTTGCTGCCTTAGAAAGATATGTTCATTTATTTCAATTTTAGTTTTTTAATTAGTGTACATTTCATCAGTAGAGCTTGAAAGATAAAAAACAATTCCAAGGCCATGAAAGGTGGATTTCAGAAAATTAAAATATCAAGTCATATACTTCATTGTTAAAAATTCTTATTATCCTTTTCTTCAGCAGGGTGAGCATAGTAAGTTTCTCAGGGTGTTCTTCTTTTGGGAGTAATTTAAAAGAATCTCAGGGCTCACCTTTGGAAATGCTGTCTGGGAAAGAAATGGAGAAATAGAGAAAAATCTTTCATTATTGACTGTAGAAAGTGAATACATTTTCACAACCATGTGTGGTAGATTAATTGGTGAATTCTATAGATTCATCAAAACATCAGTTTCTCTTTTTTGTAGGGTGAAGTTGTGACAGTGGATATCTTTGTTCTTTATCTTCTTGTCTGGATGTTGAGTTTGTTTTTTATTTTTTGTTTTTGGAGACAGGATCTTCCTCTGTCACCCAGACTGAAATGCTGTGGTGTGATCATAGCTCACCTAATCTCCTGGGTGCAAGTGATCCTCCCACCTCAGCCTTCTGAGTAGCTGGTACTTACAGGGGTGCTCCACTGTGGCTGGCTGTTTTCTTTTTTTTTCTTTTTGTAGAGATGTGGGTCTCACTGTGTTGCCCCCAGACTGGTCTCAAACTCTTGGGCTCAAGCAATCCTGCCTTGGCTTCCAGAGTGCTGGGATAACAGGCGTGAGCCACCATGCCTAGCCTTGGATGTACGGCTTTAATGCTAAATTTTATGAGACAGAACTTGGCACCTGCTAGAAGTGTTTATATATGATTAATTATTTACTAAATGATCTGTCATCATGGAAATAAGTAAGTGGCATATTTATTGTCTGAAAGGGATGGATACTTTTGCATTTTCTGTTGAGGTATAACTTGTAAAGGTGTTTCAGTTTCCTTCACTTCTATAAACACTGTTTGAGTAGTTTTGCTTTCTTCAAACACTGGGTATTTTCTCATTTGATACTAAGTGAATAACCCTGACTGGGAAGCAGAAGGCTGAGTTTAGTGAGTGCAAACTAACCTAGTCTTGAGCCTGCAAGAAGAGGTCACTGAAGGC
The DNA here is from genome assembly GCA_021498475.1 of Saguinus midas. Taxonomy (NCBI): domain Eukaryota; kingdom Metazoa; phylum Chordata; class Mammalia; order Primates; family Cebidae; genus Saguinus; species Saguinus midas. The sequence goes on along the minus strand of CM038402.1, from coordinate 24,413,197 downwards.
TCAGTTAGTTCTTCCTGGGGAGCTTCACCTGCAGGTGTCCCAGCCTGCCCACCTCAACCATGGTAGGAGCCCTTTATACTGAGAAGCTACAGAGCCCTGGAAAGCTGAAAATGCACAGAAAGAGGCAGGTGGGGTTGGGATGGAAGCAGGGTTGGGAGGCTCTTTCTGAGGACAGAAATTGTCATTGCCCTGGGGCTATTTGGTTTGGTTTTTCTCCCTAGAAACCGCAGGCACTAAAACCACTTGCATATGGTATAATTGCCTACCTGTTAATCATGTTAACACTGCCCCCAACAACTGGTTTTCCCCTGTGTTTTCCTAATGTGTGGCATGCAGAATCTCAAATCCACCACTGTGTTCCCCCAGCCTGAGGCTTGCAGTAAAATATTAAATTTCCAGTTCCTTACCCACATTTTATTTGATTTTGTCAAATAGGACAAATTCAGGTTTAGGTAAGAAGTTCCTTAATTCTAAAGGAGTATTGCTACAGGGGGAAAGCACCCACTGTAAGATCTTTGTGGATCTCAAAGGTTGGGCAGACAATGGCTTTCTTTCATAGGGAGGAACAACAAGCTCAGAAAGAAGGTGGGAGGGGAAGGGCAGGATTAGGTGCCAAAATCAGATTCTAGATCAGAGAATGTTTCATGCTAGGTCAGCCTGTTCTTAGGAGGGCATAGGAGGGGTTGGATGTTGACCAGGCTGTGGGTATGTCAAAGTCCAGCAACCTGGAGAAAAAAGGTTGGTTAAGTAGTTCATTCTGAATACTGAAGACACAACTGTTCAGCTGAGTCTGAAAGGCGGGTGTGGAGAGTCTGTGGCTTTGTGATGACTAAATCAGGGAGCATCGTCGAAGTCATAATGGGAAGGGTGATTCTTTGCAGTAAGCTGCTCTTGGAGAACACAAAGGAAGGGGAATTTCTTTCATCACAGCTATTTACCAGGTTACTATTCCTATCTTTTCCTACTACTTTTCTTGGCCCTGTATGTATTTATCCCATTTGGCTATTCTGAACTGTATCCTTATGATAACCTGATAAACGTAAGTAAAGTGATTTGCTGAGTTCTGTGAGTAGATCTTTGAAATGATTGAACTTAAGGATAGGGTTTTGGGTGCCCTTGATTTATAGGCAGTAGCTTGGAAGTATAGTTGGGCCTCCAGGAATTGTGACTGGCATCTGAAGTCGGGGTGGTGGTGTGGGACTGAGCCTAGAACTTGTAGGGCCTGTGCTGACTCTGGGTGGTGTCAGAATTAAGTTGTTTGCTAAACACCTTAATTGTTGGAGGATTCGTTGGTGTTCAGCAAACTACACATTTGGTGTCAGAAGACAGACCTCACAGGGGCTTGGGCTGGAGAAAGACTCCAAGTGTCTGGGGGAAGGAAGGCTCTGTTCTGCACACAGGCTGCCCCACTGTATATCGTCCTTTGATTCCAGGAGTGCTAAGGTGACGGGACTGAAGACTGAGAGGAAAGGAGTTCTGGGAAGAGACCCCCTCCCATACCCATCTGCCACCATATGATCCCTGCCCACTCCTGTACATACCCATGAGGCATTGACATGTCCCCACCCCTCCCAGGAGAAGGCTTGACCCTCAGGAATTGCACCCACAGCACCTTTGCTTCCAGTTTCTTGCCAAAAACTCATACAAGTGCCTGAGGGCTCCTGACTTGTCATTCCAGATGCTGAATCTGTAGCAGTGGCTTACTTTCTCCATCAACCTAGGCTTGTGGACCACCTAATCGTACTGTCACCTGCCTGCATGGACCCAGGAATATGTCAGAGCATAGCCCCACCTGGGCCAGTATCTGTAGCACAAACCAGTCCTTCCACCAACTTGGCACTGCCGCCTGCTCATGGTTCCCCAATAGCATCTTCTTCTCTTCTGCCTTTTACTTCCCCACAAGCCCCCCTTTTTTGATGTGTACAGTGTTCCCAAGGTCACCCCTCAGGTGCCTGAATCCAGCACCTATTGAAATTCAGATGTCCATGAGCTCAAGACCATGGCCCTAGACCTGGCTGTTATAAGAGCAAATACAAATTAGGAATATAAGACTTAATCCTTCTTGAAAATAAGAGGGCCGGGTACAGTGGCTCATGCCTGTAATCCCAGAACTTTGGGAAGCCGAGGCAGGTGGATCACAAGGTTAGGAGTTTGAGACCAGCCTGGCCAACACTGTGAAACCCCCGTCTCTACTAAAGATATAAAATATTAGCTGGGTGGGGTGGTACATACCTGTAGTTCAAGCTACTTGGGAGGCTGAGGCAGGGGAATCACTTGAAACCCAGAGGCAAAGGTTTCAGCGAGCCAAGATTGTGTCACTGCACTCCAGTCTGGGCGACAGGGCAAGACCCCATCTCTTAAAAAAAAAAAAAGGAAAGAAATTTTTTTTTTCTTAAAGCATTTCTCTGGAAAAGTTTCATATGTAAATTATTTTTGTTTTACAATCTGTCTAAATCATTCTAACAGCTAAATAGGCCATTTGTCAGTCTTTTTGACTCATGACTGCCTTTCTCTAGGAACTGGGAATCACTGATATAAAATGTAAATAGCAAAGAAGATACAGCTGTATCCCACAGTTTCTCTAGGAGAGCAGGCACCTAGCTCCAAGTTGCAAAACTACCTGTGACGAAGACATGAAGTTTATTTTTCCATTGAATATAACCAGTTAAAAAACAAAGATGGCCTCCCAATTCCCAGGTGAATTTAGTGTGAACTATATCTGACAAACAGTGCTGTTAGGTCTTCTACTTGAGGACTAATTAATTATGTTGACTTTCACCAGTGGGCGTCTTTCCAGTCTCTTTGCAGGTTGCCTATTATGTCCTTTACATTCTGGTCTAATTGTGTAATAAAACAGTTTTCTTTCTTTTCTACCATTGTGGATAGTTTTTCCAGGATTGGAGATGATTTTATGATTTTCTTCTTAATAACATTTTTCAAACATTGCCCAGAATTACCCCACAGGGTATAAATATGTAAGGTGCCCATAAGACTTCACTCCAAAGGGTCCTTTCCCTCTTTGATTTTTATTCACAACATATAGTTGTGCAGCAAAGTGCCCATTGCCCCCAAAATCTGTAGGCAGAATGGTCTGTCTGCTTGGTTGGGATCTTCAGTCCCTTCTAGAATAGTTTGACTAGATTTCTACAAAAATAAGTTCACAGGGCATCATTTAGCTGTTCCACTTCTGTCTTTCATGCCCCTGGCATCTTCAGACCTGAAACTGATTCAGAGACCATGAGGCCTGGAAACCAACCAGGCACACACATGCATTGAGTAGGCCTGAGAATCTCAACATTCCCCTCATCCTCTTGCCCAAATGCCCATGAGTGTGCATAGGGCACCTGCCACTTCCTTGCCCCTCCAGCACCTAAATCAGCAGCTGCGAATTCTGAACCTGGGTCCTGGGCTTTTCCAGGTTGTGTGAGAGCAGCCTTCCTGAGGAGGTGTTTCCTCTAGTTTTCCGCCCTTCACAGCAACACTCAAGAATGCAGAGCCAGGTTGATTCCACCTGGAGTCTGGAGGTGAAGGCTGATCTCCACCTGTGATCCACAAGACAGGGCCAGGCTTTGGACTGAGGATGTATAGAAAATCCAGGGGACATTTTCTGCATTGTGAGAGATCAACATGGACTTTGTTAAGTCCTCCTTTTGGAGTGAGGCCCTCAGAGTTTTCAAGATCTTGCCCAGTGAGCTACAGCAGTTCTGTGAGGGGTTCCTTTCATAAACAATCTGGTGGCAGAATCTGTAAGTGTAAAGCAGCACCTTAGCAGAGGGAGGGCAGGGCCACAACTGTCCAGATCCATGAGTGAAGCTACACCTGTGGGGTACCCAGGACTCCCCGCGGTCAGCTTTGGGGTCTGGGCTCTGAGGCCCCGCGGGCGCAGCGCGTCCCGCGGTCCCTTCCGCCGCAAGATGGCGGCCGGGCTGGCAGCGGGGACTCCATGCGTCCTGTCCCGTCCCCGCGGAGCGACCTCGGCCCTGGCCTGAGCCGTCTTTGGGCAGCTCCGCGCCGCAGCCCCGCATTGTGCGGTGTGGACAGGAGCGTCTCAGGGGAGACCTGGGCTCTGTGTGTGGTTCTTGTGTAGGAAGAAATTATACCCCGTGGGGTCCCCAGTTTCTCCTATTAAGAATTAAATGGAGTCACTGTTAAAACGGTGAGGAATTTCAGCAAATAGCGATTTGTGACATGGGAAGCCTGCAGTCCTGGTTTGTGGTTCGGAGGTCTCCAGAGGGGCTTGAAGGAAAGGTTTTATAAGGTGCATGAGGAAGCAGACCAAATTAAGTAACCGATGGATTACAGTTCTGTAGTTGCCTTATTTAGACTATACAGGTGGAAATTTCCTGCTTATTTAGTCAGGGGTGAATTGAAGGGTTGTGGATCGTTAAGTCTGAATTTTGTTTTCCCCTAATGTTGTAATTTACAAGAAATGCATTGGTTTGGTTTTTCTCCCTAGAAACCGCAGGCACTAAAACCACTTGCATATGGTATAATTGCCTACCTGTTAATCATGTTAACACTGCCCCCAACAACTGGTTTTCCCCGTGTTTTCCTAATGTGTGGCATGCAGAATCTCAAATCCACCACTGTGTTCCCCCAGCCTGAGGCTTGCAGTAAAATATTAAATTTCCAGTTCCTTCCCCACATTTTATTTGATTTTGTCAAATAGGACAAATTCAGGTTTAGGTAAGAAGTTCCTTAATTCTAAAGGAGTATTGCTACAGGGGGAAAGCACCCACTGTAAGATCTTTGTGGATCTCAAAGGTTGGGCAGACAATGGCTTTCTTTCATAGGGAGGAACAACAAGCTCAGAAAGAAGGTGGGAGGGGAAGGGCAGGATTAGGTGCCAAAATCAGATTCTAGATCAGAGAATGTTTCATGCTGAGGTCAGCCTGTTCTTAGGAGGGGCATAGGAGGGGTTGGATGTTGACCAGGCTGTGGGTATGTCAAAGTCCAGCAACCTGGAGAAAAAAGGTTGGTTAAGTAGTTCATTCTGAATACTGAAGACATAGCTGTTCAGCTGAGTCAGAAATGGGGGGTGTGGAGTGTCTGTGGCTTTGTGATGACTAAATCAGGGAGCATCTTCGAAGTCATAATAGGGTGGGTGTTTGCAGTAAGCTGCTCTTGGAGAACACAAAAGAGAGGGGATTTCTTTAATCACAGCTATTTACCAGGTTACTATTCCTATCTTTTCCTACTACTTTTCTTGGCCCTGTATGTATTTATCCCATTTGGCTATTCTGAACTGTATCCTTATGATAACCTGATAAACATAAGTAAAGTGATTTGCTGAGTTCTGTGAGTAGATCTTTGAAATGATTGAACTTAAGGATAGGGTTTTGGGTGCCCTTGATTTATAGGCAGTAGCTTGGAAGTATAGTTGGGCCTCCAGGAATTGTGACTGGCATCTGAAGTGGGGGTGGTGGTGTGGGACTGAGCCTAGAACTTGTAGGGCCTGTGCTGACTCTGGGTGGGTGTCAGAATTAAGTTGTTTGCTAAACACCTTAATTGTTGGAGGATTTGTTGGTGTTCAGCAAACTCTACACATGTGGTGTCAGAAGACAGACCTCACAGGGGCTTGGGCTGGAGAAAGACTTCAAGTGTCTGGGGGAAGGGAGGCTCTGTTCTGCACACAGGCTGCCCCACTGTATATCGTCCTTTGATTCCAGGAGTGCTAGGGTGACGGGACTGAAGACTGAGAGGAAAGGAGTTCTGGGAAGAGACCCCCTCCCACACCCAGCTGCCACCATATGATTCCCGCCCACTCCTGAACATACCCACTAGGCATTGACATGTCCCCACCCCTCCCAGGAGAAGGCTTGACTCTCAGGAATTGCACCCACAGCACCTTTGCTTCCAGTTTCTTGCCAAAAACTCATACAAGTGCCTGAGGGCTCCTGACTTGTTGTCATCCCAGATGCTGAATCTGTAGCAGTGGCCTACATTCTCCATCAACCTAGGCTTGTGGACCACCTAATTGTACTGTCACCTGCCTGCATGGACCCAGGAATATGTCAGAGCATAGCCCCACCTGGGCCAGTATCTGTAGCACAAACCAGTCCTTCCACCAACTTGGCACTGCTGCCTGCTCATGGTTCCCCAATAGCATCTTCTTCTCTTCTGCCTTTTATTTCCCCACAAGCCCCCCTTTTTTGATGTGTACAGTGTTCCCAAGGTCACCCCTCAGGTGCCTGAATCCAGCACCTATTGAATTCAGATGTCCATGAGCTCAAGACCATGGCCCTAGACCTGGCTGTTATAAGAGCAAATACAAATTAGGAATATAAGACTTAATCCTTCTTGAAAATAAGAGGGCCGGGTACAGTGGCTCATGCCTGTAATCCCAGAACTTTGGGAGGCCGGGCAGGTGGATCACAAGGTTAGGAGTTTGAGACCAGCCTGGCCAACACCGTGAAACCCCCATCTCTACTGAAGATACAAAATATTAGCTGGGTGGGGTGGTATGTGCCTGTAGTCCCAGCTACTTGGGAGGCTGAGGCAGGAGAATCACTTGAAACTGAGAGGCAAAGGTTGCAGTGAGCCGAGATTGCGTCACTGCACTCCAGCCTGGGCGACAGGGCGAGACCCCATCTCTTAAAAAAAAAAAAAGGAAAGAAATTTTTTTCTTAAAGCATTTCTCTGGAAAAGTTTCATATGTAAATTATTTTTGTTTTACAATCTGTCTAAATCATTCTAACAGCTAAATAGGCCATTTGTCAGTCTTTTTGACTCATGACTGCCTTTCTCTAGGAACTGGGAATCACTGATATAAAATGTAAATAGCAAAGAAGATACAGCTGTATCCCACAGTTTCTCTAGGAGAGCAGGCACCTAGCTCCAAGTTGCAAATATACCTCTCTTGAAGACACGAAGTTTATTTTTCCATTGAATATAGCTAGTTAAAAAACAAAGATGGCTTCCCAATTTCCAGGTGAATTTAGTGTGAACTATATCTGACAAACAGTGCTGTTAGGTCTTCTACTTGAGGACTAATTAATTATGTTGACTTTCACCAGTGGGCGTCTTTCCAGTCTCTTTGCAGGTTGCCTATTATGTCCTTTACATTCTGGTCTAATTGTGTAATAAAATAGTTTTCTTTCTTTCCTACCATTGTGGATAGTTTTTCCGGGATTGGAGAGGATTTTATGATTTTCTTCTTAATAACATTTTTCAACCATTGCCCAGAATTACCCCACAGAGTATAAACATGTAAGCTGCCCATAAGACTTCACTCCAAAGGGTCCTTTCCCTCTTCGATTTTTATTCACAACATACAGTTGTGCAGCAAAGTGCTCGTTGCCCCCAAAATCTGTAGGCAGAATGGTCTGTCTGCTTAGTTGGGATCTTCAGTCCCTTCTAGAATAGTTTGACTAGATTTCTACAAAAATAAGTTCACAGGGCATCATTAAGCTGTTCCATTTTTGTCTTTTCATGCCCCTGGCATCTTCAGACCTGAAACGAATTCAGAGACCATGAGGCCTGGAAACCAACCAGTCATACACACGTGCATTGAGTAGGCCTGAGAATCTCAACATTCCCTTCATCCTCTTGCCCAAATGCCCATGAGTGTGCACAGGGCACCTGCCACTTCCTTGTCCCTCCAGCACCTAAATCGGCAGCTGCGAATTCTGAACCCGGGTCCCGGGCTTCTCCAGGTTGTGTGAGAGCAGCCTTCCTGAGGAGGTGTTTCCTTTAGTTTTCCGCCCTTCACAACAACACTCAAGAATTGCAGAGCCAGGTTGATTCCACCTGGAGTCTGGAGGTGAAGGCTGATCTCCACAAGACAGGGCCAGACTTTGGACCGAGGATGTATAGAAAATTCAGGGGACATTTTCTGCATTGTGAGAGATCAACATGGACTTTGTAAATCCCTGCTTTTGGAGTGAGGCCCTCAGAGTTTTCAAGATCTTGTCCAGTGAGCTACAGCAGTTCTGTGAGGGGTTCCTTTCATAAACAATCTGGTGGCAGAATCTGTAAGTGTAAAGCAGCACCTTAGCAGAGGGAGGGCAGGGCCACAACTGTCCAGATCCATGAGTGAAGCTTACCTGTGTGCTGTGTTACTGGAGTAGGGTCATCTTGTCCTCTCTTGTACCCAAGAGTTAACTGATCAGGTGTAGGTAATAACATATCTGGCCCTACCATGACAACTCAGTTTTCTACTCTGGTTCCACAAAAACAACTTGAGTCTTTCCTGCCTAAATCACCATTGGGTTTTCATCCCAGGGTTACCAGGGACTCTTCACCAGCACCTAGGGATCCTTGAGACACTTGGTTAGGTTATATCCTGTGCAGACAGGGATCAGGCTGACAATGGGCTAATCTTGCTTCAGTCTCAGAGGAAGAGGAATGAGTTATCCAGGTTGTGTTTCTCCTTTAACAGAAGGAATCTCTTTATTTGGTATCCAAATGGGAATTGCTCCAGTTTTCTAATATGTGGGTGAAGAACAGAGAGGAGGTCTGGAGACTCAGACTGACAGGTAAACCAGTTGCTTCCATTTCATGTGTCCACTGGAAAAACAGATGCAGCAGCCATAGTCCCTACCATCCAGGAACTTTCCATCTAGAGCAGAAGGATAATGGCCAAATTCAGCATCATGTGGCCAGGAGCAAGAACAGACGTGTACAGGGAACTTAGGCTTGATTTGGGACATTGCCTGTATGTTCACATTGTGAGTTCTGATGTCACCACCTGAAGGGCCACCCATGGACAGAAGAGTTGTTATTATAATTATATTTATATTGCTTTTTTCTTGTTAAGGATAATTGTGTAGCTACTAATATAATTTTCTTAGAAAGCCCTATGTGTTTTGATTAAATTGCTTGTTATTGCATGTTACAAAATAGGATGAAGCTTAAACAATTAAAACAAGGCAAACCATGGGAGTCAAGTTCTTGTGGTCAGGCTTAGGAAAGACAGGACTGAAAATAAACCAGCAGGGTAGAGATGAGAAGCCTAGGGCCCACATCCACCCTCATCTACTCTGCCCAAATCCTCCCTCTTCTGAGCCTTGTCCAGGTCTGCCTCTACCCTGGAGCCTCCCCTCATAGGACTGACTAGAGGAGATCAGATTTCTGGGTGGCTGCTGCTGCCATTTCTTCAGAGGTGGTGCTCACAATTTCCCAACCAAAAGCAAGTAAATGAGAGCAAAGGACTCACTTTAAAAATTGTTTGGACATTTAATATTTTTCTTACTGAAACCAGTACCTCTAGAAACATTGCACCTGGCAACCTCTTTTCCATTTCTGCAGATCCAGTAGTTGCTCCACAAGTTGTAATGAAGTCAATGTAAAGATGTAAAGACAATAATGAGAAATTCTTCTCTCACTCTGTTCCCAGGCTGGGGTGCAGTGTTGTGATCTTGGCTTACGAGGCGAGAGGATCCTGAGTAGCCTGGAAACATAGTGAGATCTCATCTCTACAGAATAACTTAGCTGGGTGTGGTGCTGCTCACCCATAGTCCTAGCTACATGGGAGAATGAGGTGGGAGGATTGCTTCAGCCCAGGAGGACCCCAAGGCCATCAACCTGGAGGTGCAGCTCGAGGTGCTGTGGTGCTTTGAAGCTGGAGAGAAGCTCAGTAGAATCAGGAAGGTGTTGGGGCTGTCCATCTCCACGTTGGCCACCATTCATGATGACAAGATCTGGGCGAGTTCCCAGGCGGCCACACTGCAGGCAGCCACCAAGTTGACACGCATCCACAGACTGGTGATAGAGAACGCAGAGCAGCTGCTGAGAGTGTGGATCGAGATCGAGGACCAGAGCCAGCGCCACGTGCCTGACAGTGTGGTGCTCGTTCAGGAGAAAGCCCACAGCCTGTTCGAGAACCCCAAGCGGAGCAGGGCAAGGGTGTGGGCG